>CM035104.1:34736130-35182680 GCA_020205505.1 Panax japonicus | reverse complement strand
ATTGGTTTATTGCATACTACTTTCACTTATTAGATAAGTTCACTGAACGTGGCTCGCTAAAGAATATCTAATGGAGTTTTATTTGCCTGTCAATAGGAATTCTTGAAGTAATAGTAGTACAAGTGATCCTTAGACTTGAGATAATAGAAGAAATGAGTCAAGTGGAAAATGTAATCCTGAACCAGATAATTGAAGTTGTTTCCACTTGACTCATTTCTTCTATTATCTGGTTCAGGATTACCACCAAAGTGGTTACTATTTCTAGCATGATGATTCCCTTCTCACTGGTTCTCACTATTCTGATGATTATTGCCACTAATACGATTATTATTGTATTTTACACTACTAGAAAATCGACCTATAGCTACGGTAGCCGAGCGTCGCTATAGGCTATTGCGATGGTCGCCGACCGTCGATGTAGAAGCCGTCGCTAAAACCTATAGCAACGGTCTTTTGCCTATAGCGACGATTGGCAACTGTCGCTATATGTCATGCCAAAATCGTGTTTAGATGTCTATAGCGACGCTCAGCGACCGTCGCTATAGGCCTGTGCTTTATAGAACACTATAGATACGGTCGATGACCGTCGCTATAGCCTTTTTATATGTAAAAATAATTAATTAATTATGCAAATTTATTCAACAAATACAAATACAATATAAAATAAATATAAAATATTATATACATCATTTAAAATCATTCACATTACAATTTGTACAAAAGATATCGATTACATTAATTATACCATCTCTAACTCAGTTTTGTGCTTTTCCAATTGGTCCTGTAATTCCTTCCTCCATCCTTGGATCAGTCTTTCCCGCTTCTTGATAAGTTCAGTCTTTGTCTTCCCATCACAGCAATATCATCAATGGTAGATCCATCAACAGAATCTGAATCCTCAAGCTTGGCATTCTCCAGTTCACTTATACCAGAAACTGAGACATGAGACATGAGTAAGAAGAAGAAGCATCAGAAGTGTAGAACAACAATGATTTTATTTGTCTGATACACCAAAACTTGAGAATTCAAATTATTTAACAACTATCATTTCCTAGCAAAAAGTAAACCAAAACAATAATAAAACAGTCCCAACTTTTTGTCTATTACACTTTAGGTGGAATTTAACTGATGATCAGTCTTGATTCGTTCAGATATAGCAGTAGGATATGTAATCAAAGACCCAACAGTCCTTAAGCTAAGAAACTTACAAATACTTAACAGCCACAACCTACCTCTTCATACATATAAATTATCAATCTCCATTGTTTTTATTAATGCCCAGAACATTTAGCTATCACTTACATGACATAGAGGAAAAGATACATCAACAGCCAGCAAGTCTAACTATTGCAACTTTGGCACTCAAAAATTGCAGTTTTCAATTGAAGTAGCAGCAAATGTAATTCATAATAACAATAAACAAAGACACGCATCTCTAATATTTTTCAAGTGTTTGAAGTTTAGAAAGCCCCCAAGTTCAGATGGAAGAGTCCCTGATATGTTGTTATTTTGTAAGAGCCTTCAATATTTATTACACCCCCATACATAATTAATATCACCATATATAGCACTTGCTAGCCCAAACATTTG
Source organism: Panax japonicus (assembly GCA_020205505.1). Taxonomy (NCBI): domain Eukaryota; kingdom Viridiplantae; phylum Streptophyta; class Magnoliopsida; order Apiales; family Araliaceae; genus Panax; species Panax japonicus. The sequence goes on along the minus strand of CM035104.1, from coordinate 35,181,090 downwards.
AAACTTCTGTTCTGTTTTCTTTATACTGGAGATTTGTCAAGTTACCGATACTTGGTGAAAGAAAACCAGATAAATTTTGGCTTGGAGTTCCTCTGCAATAATTTAACCAAATTGTCTTAATTTTGTTAACTTGTTAAGTTGGCTGTGTAAAAGATTAATTTTCAGCGAATGAATTTTTTTCCTTTCTAAAAAAGAACTTACAGTCCAATAACTAGATTATCAAGTGAACAAGTAACCATTGTCCATCTACATGGATTGGCCGCATCGAAGTTCCACTTTGCAAAAACCCATGAGGATCCTTCAAACCAGCTCTTATAGACATCAAAGCTTGCACTGCAAATAAGGATTTTAATAAATCTTTGATAAATTATATTATAATATAAATCAATTGAATTATTAGAGGTCCTATTGTTGGCTCTCATGACAGTAGCTTATTGACACCAATAGTAGTCAATGGGAATTGACCTTCATGGCTAGTTCAAATCAACATATTAATCGAATCAAATTTCTAATATTTATGAATTGGTTCTCTGCTTTATAATGATGTAAAGATGGCAGGCAGTTGTAGAGTCATCACAAGAACAAACTAATTAAAAACAAATGGAAAGAGCTAGCATGCATAATAGATTTATCAGTTACTTGGATAATAGGACGAATACTAGAGAATTGTCACAAATAATAGATTTATTTATCTGTAATCTTTTAAAAACTTTAATCCATTTCTAATCTTTCTCTCTCAGTTCACAAATGATGTGGTCGACAAAGGTAGGATTATTCTTGCTAACTGACATGTATGCAAATTTTCTAATAGATCACAAAACTAAAAATTGATTAGGAAAATCAAGCTCCAAGTAGTTTATTATTGTTCGTAACTTTTGTAGAAAGTGAAATTTGAATCTTTGAAGTACTATTTATTATTTTACTGTTGACAATTGAATGGATTTTTAAGGTATTTTTAATCCATTTTTAAGCTTGCACTGCAAATCAATTGAATGATTTTAATAAATCATTGAAAAATTATATTATAATAAAATCAATTGAATTAATAAAATCAATTGAATTAAAAAAAAAAGAAAGAAAAATACAACCAATTCCTATAATTTTGAGACAACTTCATGCAGTCAAATTCCCTGTTAGATGCACACCAAATATCGTAGAACAAATTACTCAGACCATAATCTCAGCAGAACCGACAACATTTAGCCATATAAACATGTAAAATTGGACAAGAAAATAGTTCTCAAAATAAATTGCCAAGAAGACATGGATATAATTCATGTTTATATGTGCAGGTAGTGTCCATTCAAAAATATCCTGATGCAAGGAAAGGATGGTAAAGAAACCAGTTTTACCTCTTCTACTCATCTTCACTGTAATAAAGAAGCATTTTCAATAGAAACCGACCATCACCCTGTCAAAATCATGGCAAAAGGAGTATTATCTAGTGCATCTCCAGATAGCTCAACAAAGATGTCAAAAGCACATACTAAATTCTTCAAAAGTTGCAAGCTAATTAATGATAAAAGACAATTATACTCTGGAGTTGTTCGACCAGTGAAGATCCTGACTATTTGCATTGAGATAGAGTTGCTTTCTGTGCATCTTTGTGGGCCGCTACAACAATAACATTCCTTGTAATATCTTTGTTTTATCTTTAAAATGAAAATCACTCATGAATCAGGTCATAAATGATATGATGAATAAGGTAGATGCAATACACAGAGTTTTGATTTGGGATTTCATAAATCCAAATAAGTGAATTCAGAAAGTAACATCTCAGATCGAATTATTTCTAAACAAAAACACTGTTAATGTTGCAGAAACTGGCAATAGACGCAATAAAAGAAAATGTTATGAAGCATATTACATACCGACAGTGTTCATCAAAAGCTGACCAATCTGCTTGGTTCTCAACTTCATAGAAACCCTGAAACCATTATAACATTGCCTAATTGACTATTGACACTACAATGACCAAAAGTAAGCTTAATTTCTCATTTGTTGGACAGAAATTCTATTTATTCTAGACTAGAAGACTAAAACTAAATTTAACCTGCATCACAATAGGAAATAAAATAGTTAATTAAACCAATAAGAATATCATCCACAATTTCTACCATACAGCTAGTGAGAAAAACAAAATGCAAATAAGACCCAGCTATCGATAATCTACTTGGATTAATGAATGAAGAACACTAATCAAAAAAGTTAGTTCTCTTCCAATCATACACTATGAAAACAAATTTATCTCAGAAATCCAAAGTCAAACACAAGGTGTGCATTCACTTTCTATACCTTTCACTGAAGACACATTAAATAAAATACTGAACAATCAGATATCGATAAACACATAGATAAAGAGAGAAAAAAGAAAGCAAATTAGACTAAACCTTAGCTTGTTCTCGACATGAATCACTGCAAAATGAGACTGGATTCCAAATGTGAGAAGTTTCTCAGTAGCAGAAAAAATAATGCAAACAATTTGTTGGCGAATCTTAAGATTTCCTTTAATGCCTTTCCTCCAGCCAAAAAATAAATCAAACAAAACGAAAATAAAGAAAAGAACACCAGTAAAAAAACTCCTCACCTTCATTATCCATGATGAACAAAACGAAAATAGCCACGTACTAGAAGTTGATTCACAATAGCGAGGCCTAAGAAAGAAACACCACTGGTGACGCACACCAGCTTCTCTTGTGTCTAGTCGTTTGTATCACCGGCCGTCAGACGCCTGTTCCGGAGCTCCTCTTCGTCTTTACTTCTCCATGCACCGACGGATGATAGCAGCAATCGACGGAATTATTCAATCTCGGTCTTCTGGCTCTGACTCCGCCAACTGTCTCACCCTCCCATATCCTATACCTTGGTTAAGCTTCAATAGCTCAAAATTTCTGTTCAATTTTGCACTAAAACCCTAAGTACTATTGCACAGTTCGTCGATTTGTAACGAGAGAGAAAGAGTGAAGATAATGAATTAGGGGAAAGTGGAAGGGTTTTATATTTAAAAAGCTTCTATACCGACGGTTCCATGCTGACTATCGCTATAGATACCCTATAGCGACGGTTCCATTCCGACAGTCGCTATAGCGCGTCACTATATGTCGAATTTCTAGTAGTGTTATGTCTCGATGTCGGTCGTTATCTCTTGGTTGCACTGTTTCTTTCTCTCGTTCTACTAATTGAACCTTATCCACGATATCTGAATATAAACATAGTTTATGAGAAATAAGATGTTGACGAAACTCAAATTTTAAACCTCATAAGAACATTCGGGTCACATGTTCATCATTATCCACTAAGAGGGAACAAATCGGGATAACTCGGTAAATTTGGCCTCATGTTGCGAGACGGTCATATTATTTTGTTCTAACTTAATAAATTCCACTTCGTTCATATGAAGAATGCTCTCCGGAAAATACTTTTCATTAAATAGCTTTTGAAACTCTGCTCAAGACAATTTAGGTGATGAATGATATGTACGATTCACTGATTCTCACCAGTGGTCTACCTCTCCTCATAACATAAAAGTAGTGAATGGAACCTTTTGATCATCAACGCAACGCAGTACATCAAATATCTTTGTCATTTATTTGAGCACGTCTTTGCCTTGAGTGGGTATGGCTTTCCAAGAAAATCAGATGGTCCTAACTCCTTGAACTTCTTGGAAATGACCATTCATAAGTTACCCGCGTTTCCACTAGTATTATAAACAGTAGTTTCTCATGCCTGGTTTTGCAAAAATTGCATGAAGTTCCAAAAAAATCCATCATTCATCATGTTATTAACAACATGATTTTCTGAGTTCACGGCATCATTATTCTTAGCTTCCTGATTCTTAGCCATATTTGCGTCACAGTGTTCCTCTTAATTTTCAGACGTCATTCTGAAATGTTGTCACAAAACAATGATTAGTTTAAACAAACTGACACATCACTTCTTCCCTTCCTCGTTTTAATCCCAGATCTCCACCAAAGATCATATCTGTAAGCTCTGATACCAAATGTGATGCCCCCAAAAAAGTCTACACAACCCATTTTATGTCTCCAAAATACATACTATAAAATTCAAATACAAATTTTTCTATTTACAAATATTAAGTTGTCTTACAAAATACGACTACACATATATTGTGAGTTTCAATACAAATATTGTACCATATCTAGTATAAAATATTCACACTCAACTTAAATTCTTAATACAATTATTGCCACACTATTTTATAATGTATTGAAATACTTCTATAATTTTGGACCATCACTCCATTCTCTGGCTAGTCCCAACTACACTCTCATTTCCTGAGAAGAACAATGAAACAAAAAGAAAAAGGGCGAGCTCAAATAGCCCAGTAAAGTATATCATGACTAAGATAACAAAGAATAAATTATCTTTAGTCTTCAACAAATAAATTAGAGAGTATTTTTAATAATAATTTCAGCGGAAGAAATAATCCATTAGAAGAGTCAAGTAGAGCATAATGTCTACTATCTTCTTATATTTGAAAAATTCATCATCAATATAATTATAATTTCTTCTTATGTCTTCTTATATCTTCAACAATTTCTTTTTGCACCCAGACCAAAGAGAACTTTGACTACCTGCCTTTGCCTGTAACACTAAGAATTATAATTTTACCAATACACAGTTCATGTTCATAATCATACAAATCAACAGTTTATCTTTGAACTATGGGCCAAAGATATTCAATTATAGCACCAATGGTCATGATCATGTCAATCAACAGTCCATCTTTGTAATACGGGTCAAAGAGAACTTTCACCACGTGTCCTTGCCATAGTGACCAAAGACACCAAATAATTATCATCTTTGCACCCATGCCAAAAACGTTCAACATAACTTGATTTTTTTTATGATTAGTGCAATTAAAAATAATAAAAAAATGAATAGAAGTTGTATGAATAATGAGATAAAAGAATAAACATTCAAGATTTAACATTTAATTTGTTAAGAGTCCAATAATGTCTAAATTGTCAACATGATGACCAAAATGTGGAGTCAAATTCAAGAATGATATTCAAGATTCATATTTCAAAGATAATGATTAAATTCAATAAGAAGATTCAGGTAAATAAAAAGTTCAAGTGAAATGATAATAGATAAAGTGCAAACCTACAAGGAATTTCAAACCATTTTAGGAATTATAGAAGCAATATTTACCATAGTAAGTTTAGATTTAGGAGTATGAAAGAAAGTTATATCCCTTACAAATATGAAAGAAATGACATCCCTTTACGATAATGAAAGAAATGATATCCCTTACAAAGATGAAAGAAAATAATATCATTTACCTTAGTAAGAGACTAGATCTGATTGGTATAAAGGAGATTATTTTGAGGAAATCTGACACTATTAGTTACACTCAAAGTATACTTATACTCAAAAGAAATACTCACAATATTGAAATAGAAGTGTTTTTTTGTGCCTTCCTTTTACAGGCAAGGTTGGGTGGCATGCTCCCATTAATTTAGGAAATTCAGTCACGGGTTTCAAACCCACCAGTATATAAATTTGACAATCCCATTAAGGGGCTACTCATTGTAAAAGAAATCATAATATGCCAAAGTTTTAAAAGAAAGAATGCACACCACTCGGAAAATTTGGCAAATGAGAGACCACCCATTGTAAAAGAAATACAATCCGTCAAAATCCCAATGAAAGGAAATACACCCCTTTAGAAAATTTGGTAAATGAGGGACCTTCCCTTAAATAAGTTTTCTAATTTAAGAGAAATAATGTTAACAGATGAACCGCTAATACATTATTAACATATTCTACATAATAACTCCAGCGTAAAAAATGGATTTTTTAATATATTAGTAGAGTGTCGTCTTTTAAGTGAAAATAATTAAGATAATAGACATTACATTAGATATTCTATTGCACCAAAAGTTAAATTTCCAAGGATACTTAAGTAATTCAATATAATAAACTCACGATACTAACAATCATATCATTCCCAAGAAAGTGGGGGTCTTCCGTATAAATGACACACAATTAACTAACATAGTTTCCTATGACATAACTGTACTGCACATTGTCAATAATGCTAAACTTGTTTAATAATATCATATCAAAATAATATAAGTTAGTTGTGTCGTAGTGTTAAATTTAATAATATAAAATACTGTGCAGATATTATTGTAACGAATTATTGAAGTATAATATGAGATACTATGTAGTAACTACTAAGGCAATATTATTGAATAAAATATTGACAGGCTTCTACTGTAGGAATATTGAATTAATAATCAAAAATAATGTGCAGTAGCATGTAGCTACTAAGGAGTATCGCGTGCTACTGTGGATAATGCGTAATTACCGTACTTTTATCACCTGGTATTTCAACAGTTAAACCGTAAAAGTTATGCCGTGAATGTTTAAAGAAAGTTATTTTTGGCGCTTTATTTATCCGAAAGTTATTCCGTAGTGGGATCCACCAATAATTGGTTATTTCGGCGCCATCGTACTAATATTCTCTGATAAAAAAAATATTCCCCGACAAAACGAATATTTCCCGACAAACTGTTTACTTTGTATAATTTGCACATATCACCCATAACTATACACAGTTATTAAATCAACACCTTACTATTTAGAGAAAAAAATCTTATTCATAAAAGTTAGGAATCATACAATATCCTTACGTTGCCCCAACACCGTAACCAATTGCATAGTTCACTTGCATCGCACATGATTTTGAATGATTGAGGCCAATCCAGAGCAAATATGACTTGAGCCGTTACAATTTTCTTTTTCAACACTTCGAATACTTCGATGCAAGATTGATCCATCTTAAACAGAACATCTTTCTCAAGGACTGTGCATAAGTGTTTTGAAATTTTGGAAAGATCTTTGATAAATCGTCGGTAAAAACCCGCGTGACCAAGAAAACTCCTTATTTCCTTTCACAGATGTAGGCGGAGGTAGTTTTTCAATTGTTTTCAATTTTGCTTGTCTACCTCTAAACTGGTTGTGGGAAACTTTGTGGCCCCAAATTATTCCTTCTTACACCATGAAGTGGCACTTTTCTTAATTGAGCATGAAATTTGTTTCCATACATCGTTCATAACCAAGAATCAGATTGTTAGCAATAGTCGAAAACTATCACCGAACATAGTTAAATCGTCCATAAATACTTCCAAAATCTTCTCGACCATGTCCGAGAAGATAGCCATCATGCATCTCTGTAAAGTAGTCGATGTGTTGCATAGTCGAAAAGACATCCCTAGAATTCGAAGGTTCATAAAGGTATGTAAATGTAGTTTTCACTTGGTCTTCTGGAGTTATTACAATCTGGTGTATCCCGAATACCCTAAGAAGGCAGTAAAATGATGACCCGCTAACCTATCCAACATCTGATCAATGAATGGCTAGGGGAAATTATCTTTATGCGTATCTTGTATCCTTGTGGTAGTCCTATTCACCACTTCCACCCTGTAACTATTCTTGTAGGAATGAGCTCATTATTCTCGTTTTCAACCACAGTCATTCCCCTTTTTCGGCACACTTTGTACAAGACTTACCCAAGAACTATCTGAAATTGGATAGATAATTCTGGCGTCCAACTACTTAATGATTTCTTTCTTTACCACTTCCTTCATGATCGGATTCATATTCTCTGTTGCTCAATGATCGACTTTGCTCCTTCCTCAAGCAGAATTTCATGCATACAGAACGATGGACTGATTCCCTTAATTTTGACTATAGTCCACCCAATTTCTGTTTTCTACTCATGCAAAGCCCTTAATAGATTTTCTTCTTGAGACTCGGTTAGGTGAGCAGAAATAATAATTGGTAATGTATTAAAATCTCCTAAATAGGCATACCTCAAATAAGTAGGACGGGGTCTGAGTTCTAGCATATTGGTTTCCCCCCAATGAAGTTTTAGAACCCTTCTAAACTCCTTCAAAATGGTTAAGGGGTATAATACTGCTTTTTAAAACTTGATTATTCTGGTACTTGCATCTAACATCCTAACATAGTCCATTTAATCCAAGTCCTTAAATACTCAATACTAACCAAAGCTGCTTCCATGGATCTGTTAAGTAACTCCGTCAAATACTTCAATCACTGCCTCTTCAACTATATCAATCCGCAAAACCCTTCTCAGCTTTTTGGTAAACTTCATTGCTTTGAAAACACTAAAGGTGATTTCCTGATCTTAAACCCTCATCGTCAATTCACCTTTCTGTACATCCATCAAAGTTTTCTCTGTCACTAAGAATGGGAGACCTAATATGATCGTTATCTCTTTATCTTCCTTGTAATCCATATTATGAAGTCAGCCAAAAAAATAAACTTATCAACCTTAACCAAGATGTCTTCCACAATACGTCTCGGATACGTCAATGACCTTCCTGCAAGTTATAAGTGATATTCGCTAGCCTTGATTCCTTCGATTCCAACTAAGTGTAGACTGAGAGTGCATCAAGTAATACTTGCTCCTAAATCGCACAATGCTCGTCGATAAATAACAATTTTGCATTAAATTGTGAAACTCCCTAGATCCTTTAACTTCAACAGTAATATTTTCTGTAAAATAGCACTACATTCTTCAGTCAATGCTACTGTCTCAAATTAATCAATTCTCCTCTTTTAGACAGCACTTCTTTCATAAATTTAGCATAACTTGGCATTTGTTCGAAAGCTTCCACAAATGGTATATTGATGTGCAACATTTTGAACTCTTTTAATTTTTAAAAAAATTATTTGTCTAATTTGGATTTCTGAAATCTTTGGGGAATGGAACGGGAGGCACTGTTCTTCACAGTTCGCTTAGAACTCTTCAAGTCTTCTAACTTGGAAACTTCTTACTTCACTTGATAGTAGTTGATGTGTTCTTGAATGGTGTTACTCAGTTGCCGTTAAGCTCTTGTTCAAAAGTACTGAGTAGCTGAGCAAGCTTTCTCTTTCAGATCATAGAGTTGAGCATTGAGTGTTCTTCAACATTTTTGTTCAATGCTTGCTTAATCTTTCATCTGCTGATGTTTTGTATATATGATGCCTTTGAAATATATCCGTTGAAGCATTAAATGCATTTGACATTTCTGAGCTTTGATGGAGACTTTTTGCACATCTTCCGATTAGCAGTCTGGCCCACCAACACAACAGACTGCTATCTCACCTAACACCTAAAAACGTGTTTTCTGCTGACCCATAGTACTTTCATTAGCTTCTTCAATACGTTTCTTTATTGTATACTAAGGATGACCGTTGTGTTATTGGGACTGCCGAGGACTTCAACGTTTATAATCCATTCCACATTTTTGGGATTTATTCTTAAACAAATGGGTAAGGCTCGATGCATCTGATACAGACAGATGATTCTCTACGATTCTGATTGTGGTGTCTAGCCACCTTGGTGCTTGATCCGATACTAGAAAACGAGAACACTATGATTTCTCTTAAGTACTAGCATACTACGATCTTCACTTTCTTGACTTACAAACTCTACGCTTTCGAGAGCACACTGCGACCTCTGAGTTGGCTCGGCAAATGTTTGAACCACTCTACGATTCCGGGAGAGGCCCTCCAAAGAAGACACACTATGATTCTCGATGCTCTGCGATTCTTCCTTGGCTTCTGCAATCTCTTGATCAGCTCGATAGACTACGATTCTGTTGAAGCCTATCTATTACATCTCAAGACATAGATCAACCTAATAACTTTGATCTTTTCATCTATACATTAATTTACAGAATGATAAACACTAAAATCTTAGATCAACCTAACAAATTTGATCTACACTAAGTCCTTGTACATATATTCCTTGAAGGACTTTACATATAATCATGAATATTTACTTTTAACATTACATTTAAATATGCAATCTCCCAACAATCTCCCCCTATTTAATGTTAACATAACCAAGGATATTTGTGTCATGATTATCAATTTCTAGATGTAGTTGCTAGAAACTAAATATGACTTAGTATTTAAGTGAGCAACTGAAATCTCTAGAGAATAAGCATGAATTTATTGATGTTTGTAAAGATAGATATTACAATTAAGCTTAGTTACATCAATAAGAATTGAGTTTCAAATTATCTCTATTTCTTTTGCCTTTTATTCCTTGGAAGATTTGAATACTCTTGAGCTCTTCTTCTCCTACTGACTTCATCTCTCCATGCTATATCTTCCATGTTACTCTAACTTAGCCTTGGCGAATGATCATGTCTATTCATGAATGCAAGATCTCCAATTGACATTCTTAGACCAGTAGTGGTCACTTCTTGTGAGCTTGGAGAAAGCCTTTGACTCCTTAGTGGTTGTGCAATGAGAATTTACTGTTGTTCAGGTCGTGGTCTGATGGCGAGACTGTCTTACAGGAGAACATGTGGGAGAACTTCTTGAGAAGTGAGCAATTTTACCTTTGCATTTACCTCCTTTGCCTTTTCCTTTGTCGCCTCCTTCCCCTCTATTCTCCCCCTTTATGTCAACATCAAGGGTTCAAATATCTTCAGATAAGCGAGTCATGCCTTGTACGAGTTTGTTGAGTCAAGTCTGGGATTGAACAATGTCTGCACGATTTTCCTGGATCAGAGAGTTAGTTCGAGCTTCTCTCTTTTGCTGAATGGCCAAGACATTTTCTGTTTGTTTCATTTGACGCATGGAGAATTCTTGGAATTCTTTTATTTAGGTCTTTAGACTCGTGAGATTTTCCGTTAGAAGTTGATTATGGGATTCTTTGTATTTTGTAAAATAAGAACAACATCCATGTGCTTCTTGGCAGCTAGAAAGTGGATTTGATCCCTTTCATTAATACTATGAATCATCTCTTTTATTATCTCCCTAAGCTTCTTTGTCAGTTCAGAACTTAGGTTGCTTGGGAGACTATTGGCAGCATAAATCAAATGAGTCAGCCTCATATGAACAAGTTCAGAGTGAACTTCAAGATCTTGTTGTATGTTCTTGGTCACTTTCTTAGTTGCTTCTGACAACTCCATTTTTGTAGGGAGATCAGATATAAGCTCAAGGAGTTGCAGATTCTTTGGAGGAGAGGCCCTTGTGTATTGATTTTGCATAGTGAAAAGAACAAGGCCGAGATTGAAATACTCATTAGTGGATGAGGTTGGATATCTGATGGAGGGGGCTGTTGTGTGGGGTTGATCTTCAGGAGGAGGTTACTCTATATCTTGAGCAAGTGACTCTAGGATTGGATTTGGATCAGTAATCATAGAGTGAGAGATTATAGGAGATTTGATAAATATAAAGTTGGGCACACTTGGTTCATCAGGTACAGAATGCTGGGATTCTGTAACTGGAAATTGATTGAGTGGATGAAGTATCACTTCCAACCATCTTGGTGATTCATAGAATTGATTGAAAAATGATGGTGGACAATGATTTATCCTAAAAGAGACAGGAATAGTTTGTACCTCATGCCCATTTTCTAAAGATGGGCTGTTGGTGATCAGCTTTCTGGAAAAGTTGAATTTGCCTGGGAATTCATGAGCTAGCACCGAGATTGCTGGATAGGCTTTGAAGATCCAGAACATGTGATCCCAAGATTTGAGGATTTATGCTCTATGAAATGGCATCATAGGTAGATAGGAGAACAGTTGATTGTAGTTGGATCTCCTATGTCCATCACAGCCCATAACAATGATCTCAACTTCTTCATCCTCTTCTTCTTCTTTGTCTTCATTTGAAATTTCCACCACATCAATTATCTCCATTTGACTTCTTTGTTCTTCTGCTTTCACATCCTCCATAGCTTCAATCTTTTCCATTTCTACAATTTCTAAAACTTTAATCTCTTAAGGGATTGAGGAAGATTCATGATGATCTATTGGTAATTCCTCCTCAGCTGTAGCTTTATCTGACATAGGGACTTCGTGAGGCTCCCCCTCAACTTGATCATCCATTTGAATTTCAAGTAACTCCCCCTCAGTTGGAGCATTATTTAGTGTAAGAACTTCAGGAAGCTCCCCCTCAACTTAAGCTGTATTCTCCTTACTCACTTCAGGTAGCTCTTTCTCAGCTTCAGGTAGCCCTTTCTCAGCAGCTATCCTTTTGTCTTCCTCTTTTAACACCTTTTCATTGACAAGGATGTACTTCTTGACCAGTTTTCTTTTTGACCTTTTAGGCTAAGCTACAGCCTTAGTACTTTTATCAGCTTCAGCTCTAAAAGGTTGATCAGACTAAGAAGTTGTTGCAGCATCTTCTTCCAGAGTGGTGTCAAGTCCGGATTCTATGATCGGTAGAGACTCTACGATCGAAGAGAAAGAGGGCTTCTTTGATTTATGACCCTACTTTCCTTTCTTGAGCAACTAAGAGATGGTAGCTCTGTCGTCATCTTCCTCAGACTGTTGTTCTTTACTTTTAATTTCTTCAGAGTTTCAGTGCCTGAACTCTCTTGAGGTGCCTCAGTAGTTGAGCCTTGAGGCTCTTCTGCCATTAGAGCCTTCATTTTTCTTTTACCCTTGCTTTTTCTAATTAAATCAATGGGTTCTTCCTTGTTGATTTCTTCTTCTTCTTTTTCTTCAGTTTCCTTTACAACGGACATGTTTCCTGGTACTCCAGACTCATTTGTATCACCAGTTCTTCCACTGGATTCAGATATCATCCTGACATTTTTAGCTGGATTTTTTTCTAGTTTTCAAACAGCTGCCGAGTCATCCTCTTATTGGGATTTATGGATTCTTCTTCATTATCCCCGATTTTGTCACCCAGTGCAGACTGCAGGATGATTCTTATAAACCGCCCATTGAGCATTTTACCAGAGCTCTTTGATTTCTTCAAATTGAGAATCAACTTCCCAATCCAATCGATGAGTAGGGCTCCAAAGTTGAGTTAGATTCTATAACAGATTGCTGTCATAAGCTTCAGTTGTACTTCATTCACGGAGTCGTGGCCAGAGCTTTTGTAACATATGCACTTTCCAACAATGTCAGCTAGAAACTCATATTTTTTGGGAAACTTCTTCTTCTTGTACCCCATGACAGTCTCATTATTTTTATGATGCATCATCTTTAGTCCTTTATAGAAGTCGATGACCTCTATCGGTAGGAGTCCCTTTGACTTGAAACCTAGGGCCAGGTTTATATCCTCAGCTTTGAGTTTAATTTCCACGTCCTTGACCCTTATGGTGATGAAATCATTTTCAAATGTTCCATTTCTTTAGAACTCTTTTACCAACTTAGGGTAGATCCACGTGTTTGTACCCAGAGACTCTTTAAGACCATCTTTCTTCAATAGAGTCTGAATCTTATGGAATTGAGAGTCAGTTGTCTTGAACTCGTCGAAGCACAGTCTGTAACCAATGATAACATTTAAAGACGCATTTGATTTATTTACACTGAGGTAGATTTAGCGTTTCTGAAGGTTAGGGTTTCTGCTGGTAGTGAGAGAGAGAGAAAGGAATAAGCTTTTTGAACTACTGATTTCAAAAAGATATTTTCAAACTGCTTATAGCTTCCCTCCTCTCCATTTGCTTAGTGGGGCATTTGTCATGTTCTGCTTGGCTCCATAATTTTAACTGAAGTGGAATGTACTGAATTTCCTTTAGCTCCTCCTGAGCTAGTGCATTCTTTAGGAGAACTATGATCGTCAAGGTAGCACTATGTTTGTTTAGGTAGTCTTTATGATCGTTGAGTTTGCACTGTGATCGTTGAGTCCACTGCTGAGTCTGCTCTGGTCCTTGTGATGAACTTTTGACTTAGCATTTCTCTCGAGTTAAGGTAGCTCAGGAAGGGCCAACCTCTTAGAGTGAATTAAGGGTTAGGTTTGTTCCTGAGGCGTTTGACAGAGAGATTACTTTGATTTGTTGAAACTTTGTTATCACAGGATGCATCTTTGTTCTGTTGATGGAGCTCTGCGACCGTGGTCTTTCATATCACTGTAACTCTATAATCGTGGACTTTCTTTGGTCATGTCTACGATTTCGAACAGAGCCTTTATATCTGCATGGTTAGCACAAACTAGAGCATAGATTTTATGGTTATAAATTTAGCACGCCTAGCTCAATTATTAATTTATTAAATTTGGATTCATCTAGAGGCTTTGTAAAGACATCAACAAGTTTATTTTCAGTAGGGATGTATTGTAAAGATATGGTTCCATTTTGAACATGATCCCTAATAAAATGATATCTAATTTCTATATGCTTAGTTCTAGAGTGCATGACAGGATTATGTGTTATTGTTATGGCACTTGTGTTATCACAATGAACATGTATAGTTTTGAAATCAAACCCATAATCTGCTAACTAATTTTTCATCTATAAAATTTGAGCACAACAGCTGCCAACAATAATGTATTTAGCTTCTGTCGTTGATGTAGATACTGAGTTTTGCTTCTTACTGAACCAGGACACAAGTCTGTTTCCCAGCAGTTGACAAGTGCCACTAGTACTTTTTCTATCTATTTTGCAGCCTGCAAAATCAGCATCTGTGTATCCTGTCAGTTCAAAAGAGGACTGTTTGGGATACCAAAGCCTCAAGTGAGGTGTTCCTTTGAGGTACCTGAAAATCTTTTTATAGCAGTTAAGTGTGATTCCTTAGGATTAGCTTAAAATCTAGCACATATGCATGTTTTAAAAAGTATGTCTGGTTTACTGGCAGTTAGATATAGAAGAGAGCCTATCATACCTCTATATTGAGTTATATCGATACTTTTACCTTTTTCATCTTTTGTCAAGCTTGGTTGCTAGAGCAATTGGGGTTTTCATGGGAGAGGCTGATTCCATGTCGTACTTTTTAAGTAAGTCTTTAATGTATTTGTCTTGGTATATGAAGATTCCTTCATCAGTCTGCTTTACTTGCAATCTAAGAAAGAAGTTCAGCTCGCCCATCATGCTCATTTCGAACTTGTTCTGCATAAGCGTGGCAAATCTCTTACATAATTTTTCATCAGTACATCCAAAGATAATGTCATCAACATATATTTGAACTAATAAGATTTTGTCTTTATGCTTTCTAAGAAATAATATGGTATCTACTCTACCTCTAGTGAACCCATTTTCAATAAGAAAGTTAGTTAATGTTTCATACCATGCTCTAGGTGTTTGTTTAAGACCATATAACGCTTTGTCTAATCTATAGACATAATTAGAGAGAGATGAATTGATGAAACCTGGAGGTTGCTCTACATATACTTCTTCTTGAAGTGCACCATTCAGAAATGCACTTTTGACATCCATCTGAAAGACTTTGAATGTCATGTGAGCAGCAAAGGCAAGGAATATTCTTATGGCTTCTAATCTGGCAACATGTATAAAGGTCTCATCGTAGTCAATGCCTTCTTTCTGAGAGTAACCCTTGGCCATCAGTCTTGCCTTATTCCTGATTATTACTCCATCTTCATCCATCTTGTTTCTGAAGACCCACTTGGTCCCAATGACAAGATGACTCTTTGGTCTTGCAACTAATCTCCATACTTTGCTTCTTTTAAACTGATTTAGTTCTTCCTGCATGGCTTCTATCCAACTGGAGTCTTTCATAGCATCTTCTATCTTCTTGGGTTCCATTTGTGACAGAAAGCTCAGATAGAAACACTCATTTTGGGTGGTGGCTCTTGTTTTGACTCTTACATTTGGGTCTCCAATGATTAAGTCTTGAGTGTGATCTCTTGCCTATCTATTTCCTGTTGGAACATCTGTCCTGATGCCTTCTTATTTGAGACCTTCAAGATCATTTTCTACTTCTTGATGTGGAGGTTCGTTGTCTTGCGTAGTTCTCTCTACGATCTCCTCTTGTTGCTCTAAGATTTCATTTTCTGGAACTACGATCGTGGTGTTAAGCTCTACAACTTCATCTAAATTGTCGTTTGTAGTGTCTTGAGGCACTGTTTTGCCCAAGTCTGTTTCATCGAAAATGATGTGGATTGAGACTTCAACACTCAGTATCTTTTTATTGAACACTCTATATGCCTTACTATCTATGGTATATCCAAGAAAGATTCCTTCGTCTGACTTGGGTTGGAACTTTATCAGATACTGCTTCCCATTATTGAGAATGTAGCATGCACAACCGAATACATGGAAGTCACTGACATTTGGTTTTATTCATTGCTACAGTTCGTATGGAGTTTTCGTTATCGTAGAGTGTATTGCCAATCTGTTCTGAGTATAGCATGCAGTGTTGACAGCTTCTGCCCAGAAGTATTCAAACAGATGGGCTACTGCTAGTAGAGTTCTTCCAGCCTCTATCAACGTTCTATTCTTTCTCTCAGCTACTCCGTTTTGTTGAGGAGTTCGTGGAGTTGAGAAGTTGTGACTGATGCCATTGTCTGTGCAGAACTAGTCCATCTCAGAGAAGTTAAATTCTCTGCCATGATCACTCCGTATAGCCTTGATTTTCTCCCTTTTCTCGTTCATCGCTAATCTGAACATCTTGATTAGTTGGGAGTTCGTTTCATCTTTTGAGTTTAGAAATAACACCCATGTGAATATGGTGTAATCATCCACTATGACTAGTGAGTATCTCTTCCCTCCAAGGCTTGTTGTTGGAATTGGCCCAAATAGATCCATATGAAGCAGCTGCAGAGGCTTGTCAATTGAGTTGGCAGTTTTGCTCTTAAATGAGCTTCTAGTCTGCTTTCCAAGCTGACAGGCATTGAACGACCTTTCTTTGACGAAGCTGAACTTGGGTAAGCCTGTAGCTAGATCTTTTGTGGCCAGATAGACATGCTTTTGAAGTTGAGATGAGACAGTCTTCTATGTAATAGCTAGCTCATTTCTTCAGATGCTTTAGCCAGAAAGCATATCGTCTCGTCCGAGCTTAGTTGACCAAGATTTACAGTGTAGACATTTCCTTCTCTTATTCCGGTCAAATTTATAGCGGATGTCTTCATATCTCTGACTTGACATTGATTATTGAGGAATGTGACTTGATGACCCTTGTCGCATAGTTGGTTTATACTCAGAAGATTATGTTGTAGTCCTTCCACATAGGATACTTTACTAAAGGACAGTGCACCATTCACAGCTGAGCCATATCCTCTTGTCTTGCTAGAGCCATTGTCTCCAAAGATGACTAAAAGACCATCCTTCTCTATGTAGTTAGACAGAAGGGCTTTGTTCCTAGTCATGTGCCTTGAGCATCCACTGTCCAGATACCAGGTTATGATCGTGGAGCTCTGTTCATGTGGTAATATTAAATCTTTCATTTTGGTACCCATACTTGCATGAGTCCTACTTTGTTAGTACCCTTGGGAACCCAAATCTGCTTGATTTTGGGTTTTACATGCATATAATTATGATAGGACATTGCAGCCTTATGACCAACCTTATTGCATACAAAACATCTAATATTATGCATGCTTGTGTGTGTATGTGGATTCTTTCTCCATTTGGACTTATGTGGGTTCTCAGCCATCCTTCTTTTAAACTGGTTCTCCTTCTTCCATGTATCCTTGTGTTTCATGATTTGTGAGGAGTGTACCTTTCCTCTATTGTTCTTTCCCAGTTGGTTCGTGGAGTTGATTTTACTTGACTCTACGATCCCTCGAGGTTAGAAAATAGTGGCTAGATTACTCTTCTCTTTTCTGAAATCCAGGCCAGCATGAGATCCTTTATTCCTTCGAATATGGATTAAATTAGAAGAGCAGGGTTGGACTGGTTCTTCCTTATGTGAGGATTTCACAAATACAATGCTTCTACTAATACTTGGAGCATTACTAGGGCTAGTTTCCTTTATCTTTTCCACATATGGCTCTGAGGTGGATTCCCCAAAGCCTAAACATGTTCTGTCAGATGCACTTCTCTAACTGGAGATCAGGGAGTCCATGGATGAAGAGTATTTATTCTATATAGAGATTGTCCTTTCTAGTTCCTCAATTTTAGAGGTTAGACTTGACTCTCTTTGTGCATTGAGCTCATTAGTCTATTTGAAGAGCTTATTCACAGCTCCAAACTTGTGAGTCAATGCTCAGAAGGGTTGTTTCCAGTTCTTCCTAGACTTTCTCTTTCTCCTTTTGAAGATGAGAATAATCTTTAGACAGAACTCTAAACCATTTCATATATTGATGCAGATCAGATGTTCTACCATGTAGTGCAGTTCTTAAATCATCAATGTCTACATCAGGAGAGTTAAAGTCAAATACCTCATCTATAATTTCTTTCATTAATGTTAGAGCACTTCTTATCCTTTGCATGTTTGGCCATCAGGCATAGGTTTGCCATTTGAGGATCCTCATCATCTCCAAATTCAGGAGTTGTGTCGTTGTCTGAGTCACTCCACGATCCTCCAGCCACTAGACCTTTATCTTTCTTCTGAGGTCTTTTGTTGCCTTTGAATTCTTTATTTAATTTCTTCTTCTAGTCTTCTCTAAGAGGTTCATTGCAGTTTGCAATGAAATGGCCATGCTTTTTTGCTTTTGTAGCATAAATCATTTTTTTGCTCCCGACTGTTGTAGTTGTTGATTTTCTTAGGTTTGTTGATTCTGCCTTGACGCATGAACCTTCTAAGTCTTTTCACCAGCATTGCAAAGTCCTCATCATCCTCAGAGTCATTTGCAACATTGGCTTTTGAGATATTGTCAGTTACTTTGAGTGCAACTCCTTTATCCTTCTTTCTTCCTTCAGATAGAGTTTCTGCTCGTTGAGTCAGGTCCAATTCATATGTGAGAAGGTTGCCATATAATTATTGAATTGTCATTTCATGGAGATTCTTTGACTCCCTGATGGCAGTGGTTTTGACATCCTACTTGCTAGGTAAAGCTCTCATGAACTTTATGATTAGATCTTTATTTGGGTAGATCTTTCCATAGGCTCGAAGAGAGTTGAGTAGTACATTGAATCTTTCGTAGGTGGAAATGACATTTTCTCCTTGAGCGTGTGCAAACATTTCATATTGCTGAGTCAAGAGAGATTGCTTGTTTTCTCTGACTTCTTCTGTTCCTTCATGCATGATGAGAAATTTTTTCCATACTTCCTTTACTGTTTTTCTATTGGCCACATTCTCAAATAGGTCATCTTTTAAATATTGGAACAAAATGTTCTTAGCCTTTTTGTCGAGTTGGACAGCTTTCTTTTTGTTGTTTGTCCATTCTTCTTTGACCTTGATCTGGATTCTGTTTGGATCATCTGAAGTTGGTGCAAGCTTTGTAGGAATGTAGGGCCCATTCTAAACAGTCTCAAATAGATCTTCATCTATTGAGTCCATGTAGGCTTGTATACGAACTTTCCAGTTGGCGAATTTGTCTTTGTTGCACATAGGAGGCTTGCTGCCTCCTCCAGTCATTGATTCACTTATCAGATGTGCCATTGGATCTACTTAAGCTTTGTAGGGTATTTGATAGAACATGCTTTGATACCAATTGTTAGTTCCCAGATGCACAATAGTTATCTAGAAGGGGGGGGGGGTTGAATAGATATTTTAAAATTCTTTTCGAAATACTTGTTAGTTTTGATAATGACTAAAACACAGCGGAATTATGAGTTGTTTGTTTCCCCTTTAAGATATAACAAGTTAATGAGAGATAAACAGTTATAACAGTTATGACAGTTATAGCAATAATGTAAAAGACACAGTGTTTTAAGTGGTTCAGAGCATTTAAAGCTCCTAATCCACTCTTCTACTCCTCGAGTAAGAAATCCACTAAGGATATCTTTACACTTTATGAATCTCACAGATTCCTTCAAGACCAGCAATCTTGGAACTTCTTAGTTCACTTTTGAACCCTTCAAGTCCAGCAGACTTGGTTCTTCACAGTTCGCTTAGAACTCTTCAAGTCCTTCTGACTTGAAAACTTCTTACATCACTTGATTATAGTTAATGAGTTCTTGAATGGTGCTACTCAGTTTCCGTTAAGCTCTTGCTCGAAAGAACTGAGTAGCTGAGCAAGCTTTCTCTTTTCAGATCATAGAGTTGAGCGTTGAGTGTTCTTCAGCATTTTTTTTCAATGCTTGCTTAATTTTTCATCTGCAGATGTTTTGCATATATGATGCCTTTGAAATGTATCCGTTGAATACATCCGTTGAAGCATTAAATGCATTTGATATTTCTGAGCTTTGATGGAGTCTTTTTGTACATCTGCTGATTAGCAGTTTGGCCCACTAACACAGCAGACTAACACCTGAAAAGGTGTTTTCCACTAACCCATAGTACTTTCCTTAGCTTCTTCAATACGTTTCTTTGTTGTATACTAAGGATGATTGTTGTGTTATTGGGACTGCCGAGGACTTCAACGTTTATAATTCATTCCACATTTGTTGGGATTTATTCTTAAACAAATGGGCAATGCTCGATGCTTCTGATATAGACAGATGATGCTCTACGATTCTGATTGTGCTGTCTAGCTACCTTAGGGATTGATCCGATACTAGCAAACTAGAACACTACGATTTCTCTTAAGCACTAGTACACTATGATCTTCACTTGCTTGACTTGCAGACTATACGCTTCCGAGAGCACACTGCGATCTCTAATTTGGCTCGACAAATGTTTGGAACACTCTACGATTCCGGGAGAGGCCCTCCAAAGCAGACACAATATGATTCTCGATGCTCTACGATTCTGCCTTGGCTTCTGCAATCTCTTGATCAGCTCGATAGACTACGATTCTGCTGAAACCTATCTATTACATCTCAAGACATAGATCAACCTAATAGCTTTGATCTTTTCATCTATACATTCATTTACAGAATGATAAACACTAAAAGCGTAGATCAACCTAACAAATTTGATCTACCACTAAGTCCTTGTACATATATTCCTTGAAGGAATTTACATATAATCATGAATATTTACTTTCAACATCAAATTTAAATATGCAATCTCCCAACACTTTATTACATTCAAATTTTGTATCTTTTCGAGTCAGCTGAGTTAATGGAGTGGCGATTCGAGAAAATCCTTCTACGAATCTCCGATAATAACCAGGTAGGGCCAGAAAGTTACGTACTTCAGTTACTGACTTAGGGTACTCCTAATTTAGTATCGCTTCAATCTTTGCCGGGTCAACTGATATTCCAAGCTTAGAGATCACATGTCCAAGGAATGCTACTTCCTTAAGCAAGAATTCGCACTTCTTGAACTTGGAATATAACTTACTTCCACGAAGCTTTTGAAGTATCAACCCCAAGTGTCGCTCATGATCCTCACGACTTTTGGAGTATATGAGGATATCATCAATAAAGACTACCACAAAATGATCCAGATATTCCTTGAATATTAGATTCATCATATCCATGAAAGCAGTAGTAGCATTAGTTAATTCAAAAGACATGACTAGGAATTCGTAATGCCTGTATCGAGTTCTAAAGGCAGTCTTTGGAATGTCATTAGCTTTAATCTTTAACTAATGATATCCTGAACAGAGATTGATCTTTAAAAAGAATTGAGCACCTTTTAACTGGTCGAACAGGTCATCAATGCGAGGTAACGGGTACTTATTTTTGATAGTGACATGGTTCAACTGAAAGTAGTATGTAAACAAGACAATCTTGTTTGGTGATAAAGCATATACTTTGTAATAATCTTATTCATTTATTAATAAAAGAACATGGTGTTGTTTAATAATATGTGATAAACACATAGTTTTGAGAAATGCTTTTAGAATCATGATAATGACCATGCTAATGAGGTCTAAATTCTTTGATAGCTCACAAACTAAAATTATTCCCAATCGTTAGATTACTGAAAAAGGGATTAGTGAATCTGGATAGATTGGTACATACGTTGCTTGCTCATTGGATGGAGATGATTGATCCCATGATCATTTGTGTGGAGACACTAAAGCAAGTATATAGGTGCTTATTGTAAGGTTTTGTGAAAAGCAAAGTAGCAATCAAATTGCAAAATTAGCAGAAGCAAAGTAAAATCAGATTTTAAAATTTTTCACAAAATAATTACCCGGATCATCCTTTATTCATATTATTAATTAAAACGAAAGAACAAGAAGTTATGGAATCATACCCTTGTAGATACGAGCGTCCATAGGTACGAGTTCACCTCATACTTCTTCGCGATCTCCTTGAATCTCCGGGTAGATTCCTTCCTTTGATCAATGTTAGCCATCCAAGTGTATGGCCTCTAGAGGTGGTCCACCAAGGAAGAAAAGTTTTCAAGAAGAAGGGTGTATTGGCTCAAACCTAGTTTTTCATATCTCTATAGAAAAAGGGGGCGTACTCTCCAACTATTGGAAATTACGTATATTTGATATCTGATATAAGACTCCTCTTATAAAGATATCTGGTAACCCTATTTAATTAAAATAAGGTATTATTTATTTAATTAAACTCTTTTAATTAAATAGGCTCCCTAATCTTATTAGGGATAATTAATTAAACTCATTTAACTAATTTTGCCTCCTATTCCTATTAGGAATAAATGAGAGTACTTATATTAAATTAATTCCTAAACTCTTTTAGAAATTAAAATAATAATAATTGTAATAATATTAATATGACTCCTCTTATTAATTTTTATTTAATATTTCCAAAATATTAAATAATAAATATTAAGCTATTTAATTTATTCTATCACCATAGATTGAATTAAATATACTTAACATATTATTATAATTATGTCATTAACTTCTTAAATAATTATTCTTCCATTTATGGTGTGACCCTTTAGGTTCTCCATATTAAACCGGTTGTGAATAAATCAATCAGAACAATTCTAATCTTATTTAAATAAATTAATTAAACTATTAATTTATTTAAATAAATAATATGTATTCTACTATATGGATAATCCTCCCTAGCGATCAACGACTTTCCAGATAATATAGATTTTAACATTAGTCATAAAAGAACATTTGAGTAAATAGTTACCATACAATTCAATCCTTCTACCATATAATGTCCCAATTAAATATAAGACATGGAATTACTGTCAAGTATTATTTTATTTAATTATATGTATTTCGATTCCTAAATGCACAACTCCTAATGAATGCAAATTAGAAACTACTTTCTAATTTCATTCCACATTGGCCAAGGATTCCTGAGTTATCATTTATCGAATCACATATGACATTTCTCTTCTTTTACTAGAAGTGGTAGATTCTTTATTGATCATTCATTATCTTCATATATAACTTATTACATCCAAGCATACCCTTTGATGTACTATAAGAGTCTTAAGGAATAAGTCAAAGTGTAATTCATTATATGTAAGATACTATGATGATCTCAAGTCTAAGGATCATTTGTACTACTATCACTATAGGAATTCCTATTGACAGACAAGTAAAACTCCATTAGGTATTCCTTAGGGAGTCACTTTCAGTGAACTTATTCTCTAATAAGCACCTACATACTTGCTTTAGTGTCTCCACACAAATGATCATAATATCAATCATCCTCATCCAATGAGCAAGTAACGTACATACCAATATATCCGGATTCACTAATCCCCTTTTTAGTAATCCATTGATTGGGAAAATTTTAGTTTTAAGCTATCTAAGAATTTAGATCTCATTAGCATGATTGGTTTATTTGCATACTACTTTCACTTATTAGATAATAAGTTCACTGAACGTGGCTCGCTAAAGAATACCTAATGGAGTTTTATTTGCCTGTCAATAGGAATTCTTGAAGTAATAGTAGTACAAGTGATCCTTAGACTTGAGATAATAGAAGAAATGAGTCAAGTGGAAAATGTAATCCTGAACCAGATAATTGAAGTTGTTTCCACTTGACTCATTTCTTCTATTATCTGGTTCAGGATTACCACCAAAGTGGTTACTATTTCTAGCATGATGATTTCCTTCTCACTGGTTCTCACTATTCTGATGATTATTGCCACTAATACGATTATTATTGTATTTTACACTACTAGAAAATCGACCTATAGCTACGGTCGCCGAGCGTCGCTATAGGCTATTGCGATGGTCGCCGACCGTCGATGTGGAAGCCGTCGCTAAAACCTATAGCAACGGTCTTTTGGCCTATAGCGACGATTGGCAACTGTCGCTATATGTCATGCCAAAATCGTGTTTAGATGTCTATAGCGACGCTCAACGACCGTTGCTATAGGCCTGTGCTTTATAGAACACTATAGATACGGTCGATGACCGTCGCTATAGCCTTTTTATATGTAAAAATAATTAATTAATTATGCAAATTTATTCAACAAATACAAATACAATATAAAATAAAATATAAAAAATATTATATACATCATTTAAAATCATTCACATTACAATTTGTACAAAAGATATCGATTACATTAATTATACCATCTCTAACTCAGTTTTGTGCTTTTCCAATTGGTCCTGTAATTCCTTCCTCCATCCTTGGATCAGTCTTTCCTACTTCTTGATAAGTTCAGTCTTTGTCTTCCCATCACAGCAATATCATCAATGGTAGATCCATCAACAGAATCTGAATCCTCGAGCTTGGCATTCTCCAGTTCACTTGTACCAGAAACTGAGACATGAGACATGAGTAAGAAGAAGAAGCATCAGAAGTGTAGAACAACAATGATTTTATTTGTCTGATACACCAAAACTTGAGAATTCAAATTATTTAACAACTATCATTTCCTAGCAAAAAGTAAACCAAAAACAATAATAAAACAGTCCCAACTTTTTGTCTATTACACTTTAGGTGGAATTTAACTGATGATCAGTCTTGATTCGTTCAGATATAGCAGTAGGATATGTAATCAAAGACCCAACAGTCCTTAAGCTAAGAAACTTACAAATACTTAACAGCCACAACCTACCTCTTCATACATATAAATTATCAATCTCCATTGTTTTTATTAATGCCCAGAACATTTAGCTATCACTTACATGACATAGAGGAAAAGATACATCAACAGCCAGCAAGTCTAACTATTGCAACTTTGGCACTCAAAAATTGCAGTTTTCAATTGAAGTAGCAGCAAATGTAATTCATAATAACAATAAACAAAGACACGCATCTCTAATATTTTTCAAGTGTCTGAAGTTTAGAAAGCCCCCAAGTTCAGATGGAAGAGTCCCTGATATGTTGTTATTTTGTAAGAGCCTTCAATATTTATTACACCCCATACATAATTAATATCACCATATATAGCACTTGTTAGCCCAAACATTTGAAACTTCTGTTCTGTTTTCTTTATACTGGAGATTTGTCAAGTTACCGATACTTGGTGAAAGAAAACCAAAAAAATTTTGGCTTGGAGTTCCTCTGCAATAATTTAACCAAATTGTCTTAATTTTGTTAACTTGTTAAGTTGGCTGTGTAAAAGATTAATTTTCAGCGAATGATTTTTTTTTTCCTTTCTAAAAAAGAACTTACAGTCCAATAACTAGATTATCAAGTGAACAAGTAACCATTGTCCATCTACATGGATTGGCCGCATCGAAGTTCCACTTTGCCAAAACACCATGAGGATCCTTCAAACCAGCTCTTAAAGACATCAAAGCTTGCACTGCAAATAAAGATTTTAATAAATCATTGATAAATTATATTATAATATAAATCAATTGAATTATTAGAGGTCCTATTGTTGGCTCTCATGACAGTAGCTTATTGACGCCAATAGTAGTCAATGGTAATTGACCTTCATGGCTAGTTCAAATCAACATATTAATCGAATATGAAAATTTCTAATATTTATGAATTGGTTCTCTGCTTTATAATGATGTAAAGATGGCAGGCAGTTGTAGAGTCATCACAAGAACAAACTAATTAAAAACAAATGGAAAGAGCTAGCATGCATAATAGATTTATCAGTTACTTGGATAATAGGACGAATACTAGAGAATTGTCACAAATAATAGATTTATTTATCTATAATCTTTTAAAAACTTTAATCCATTTCTAATCTTTCTCTCTCAGTTCACAAATGATGTGGTCGACAAAGGTAGGATTATTCTTGCTAACTGACATGTATGCAAATTTTCTAATAGATCACAAAACTAAAAATTGATTAGGAAAATCAAGCTCCAAGTAGTTATTATTGTTCGTAACTTTTGTAGAAAGTGAAATTTGAATCTTTGAAGTACTATTTATTATTTTACTGTTGACAATTGAATGGATTTTTAAGGTATTTTTAATCAATTTTTAAGCTTGCACTGCAAATCAATTGAATGATTTTAATAAATCATTGAAAAATTATATTATAATAAAAATCAATTGAATTAATAAAAATCAATTGAATTAAAAAAAGAAAGAAAGAAAAAAATACAACCAATTCCTATAATTTTGAGACAACTTCATGCAGTCAAATTCCCTGTTAGATGCACACCAAATATCATAGAACAAATTACTCAGACCATAATCTCAGCAGAACCGACAACATTTAGCCAATATAAACATGTAAAAATTGGACAAGAAAATAGTTCTCAAAATAAATTGCCAAGAAGACATGGATATAATTCATGTTTATATGTGCAGGTAGTGTCCATTCAAAAATATCCTGATGCAGAGGAAAGGATGGTAAAGAAACCAGTTTTACATCTTCTACTCATCTTCACTGTAATAAAGAAGCATTTTCAATAGAAACCGACCATCACCCTGTCAAAATCATGGCAAAAGGAGTATTATCTAGTGCATCTCCAGATAGCTCAACAAAGATGTCAAAAGCACATACTAAATTCTTCAAAAAGTTGCAAGCTAATTAATGATAAAAGACAATTATACTCTGGAGTTGTTCGACCAGTTAAGATCCTGACTATTTACATTGAGATAGAGTTGCTTTCTGTGCATCTTTGTGGGCCGCTACAACAATAACATTCCTTGTAATATCTTTGTTTTATCTTTAAAATGAAAATCACTCATGAATCAGGTCATAAATGATATGATGAATAAGGTAAATGCAATACACAGAGTTTTGATTTGGGATTTCATAAATCCAAATAAGTGAATTCAGAAAGTAACATCTCAGATCGAATTATTTCTAAACAAAAACACTGTTAATGTTGCAGAAACTGGCAATAGAGGCAATAAAAGAAAATGTTATGAAGCATATTACATACCGACAGTGTTCATCAAAAGCTGACCAATCTGCTTGGTTCTCAACTTCATAGAAACCCTGAAACCATTATAACATTGACTAATTGACTATTGACACTACAATGACCAAAAGTAAGCTTAATTTCTCATTTGTTGGACAGAAATTCTATTTATTCTAGACTAGAAGACTAAAACTAAATTTAACCTGCATCACAATAGGAAATAAAATAGTTAATTAAACTAATAAGAATATCATCCACAATTTCTACCATACAGCTAGTGAGAAAAACAAAATGCAAATAAGACCCAGCTATCGATAATCTACTTGGATTAATGAATGAAGAAAACTAATCAAAAAAGTTAGTTCTCTTCCAATCATACACTATGAAAACAAATTTATCTCAGAAATCCAAAGTCAAACAAAAGGTGTGCATTCACTTTCTATACCTTTCACTGAAGACACATTAAATAAAAATACTGAACAATCAGATATCGATAAACACGCAAAGATAAAGAGAGAAAAAAGAAAGCAAATTAGACTAAACCTTAGCTTGTTCTCGACATGAATCACTGCAAAATTAGACTGGATTCCAAAGGTGAGAAGTTTCTCAGTAGCAGAAAAAATAATGCAAACAATTTGTTGGTGAATCTTAAGATTTCCTTTA
Organism: Panax japonicus; assembly: GCA_020205505.1. Classification (NCBI taxonomy): domain Eukaryota; kingdom Viridiplantae; phylum Streptophyta; class Magnoliopsida; order Apiales; family Araliaceae; genus Panax; species Panax japonicus. The sequence continues at coordinate 35,153,568 of CM035104.1, read as the reverse complement.
ATGCCTTTCCTCCAGCCAAAAAATAAATCAAACAAAACGAAAATAAAGCAAAAGAACACCAGTAAAAAAAACTCCTCACCTTCATTATCCACGATGAACAAAACGAAAATAGCCACGTACTAGAAGTTGATTCACAATAGCGAGGCCTAAGAAAGAAACACCACTGGTGACGCACACCAGCTTCTCTTGTGTCTGGTCGTTTGTATCACCGGCCGTCAGACGCCTGTTCCGGAGCTCCTCTTCGTCTTTACTTCTCCATGCACTGACGGATGATAGCAGCAATCGGCGGAATTATTCAATCTCGGTCTTATGGTTCTGACTCCGCCAACTGTCTCACCCTCCCATATCCTATACCTTGGTTAAACTTCAATAGCTCAAAATTTCTGTTCAATTTTGCACTAAAACCCTAAGTACTATTGCACAGTTCGTCGATTTGTAACGAGAGAGAAAGAGTGAAGATAATGATTTAGGGGAAAGTGGAAGGGTTTTATATTTAAAAAGCTTCTATACCGACGGTTCCGTGCTGATTATCGCTATAGATACCCTATAGCGACGGTTCCATTCCGACCGTCGCTATAGCGCGTCACTATATGTCGAATTTCTAGTAGTGTTATGTCTCGATGCCGGTCGTTATCTCTTGGTTGCACTGTTTCTTTCTCTCGTTCTACTAATTGAACCTTATCCACGATATCTGAATATAAACATAGTTTATGAGAAATAAGATGTTGACGAAACTCAAATTTTAAACCTCATAAGAACATTCGGGTCACATGTTCTTCATTATCCACTAAGTAGGGAACAAATCGGGATAACTCGGTAAATTTGGCCTCATGTTGCGAGACGGTCATATTATTTTGTTCTAACTTAATAAATTCCACTTCGTTCATATGAAGAATGCTCTACGGAAAATACTTTTCATTAAATAGCTTTTGAAACTCTGCTCAAGACAATTTAGGTTATGAATGATATGTATGATTCACTGATTCTCACCAGTGGTCTACCTCTCCTCATAACATAAAAGTAGTGAAGGGAACCTTTTGATCATCAACGCAACGCAGTACATCAAATATCTTTGTCATTTATTTGAGCACGTCTTTGCCTTGAGTGGGTCTGGCTTTCCAAGAAAATCAGGTGGTCCTAACTCCTTGAACTTCTTGGCAATGACCATTCATAAGTTACCCGCGTTTCCACTAGTATTATAAGCAGTAGTTTCTTACGCCTGGTTTTGCAAAAATTGCATGAAGTTCCAAAAAAATCCATCATTCATCATGTTATTAGCAACATGATTTTCTGAGTTCACGGCATCATTATTCTTAGCTTCCTGATTCTTAGCCATATTTGCGTCACAGTGTTCCTCTTAATTTTCAGACGTCATTCTGAAATGTTGTCACAAAACAATGATTAGTTTAAACAAACTGACACATCACTTCTTCCCTTCCTCGTTTTAATCCCAGATCTCCACCAAAGATCATATCTGTAAGCTCTGATACCAAATGTGATGCCCCCAAAAAAGTCTACACAACCCATTTTATGTCTCCAAAATACATACTATAAAATTCAAATACAAATTTTTTTATTTACAAATATTAAGTTGTCTTACAAAATACGACTACACATATATTGTGAGTTTCAATACAAATATTGTACCATATCTAGTATGAAAATATTCACACTCAACTTAAATTCTTAATACAATTATTGCCACACTATTTTATAATGTATTGAAATACTTCTATAATTTTGGACCATCACTCCATTCTCTGGCTAGTCCCAACTACACTCTCATTTCCTGAGAAGAACAATGAAACAAAAAGAAAAAGGGCGAGCTCAAATAGCCCAATAAAGTATATCATGACTAAGATAACAAAGAATAAATTATCTTTAGTCTTCAATAATAATAAATTAGAGAGTATTTTTAATAATAATTTCAGCGGAAGAAATAATCCATTAGAAGAGTCAAGTAGAGCATAATGTCTACTATCTTCTTATATTTGAAAAATTCATCATCAATATTTTATCTCTGTAATATCAATCAACAATTTCTTTTTGCACCCAGACCAAAGAGAACTTTGACTACCTGCCTTTGCCTGTAACACTAATAATTATTATTTTACCAATACACAGTTCATGTTCATAATCATACAAATCAACAGTTTATCTTTGAACTATGGGCCAAAGATATTCAATTATAGCACCAATGGTCATGATCATGTCAATCAACAGTCCATCTTTGTAATATGGGTCAAAGAGAACTTTCACCACGTGTCCTTGCCATAGTGACCAAAGACACCAAATAATTATATCATCTTTGCACCCATGCCAAAAACGTTCAACATAACTTGATTTTTTTTATGATTAGTGCAATTAAAAATAATATAAAAAATGAATAGAAGTTGTATGAATAATGAGATAAAAGAATAAACATTCAAGATTTAACATTTAATTTGTTAAGAGTCCAATAATGTCTAAATTGTCAACATGATGACCAAAATGTGGAGTCAAATTCAAGAATGATATTCAAGATTCATATTTCAAAGATAATGATTAAAATTCAATAAGAAGATTCAGGTAAATAAAAAGTTCAAGTGAAATGATACTAGATAAAGTGCAAACCTACAAGGAATTTCAAACCATTTTAGGAATTATAGAAGCAATATTTACCATAGTAAGTTTAGATTTAGGAGTATGAAAGAAAGTTATATCCCTTACAAATATGAAAGAAATGACATCCCTTTACGATAATGAAAGAAATGATATCCCTTACAAATATGAAAGAAAATAATATCATTTACCTTAGTAAGAGACTAGATCTGATTGGTATAAAGGAGATTATTTTGAGGAAATCTGACACTATTAGTTACACTCAAAGTATACTTATACTCAAAAGAAATACTCACAATATTGAAATAGAAGTGTTTTTTTTTGTGCCTTCCTTTTTCAGGCAAGGTTGGGTGGCATGCTCCCATTAATTTAGGAAATTCAGTCACGGGTTTCAAACCCACCAGTATATAAATTTGACAATCCCATTAAGGGGCTACTCATTGTAAAAGAAATCATAATATGCCAAAGTTTTAAAAGAAAGAATGCACACCACTCGGAAAATTTGGCAAATGAGAGACCACCCATTGTAAAAGAAATACAATCCGTCAAAATCCCAATGAAAGGAAATACACCCCTTTAGAAAATTTGGTAAATGAGGGACCTTCCCTTAAATAAGTTTTCTAATTTAAGAGAAATAATTTTAACAGATGAACCGCTAATACATTATTAACATATTCTACATAATAACTCCAACGTAAAAAATGGATTTTTTAATATATTAGTAGAGTGTCGTCTTTTAAGTGAAAATAATTAAGATAATAGTCATTACATTAGATATTCTATTGCACCAAAAGTTCAATTTCCAAGGATACTTAAGTAATTCAATATAATAAACTCACGATACTAACAATCATATCATTCCCAAGAAAGTGGGGGTCTTCCGTATAAACGACACACAATTAACTAACAAATTTCCTTGACATAACTTCTGCACATTGTCAATAATGCTAACTTGTTTAATAATATCATATCAAATAATATAAGTTATTGTGTCGTAGTGTTAATTTAATAATATAAAATACTGTGCAGATATTATTGTAACAATTATTGAATTAATAATATGAGATACTATGTAGTAACTACTATGGCAATTATTGAATAAAATATTGACAGGCTTCTACTGTAGGAATTATTGAATTAATAATCAAAAATATTGTGCAGTAGCATGTACTACTAAGGATTATCGCGTGCTACTGTGGAATAATGTGTATTACCGTACTTTTATCACCTGGTATTTCAACAGTTAACCGTAAAAGTTATGCCGTGAATTTTTAAAGAAAGTTATTTTTGGCGCTTTATTTATCCGAAAGTTATTCCGTAGTGGGATCCACCAATAATTGGTTATTTCGGCGCCATCGTACTAATATTCTCTGATAAAAAAAATATTCCCCGACAAAACGAATATTTCCCGACAAACTGTTTACTTTGTATAATTTGCACATATCACCCATAACTATAACATTTATTAAATCAACACCTTACTATTTAGAGAAAAAAATCTTATTCATAAAAAGTTAGGATCATACAATATCCTTACGTTGCCCCAACACCGTAACCATTGCATAGTCACTTGCATCGCGCATGATTTTGAATGATTGAGGCCAATCCAGAGCAAATATGACTTGAGCCGTTACAAACTTCTTTTTCAACACTTCAAATACTTCGATGCAAGATTGATCCATCTTAAACAGAACATCTTTCTCAAGGACTGTGCATAAGTGTTTTGAAATTTTGGAAAAGTCTTTGATAAATCGTCGGTAAAAACCCGCGTGACCAAGAAAACTCCTTATTCCTTTCACAGATGTAGGCGGAGGTAGTTTTTCAATTGTTTCAATTTTTGCTTTGTCTACCTCTAAACTGGTTGTGGGAACTTTTGTGGCCCAAAATTATTCCTTCTTACACCATGAAGTGGCACTTTTCTTAATTGAGCATGAAATTTGTTTCCATACATCATTCAGAACCAAGATCAGATTGTTGAGGCAATAGTCGAAACTATCACCGAATATAGTTAAATCGTCCATAAATACTTCCAAAATCTGCTCGACCATGTCCGAGAAGATAGCAATCATGCATCTCTGAAAAGTAGTCGATGTGTTGCATAGTCGAAAAGACATCCTCTAGAATTCGAAGGTTCCATAAAGGTATGTAAATGTAGTTTTCACTTGGTCTTCTGGAGTTATTACAATCTGATTGTATCCCGAATACCCATAAGAAGGCAGTAAAATTGATGACCCGCTAACCTATCCAACATCTGATCAATGAATGGCTAGGGGAAGTGATCTTTATGCGTATCTTTGTTATCCTTGTGGTAGTCTATTCACACTCTCCACCCTGTAACTATTCTTGTAGGAATGAGCTCATTATTCTCGTTTTCAACCACAGTCATTCCCCTTTTTCGGCACACTTTGTACAAGACTTACCCAAGAACTATCTGAAATTGGATAGATAATTCTGGCGTCCAACTACTTAATGATTTCTTTCTTTACCACTTCCTTCATGATCGGATTCAATATTCTCTGTTGCTCAATGATCGACTTTTCTCGTTCCTCAAGCAGAATTTCATGCATACAGAACGATGGACTGATTCCCTTAATTTTGACTATAGTCCACCCAATTTCTGTTTTCTACTCATGCAAAGCCCTTAATAGATTTTCTTCTTGAGACTCGGTTAGGTGAGCAGAAATAATAATTGGTAATGTATTAAAATCTCCTAAATAGGCATACCTCAAATAAGTAGGACAGGGTCTGAGTTCTAGCATATGTGGTTCCCCCCAATGAAGTTTTAGAACCCTTCTAAACTCCTTCAAAATGGTTAAGGGTATAATACTGCTTTTTAAACTTGATTAATTCTGGTACTGCATCTAACATCCTAATAAAGTCCATTTAATCCAAGTCCTTAAATACATCAATACTAACCAAAGCTGCTTCCAATGGATCTGTTAAGTAACTCCCGTCAAATACTTCAATCACTGCCTCTTCAACTATATCAATCCGCAAACCCTTCTCAGCTTTTTGGTAAACTTCATTGCTTTGAAAACACTAAAGGTGATTTCCTGATCTTAAACCCTCATCGTCAATTCACCTTTCTGTACATCCATCAAAGTTTTCTCTGTCACTAAGAATGGGAGACCTAATATGATCGTTATCTCTTTATCTTCCTTGTAATCCAATATTATGAAGTCAGCCAAAAAAATAAACTTATCAACCTTAACCAAGATGTCTTCCACAATACGCCTCGGATACGTCAATGACCTTCCTGCAAGTTATAAAGTGATATTCGCTAGCCTTGATTCCTTCGATTCCAACTAAGTGTAGACTGAGAGTGGCATCAAAGTAATACTTGCTCCTAAATCGCACAATGCTCGTCGATAAATAACAATTTTGCATTAAATTGTGAAACTCCCTAGATCCTTTAACTTCAACAGTAATATTTTCTGTAAAATAGCACTACATTCTTCAGTCAATGCTACTGTCTCAAATTCATCAATTCTCCTCTTTCTAGACAGCACTTCTTTCATAAATTTAGCATAACTTGGCATTTGTTCTAAAGCTTCCACAAATGGTATATTGATGTGCAACATTTTGAACTCTTTTAATTTTTTAAAAAATTATTTGTCTAATTTGGATTTCTGAAATCTTTGGGGGAATGAAACGGGAGGCACTGTACTTCTCTGATTATTTCCATTGGGCATTACATTTGAACCTGTATCTTTGCCTTGACTAAATTTTCACTCTTATTTTTCTCATCAGTTACCTCATCCTCATGCACATCTGAAGTTTTCGGCTTTTCATTTTCTTTTACCATATCAAGAAGATATTTCCCACTTCTTAGAGTTATGGTCTTACAGTGTTCATTTCCATCTATCCTCGGATTAATCTCAGTGTCGCTCGATTGTGCTCCATGTGGACGATTGTTTCAAGTATGTGCTAGTTGACCCATCGATTCTCTAAATTTATAATTAACACCGCCTATATTTTCATATTCAAATATACTCGGTTTAACAACTTATCTTGATCATTCATTCTCTTTTCTAAAGTTGTAATGAATTTCGCCAAGACCTCCTCAAAACTCGGTTTCCTTTCTGCCTGATGAGTTACTTGATTCTGAAAACTAGGTGGATATTGTTGCCTTGGAGCTTGGTTTTGAGCCTGACTATTACTCCAAGAAAAACCTGGATGATTCCTCCAACCCGAATTTGTAAGCATTATGATATGGTTGGTGTGGTCAATTTTAGCTTCCCAAGAACTGTATTGACTCCACACTGATGGCACATTGATCCGTAGAATGATTTCCCACATATAATTCACAAACCATTGCCACATGTGGACTTATTTTTGGTCTCCATGTTTTAATCTTTCACGTCAACGCAACTACTTTTGCAAATAAAGTTATAACGACATCCAATTCCAACTTCCCTGTTGTTTTTGGCGGATTGACCCTTGCCATAGGCCACTGATAGTTGTTAGCTGCCATAGTTTCTAATAACTGGTAGGCGTCATCGAAATTCTTTCCCATAATAGCACGTCCAGCCATTGCATCAATACTTGTTCTTGTGGGACTATGCAATCCATTGTAAAACATTTGTACCTGCAACCATTTCAAGATCCCATGATGTTGACACTTGCGAAGTAAATCTTTAAACATTTCCCATGCCTCATACAATGTCTCTGAATCAAGTTGGTTGACTGAGGTAATGTCATTCCTCATTTTTACCCTTTTTGTAGGTGGGAAGAATTTAACATGAAATTTTTAAGCTAAATTTTTCCATGTAATAATTGAGCCCGGTGGTAAAGACTGCAACCAACATTTTTCCATATCGTGTAGTGTAAATGGAAAAAGTCTCAATCTCACTTCTTCCTCAGTAACCCCATTAAACTTGAACGTGCCGCAGATTTTCAGGAAACTGACAATGTGTCCATTTGGATCATCATTCGGACCACCCCCAAACTGCACTGAATTCTGTAACATCCGAATAGTCCCTAGTTTGATCTTAAAACAATTTGCATTGATAGTAGATCTCTAAATGATAGAGTGAATGTCTGTCACTAATAACATGACATAGTCCCAAAATAATTTTTGATCGTCTACAACCATGTTTTCTTGAGTTTCGTTTTCATCTACTAGTTTTTCTTCTGTCTGTTTTTCCTCAATAGATAACTTCGGTTTTTGAAAATTTCTTTCGATATCATCTACGTCTGGAAAAATTTCCTCCTTACCCTTTGACCTAGTATGCATACACAGATGAAAAACCTATAAAGGTGGAATAAACAAAGAAAATAAAAGCTTTTAATTAACCATGAATTGATTGTAACTAATATGGAATCAAATATTAAACAGAGATTCCCCGGCAACGGCGCCAAAAGCTTGTTGTCCAAATTCAGGTATAGAGAATTACGTGCAAGTATACACGATCAACAAGTAATAAAATGATAAGAGAGTGTCGAACCCACAAAAATCTATATCTAATATATCTCAACTACTAGTTTTATATCAATTCAATTTTATTTAAACAATCAAAATTTGTTAATATTAATTAAAAATACTTTAAATTAACTAAGAATAAATTTAACACAAAGATTGAAATTCAGATGTAAAAGCTTAAGACTACAATATCCCCAATTCTGCAGTATGAATCAATTATCGAATTCATCCAATTATTAAATCCACTTGAATTGTTAACCAGAATTCATAATTATTTATAAGCCCTTTTCTAAGGTATAAATAAAAATATTTAATTAAATTAATCTTGTTATATCCCTATGTAAAACAAAAGAATCGGATTCATTAAGTATCAATTCCCAATAGTTATATGTAGTGAAAAGTGATATCTTTATTCAATTTGCAACCCTAATTATTCATCTCATGCAAATAGTTAAGAATAAATGATATCATATTCAGATCTAACCCTAGATTACATCTCTTGAATTCATCCAGTGTATCACGCTAATTGTTGGACAGACAATTAATCAATAAGCATAAAATACGATAGACAACTCTATTAGAATAAATAATTGGACTTCAATTGATAATCAATTCATAAGAATAAAAGTTTTAATTTCAGTCTTAATTGTAAATTTAGTTCATGCTGAAAACTAAAACCAAAAATCCCAAACAAGCCATCACAAATAAATTACAAAACTTAATAAGGAAGAAAAGAAAAAACTAAATAGATGTTCTTCAATCTTCAATCCTCTATCCTGAAATCCTTGTGATGCTCTGCAAACCTTCAATCTATATCTCCAACTATCCAAGTCAATCTTTGTTTGTCTTTTGATAAAATAAAACTTTCTTTCTTTTATATCTTTAGGTCTACTCCAAGTCAGCTTCCAATAGAATCCAATTTTAACTAGAATTTTTCTTTATAATCCCTAGCTATGCAAATCCTCGTCCAAACTCTTCTATCCTTCAGAACCCTAGCGCTGGATTTTGTTTGTGGAGCAGCGCCCCAGCGTTGTAGTGCTAGAAACTACCAAAAAGCCCTTTTAAGCCCATAAATTCTTGTTTTGCCCCTACTTTGTGCTAATGATAGACTCTACGACACGTTTGTATGAGGTGGTCGTTGCCCGAATTGTTTCTAGAACAGTTATTGTAAGACCCCAACTTTTATGAATAAAGATAATTTTTTTTCTCTAAAAATCATATTGAATATTATGGTGTAGATTTGATATAATGTTATAGTTGTGGGTAATATTTATAAATTTTGCAAAGTAAGCAAGTTGTTATAAAATATTCGATTGGTCGGGAAATATTTATTTTATCATGGAATATTCGTACGACGGCACAATCATTGGTGGACCCCACGACAGTATTACTGTCGGAGTTACAAAACGACAGAAATAACTTTTTATAAAAATAACGACAAAAGTTTTACTGTTAACTGTTAAAATACCCGGTGGTAAAAGTACAGTAATATGCGTGACTGCATAGTAGCACACAGTATTGATTTTTTATGCTTACATGAGAAGTCACTTAGTTTTATTTAATTATTACCACAGTAATTGTTGCATAGTATCTCACGTTATTGATTCAATTATTGTCACAAATATTTTATATTATTAAAGCAATAATTGAGACGACAAAATTATTCATATTATTATTTGCATTATTAACGATGTCTAGAAAATTCTGTCGAGGAAAGGGGTTTGTTCACCTAATTGCGCGCCAATAAGGAAAAATCCTTATCGGAAAGCCCCCTCTTTCTTGGGAATAATCTAGTTGTTAATATTGCAAGTTATATTATTGATGAATAAATGTTGTTAAAAATATTGAAGAAATTTTTATGAAGTATTTATTGTAAATTTTGCTTATTATATGGACACCCCACTTACTCATTTTTTAAAATTATCGGTAGAAGTTATCTCAGTTTTATATATATATATATATATATATATATATATATATATTATAATAAGTAAGTTTTGTGTTTTTATGAAAAAATAGAATATATTATATTTTATTATGTATAGTGTTTGCATAGTGTCTACATGGTGTTTGCATAGTAAAAATAAGAAAATTTTCTACAAAATTTTCCGTACCCGTGACTTTTCCTTCACTGTGCGTCCAAATAGTGCCCAACCATTCTCTTATAAATAGGATGCTCAGTTTAGAAAAGAAAATCACACCAGAATCAGAGAATTTTTCTTTTATAATATTGAGCGTATTTCTTTTGAGTTTAAGGAAGCTTTGAGTGTAGAAAATAGTGAAAATTTTCTTCAAGAATATCTTCGCTATACCAGTCAAAACAACTCTATTTTTAAGTTAAGGGGTATTATTTATTTCATATTCGCTTACGATATTATTTTTCATATTCGTAAGGAATTTTATTTTCGTTCAATATTCGTAAGGAATATTATTTTCGTTCAATATTCGTATGGAATATTATCTTCATTCAATATTCGTAGGAATATTATTTTCGTTCAACAATTGTAAGAGATATTATTTTTGTTCAGTATTCGTAAGAAATAATATTTTCTTCCATACTCTGTAGTATGTGAGTAATATTATTTCGTTTCAAATTCTGAAATTATACATTCATTTTGTTAAATATTGCTTCTATACTCCTTGAAATTAGTAGAATATCCTTGAAATTTGTGCTCCATCTAGTATCTTTTCATGAAAATATTATTCTGAGCATTCTTAATAATTTTTAATCTTTTCATGACGGGGAACTATTCACAGGATACAATTCTCGAAGTACTATTCACGGGATACTATTCACTCAGAGTACTATTCATGACAAAAATTGATTTCTTTTCTATCCAAATCATTTTTGATACAATATTATTCTTGAATTTTACTCCATAAAGCAGTATCATGTTGACAATTTGGACATTATTGAATTCTAGATAAATTAATTTATAAATTTTTAAAATTTATCCTTGCTCTCATTTAATTAAATTAATATATTATTTGTCATCACCCTCATGCTTATATTGTGATGAAAGTCACCTTTGACCCGTAGTGCATAGATGGACTGTTGATTGGAATGATTATGATTATGGATTATTCGGTATAATCATGACCTGTAATGTTACAAATGATGTGGTAAAAGTCCTTATTGGCTCGTAGTGCATTGATGGACAAATGTTGGAATGATCATGACAATGTGTTATCTTCGGCCCAGGGTGCAAAGATGAATTGTTGTTTGGCATGATCATGACCATTGATGATAACACAAATATCCTTTGCACGTAGTGCATATAATTCGTGGATGTGATACTAGTGAATATCATTGGCCCGTAGTGCATGGATAATTCAGTGATGTTGATTATTTATTAAGCAGAGTCTCAGCGATAAAATTGACAATAAACTTTTTAAATCATAGAAGATAGAAGATATCATGCTCTACTTGACTCTTCTAATGGATTGCTTGTTCCGCTGCAGTTGTTGATCTAAAACTGGTTGTCTATTGTATTTTATTAGTTGTTATACTGTTGAAGGTTAACGATAATTTATTCTTCATTATCTTAGTCATAATATTCTTTACCGGGCTAGTTGAGCTCACCTTTTTCTTTTATTGTTCTCTTCATAAAATAAGAATATAGTTGGGACTAGTCAGGGAATGGAGTGATGGTCCAAGATGGTTGCTATAGTAGTCATAACTATTCTATAAGAATTGTGTCATAATAATTGTAATGAGGGCTTATTTTGAGTTTGGATATTGTCTAGGAGACAATATTTGTATTAAAACTCACAGCTTATGTTTTGTCATATTCTGCACGACACTTAACAGTTGTATAAATTAAGTTTGTATTTGAATTATGTACCATGTATTTGGCGACTCAGAATGGGTGATGTATACCTATTTCGGGGGCGTCACAGTTGGTATCAAAGCTTAGGGATATGATGTGACGCCCCCAAAATAGGTCCACGCAACCCATTCTGAGTTGCCAAATACATGGTACAGAAACTAAATACAAACTTCATTAATCCTACTGTCATGTAAAATACGACAACACATATACTGTGAGTTTTAATACAAATATTGTCTTCTAGACAGTATCTAAACTCAAATAAAGTCATCATTACAATTATTGATACACTATTTTACAAAATAGTGAGGACTGCTATAACAACTGTTTTGAACCATTACTCCATACCACGGCTAGTTCCGGCTATATTCTCACCTCCTTAGAAGAAAAATGGAACAAAAAGGAAAAGGATGAGCTCAACTAACCCAGTAAAGATTATTATGACTAAGATAATGAAGAATAAATTATCCTTAGTCCTCAATAGGGAAAAAGCTGGTAGAATACAATAAACAACAAGTTTTAGATCAACAACTACAGCGAAAATAACAATCCATTAGAAGAGTAAAGTAGAACATGAAATCTACTATCTTCAATGATTTAAAAGTCCATCATCAATATTTTATCCCTGTAACATTGTGACAACCCGAATTTTTATAAGTTATTAAAATATGAATTTAATAATTAAAATTCTTATTATGAGATGTTTTGAGTTTGAGTATGTATATATATGTGCTATATATTTTGAAATATGTGTGCTATATATTTTGAAATATGTGATCTAGTGTGAAGAGATATATATATATATATATATATATATATATATATATATATATATTCATATATTGGGAAAGTGATGTTTAATAGTTAAGTTAACTATTGAAGAAATTAAATAAATTTTATAATTAAGTTTAAATATTTATTGAATTGAATAAATATTTTTAAATAATTTATTTATTGAGAAAAATAAATAATTGATGAATTGTAGTGAATTAATTTAGTAACTAAATTGATTTATGATCCTTAAATTGAGTAATGATAATTTTATCTGATGGATTTAATTTAAGGAAATAATTAAATTAAATCAATTACTTAGTATTTAAGGAATTAATTAAATTAAATGAATGGTTTAATATTAAAGTAAATAAATAAATTAAATAAAGTGATGTTTCTAATTTATTAATTAAATTAGATATATAAATATTTATTAATTCTAAGTATAATGATAATAAGGTTTTTATTATTATTATAAGTTGCTAAGCTAAAGTTATTTAATTAACTAGAGTGTGACACAAAGTAACTATATAATATAAATAATATAAGAATAATCTAGTAGAGGAAAAGTGTGGTTAGCCAAACAAGGCATTGTGGCCTTTGGCTTACTGTAACTGGCGTCTATTGGTTTTGTTAACTGATATCCACGATTATCAGTTGGCTTATTGTATTTCACGTATTCTTCTAAAGCCTAAGAGCAAAGAAAGAGAGTTTGTGAGGAAGAGAGTGATTCTCTGTATATCTTGCTAAGGAGTTGGAGTATCAAGGTTCTCTTTATTCTTCTTCTCAACAATCAAAGGATTTAGGTATAATTTACCCCTAATTCTAATTCTCAATCTTGTAATTTTTCTATTCTATGAAGTTAGGTTTTGTTGATTTGTTGTTTCAAACGTGATTATGTGATGTGGGTTATATTGTATAATCTGTTGCCATCATATATGAGTGTTGTATCAGTTATCAAATTCATGGAATTGGTTTGTAAGAAGAAAAAATAAATAACAATGTTTATGCTCATATGATATGGCTTAGAAAGTACCAATTTTAGTGGTCAATTGGTATGTTAAACTGTGAATTGAGTTTTATTTATGCTAGTCTATTAAGAAACACACACAACGTAATTTGAACGAAGTAATTCGGACAAGAATCGAAGTCACAGTGTTCATTTTTGTGAAGAAACTCAAAAAATGGAGTTTTTGTATAAAAATATGAATTTTGAGAAATTAAACAAGTTTTAGTTGATGTTAAATTATTCTAATTGGTTGTAAATGTGAGGAAACATGTTTGTGTTAGTTTTACACCAATGGTATATATTAATTTCACTATTTTGTGGGTGAAATTCGTGTTAGTTGGGCTAAAAACGGAACACTGTTGCTGCATATTTGGTTTTGTCTGTGCACCGGCACAGCTGCGCTGGTGCCAAGGCCAGAAACGGTGCAGCTGCGCCGGTCTCAGGCTTATGTATGGCGCAGCTGCGCCATACCCTGGTTTGAGACAGTGGAGTCTGCCTATTTGTAGGACATGACTAATGGACTTAATCTAGTTTGGCAAGCATGTTAATGATGTTTAAGACATAATGTGGGCTATAATAACAGATTGTAGTATGATATAATATCAACATATGGATATTTTAGTTGTCACTTGAATGAGTTATGTAATGAAACCAAATGTGATGTTTTTAAAAGTTAAAGGTAAATGATAAGGTTTATGTTGGTTTATAGAGGGATATAAGTTGAAAGAACTATTTGAATTATAACTTGATTAGTTAATCTAATATATGTTTAACATGATGTAAATACGTGGAAGATGACTTAATTGTCAATTGTAAGAGAAGTGTAACGAGATATAAGGCGGAGGTTATATAACCTAGTTGTTGTTAACAAGTGTAATACATCTAATATGTGGTAATAGAATCTATGATGACTTAATGAACGTTAAGTGTTGGTTTAGAAAGAAGTATAAAGAAACACAAAATGGGATTATGTAATGATAAGAGTCATATAAAGAGGAGTAAACACCTGAAGATATGTGTTAAGTTTCAAAGAGACGCAAGTTATAAAAAATTAAGACTAAGAGTCATTGTGGTTTCGTTATATGTGTAACTAATGTATGTGAATGTGAACCTTTGAACTATTGTAGGATGTACGCAAAGCATTTAAGCTATTTTTCGATAGTTGGTAATCTACGAACCAGACAAGTCTTCCAGTTCCTATTTGCTATGTGAATTTGATTGTTTTATATCTTTATTGCAAAGAGCATGATGTGTTATATGTATATGTTGAATGTATAAAATGTTAAAGTCAACTTATGACTACGTTGATTGAGTAAAGCATGCTGATTGTGTGAAGGCCCCGAATCCGGATACTTGAAACCCGAACTCGATACTTCACGATACCATTTCTATGAGCAGAAATAACTACTAATAATAATAACACTAAAATAAATTATAAACATATCTTACCTTTATCAGAGTTTAATCCCAAGTACGCAACCTTTACTATATGACACCGCAAACCTAATCTGTTTGTTTTCCTTTTCACTTGTTCTTGACCGATCCTTCTGATTGTTCACACTTATCTGAAAATATTTAAACTAAGCAAGGATGAGCATTTGAGTGCCCAGCAAGTATTATATATATATATATATATATAATCTGAAAAAGTTTAAATATTTTCTTTATAATATCCATCTACAACAAGCCAATAGTTGTGAAGTATTCTGAACTGATATTAATCATAACAACCCTCTTTCAAATTTTTGAAACTACGTACTGGCTATAAATAGGGTTTAAGTGACATTCTATGAACATTGTTTTTATTTTTGAAAAGGTTTAGCAGAACTTCATCTGCAAACAGTCATAACTTACGGACACGGGGGTGATCAGCTCGTTGTGCCCTGCATTGATCAATACTACATTACAAGAACGATGTTATCATTTACTTGGTCCGCCTTGGGCGCATAAAAGTTTTCCCGTGAACGGGATGTTCATATTTGTCAGGGTTCCAGACAAAAGGTTTTATTTTATCCAAAAATAATCTATAATTCAACATATATGTATAACAAAGGTGTATCAATATGTGATTAAATACAATGATTATTCAAGTGGGGACACTTGTATAATAATTTCTAGAAATTAACGAACAGAATATATATTCGAATTATCATATACTAACATAAGGGTGTATATAATATAGGTTTAATAATCTGTACATTAATAATAATTCTGAACTTCTCACTTCTGTCCATTGCATAAAGAAAATGCAAAGTTAGGATACTTTCCTGATGCGCTGCTTACAATTCTCAACTTAGTTCTATCTTTCTATCACGACCTATCATTAATCAAATCAATCGTTCGATTAGAACAATATACCATAACACATAGTACTGCATTTCGCAGTCAGCACATAACCTAATCATCTTATCACACATGTTCAATAATCATGGCATCACAAACTAACATTAACTCATTCCTAATCACATAGTCACATAACCTTAACAACCATTGAATCACAAATAAACAGTTAACTAATTAAATTATCTAAGTCCAGATCAATTTCTGAAATATGTCGGTCTACCGACATCTTTATCGGGTAATTATCGAGTCTAAGACTCTATTCTGTATCTCAATATCCAAATAGACAACTTAAACAACAGTCGTACTATTTTTCATGACCTTATAATAATTTTAAAAGAATTATTACGACTTATCATAATTTTTGAAATATCAGAATCATTATTAAATGATTTAAATATCAAACAATTCTATTATCATTAATATTTAATTAATATTAAACTATTAATGAAACCACTGCCAAAATATTAAAATTATTTATAATAACTCAAAATATTTTTAAAGTACTTATATTACCCTTAAATAATTTTTAAAACATCTAAAATCATTATTAAATAATTACCATTAATATTTAAAAATTAATGAACTATTATCTAAATATTAAAAGTCATTAATTATAACTTAAAATATTTTTAATTCATTTATATCCCTTTTAAATGATTTTTAAATAAATAAAACCATTTTAAACTATTTATTTAATATAATTATTAAATAAACTTAATATTATTAATATATCGTTAATATTAAATTATTAATGAAATTATCCTTTAAATATTAAAAGTTATAGTTTATAACTTAAAATATCTTTAAACACTTTATTTTCATTTAAAATGATTATAATAATATTAAAATTATTTTTAAACAAATTTATTTAATATAATTATTAAATAACTTTAATATCATTAATAATCATTAATTAATGAAATTAACCATTAAATATTAAAAGTTATATTTTATAACTTAAAATATTCCTAAATACCTTATTATTATTTAAAATGATTTTTAATATAATAAAATCATTTTTAATTCATTTATTTAATTCATTTAATAAATAACTTAACTATCATTAATATTAATTTATTAATGAAAATTATCACAAAATATTAAAAGTTATCAAAAATAACTCAAAATTATTTTCTAACACAATAATATAATTTTTCATGATTTTTCATGAATTAAAACTATTTTTAAATAATTTATCTAATATTTTAATTAAATAAATAAATACCATTTACATTCCAAAAATATTAAATATTTTCAAAATATACCCAAAATAATTAAAATATAATTTTCAGACATTAAAATAATTTTTAAGAATTTATTATGTATTTTTAATAATTAAAAACCATTTTTATCAATTTTTTATTTATTTCCAGAAATTATAAATAAAACTGTCGCTAAAGGGCTATAGCGACACTTTCTGTCACTATAGGTGTTCTTGATCAAGCCCAGAACTTCAAGACAGTGATCGTGTGTGCTACTTTGACCATGTGTAAATCAGTGTGTGTTATGAATCTAGACTTGGTTTTGGTCAGATCTGATGGAGGAAATGCAAGACTACAATATCCAGCAAGAAAAATGATCATAACTTTGACGCCCCCAAAATTAGGTATACATCACCCATCTTGAGTCGTCAGATACATGGTACAGAATTCAAATACAACTTACTAATACCACTGTCGTATATAATACGATAAAATACAACTGTGAGTTTGAATACAATAATTGTCTACTAGAGATCATACAAACTCAAAAGGAGTCCTCAATACAATTATTGTCACACTATTTAACAGAATAATGAGGACTACTAAAACTATTCTCTGGTCCATCACTCCGTTCCCCGACTCGTCCCAGCTATATTCTCATTTCCTGAAGAGAACAGTGAAAGAAAGGGTGAGCTCAACTAGCCAAGTAAGAAATATTATGACTAAGATAATGCAGAATAAATTATCATTAGCCTTCAACAGTGTTAAACTGATAAAATATAATAAACATCAAGTTTAACTGCAGCGGAACCAGCAATCCATTAAAAGAGTCAAGTAGAAAATAAAAACTACTATCTTTTATGATTTAAAAGGTTTTTCATCATCGTTATGGCTGAGACTCAGCTTAATAAATATTCCACATCATCGAATCATCCCCGCACTACGGCCAAGGATATTCTTTAGTATCACGACCACAATTATTCATGCACTACGGCCAAGAATATTTGTGTATTCATTAGTGGTCATGATCATGCCAACAACTGTCCATCAATGCACTACGGGCCAATGAGGATTTTTAATTTTTACATCACTTGTAATATTACGGTCATGATTACACCGAATAATCCCTGGTCATAATCATACCAAGTCCATCTATGCACTACAGGCCTCAGATGACTTTCAACAAAATATAAACATGAGGATGATGACAATGATATAATCATTCAATAAAACAAGTTCAAGAATTATTTTATCCAGAAATTATTAACGTCCAAATTGTCAACACGATACTGTTTTGTGGTGTAAAATTCAAGAATGATCAGAAGAATATTTTCATGAAAGGATACTGGATGAAGCGCAAATATCAAGGATATTCTACTAATTTCATGGAGTATAGAAGTTAAAGTTTTAACCAACTGAGTATAATAAAGAATGAAATAACAAAAGAAATCACCATGCATGCGATAGACCGCACAGGCAGGTTATTCCAACAGAATAATAAATAACGGAACCAGGTCAGGTGAAATTCACACCGACAGGATGTTCCAACAGAATAATAAAGACGGAACCAGATCCGGTGTAAAACACACATATAGGATATTCCAACAGAATAATAATAAAGACGGAACCAGATCCGGTGTAAAACACACAAATAGGATGTTCCAACAGAATAATAGAAGAATGTCACCAAGTATAGGGTAAACCGCGTATACAGGTTATTCCGACAGAATAATAAGAAATGGAATAACATAAGGATTTCACCAAGTATAGGGTACACCGCGTATACAGGTCATGTATAGGGTATGCCACTTTTACAGGTTATTCCAACAGAATAACAAAGAATGGAATAACATAAGTTCTCTTCAAGAAGAAAGAATAACACCCCTTACCGTATTAGGAGATTGAATACTGCAGTAGTGTAGTAACCGAATACTCTTCTTCTTTCTCTATTACTCTCTCTATACTTTCTCTCTCTATAGCTTGAATAATTCGTGAAAAATAATGAAGCCCTAGGCCTCTATTTATAGAAGATTTATTACTATTTACGAAAGTATTTACTATTTATGAAAGAGACTCTTAGATGATGACATATGGCCCCCCATAAATAATTAAACTTACCACAAACGTCTAATAATAGACTCTTTATATACATCAAGGATTGAATAAAAATTACCAGAAATCATTTTATTTATTTATTTTTTAATCAACACATATTTAATCTTTCAACAATTATTAATCATTTATAACTTGTCGTCTCAATTATTGTTTAGATAATATAACATATTATACAGATGATACTGTGACAATAATTGAATCAATAATACAAGAGATATGATGCAGCAATTACTGTAGCAATAATTGAGTATAGCTGAGTGACTTCTCACGTAAGCATCAATAATCAATACCGTGTGCTACTATGCAACAACGCGTATTACTGTACTTTTACTACCGAGTAGTTCAACAGTTTTAATGGTAACACCTCCGCCGTTATTTTATAGAAAGATAATTTTGTCGTTTTCTAACTACAACAATACTTCCATTGTGGGGTCCACCAATGATTGTGCCGTCGTACGAATATTCCCCGACAAAAAGAATATTCCCCGAC
This sequence comes from Panax japonicus, assembly GCA_020205505.1. Classification (NCBI taxonomy): domain Eukaryota; kingdom Viridiplantae; phylum Streptophyta; class Magnoliopsida; order Apiales; family Araliaceae; genus Panax; species Panax japonicus. Next base: position 35,133,785 of record CM035104.1, on the reverse strand, counting down.
CAAACGAATATTTTATAACAACTTGAGTACTTTGCAAAATTTATAAATATTACCCACAACTATATATTTTATCAAATTTATTCCATAATATTCAAAAATAATAATTATGAAAATTCATCTTTATTTATAAAAACTGGGGTCTTACAACCTCCCCTTCTTATGAAATTTCGCCCTCGAAATTAGGGTACGTACCTGGTATGTCAAAGAGGTAAGGATACCTTGATTTCATTTCAGATTCTAACTCCCAAGTCATTTCCTCAACATCGTGGTTTCTCCACAAAACTTTGACTTGAGGTATAACCTTGGAGCGTAGAATATGTTCCTTCTTATCCAAGATTTGAACAGGAATCTCTTCATACGTCAAATCTTCCGCTATTTCGTCCGGTTCTAACTCAATAATGTGGTTGGGGTCTTTCACATATTTTCGTAACATGGATATGTGAAAAACGTTATGAACACAAGACATACTTGACGGTAGAGCGAGTCTATAGGCCACAGTTCCTATTCGATCGAGGATTAAAAATGGACCGATGAATCGAGGATTGAGTTTTCCTCTCTTTCCAAATCTTGTAACTCTTTTCCGTGGAGTAACACGTAACAACACATGATCTCCTATATTGAATTCCACGTCCTTTCGATGAAGATCAACATAACTCTTTTGTCGACTTTGTGAGGTTTTTATACGTTCTCGGATCGTTTGAATCTTTTCCGTAGTCATACGTACCAACTCCGGTCCCAACAACGTTGCTTCACCCACCTCATCCCAGCATACTGGAGAACGACACTTTCTTCCATACAACGCTTCGAATGGAGCCATGCCAATACTTGCTTGATAACTGTTGTTGTAGGAAAACTCCACCAATGGTAAGAACTTGTCCCAACTTCCCTTGAAATCAAGGACACAGAGTCTTAATAGATCTTCAAGAGTTTGAATAGTTCTCTCCGACTGTCCGTCCGTCTGAGGATGATATGCCGAGCTAAATCGTAAGTCTGTGCCCATAGCTTTTTGCAAACTAACCCAAAATCGTGAAGTAAATCTTGGGTCTCGATCAGAAACTATGGATACCGGCATACCATGCAGTCTTACAATCTCGTTTATATACATACGAGCAAGATGTTCAAGTGTATAAGTTTCTCGTATCGGTAAGAAATGAGCAGACTTGGTCAATCTATCAACAATAACCCAAATCGCATCTATGCCTTGAGAAACCTTAGGAAGGCCGGTAACGAAATCCATGGTAATGTGCTCCCACTTCCATTCTGGAATTTCAAGTGGTTGCAATGGACCTTTTGGTACTTGATGCTCCGCTTTAACTCGTTGACAAGTTAGACACCTTGAGATAAACAACGCTATCTCTCTCTTCATATTGCTCCACCAAAATGTATGACGAATATCATGATACATTTTGGTACTCCCAGATTGGATTGCAAACGGTGTATTGTGCGCCTCCATCATGATTTTATACTTTAAATCAGGGTCGTTAGGAACACAAAGTCTGGAGTTGACTCGAAGTATTCCTTCTTCATCGATTCTTGCTTCCGGCATAGCACCCTCTTGTACTTTCTTCCTCATACGCATCAGCTCCAGGTCTGTAGCTTGAGCAACTTTAACTTTATCAATTAAAGTCGGTTCTACTCGTATATTCGCCATCGTCACATGCGTCCCTGGAGTCTTTAACTCTATCTCCATCCTTTGCAAGTCACACAAAATGGGCCCTTGCGTTGACAATATCGCACTCGTACTTGCATGTGATCTTCTACTCAATGCGTCAGCTACCACGTTTGCTTTTCCAGGATGGTATTGGATGGTATGATCATAATCTTTCAACAGTTCAAGCCTACGTCGTTGTCGCATGTTGAGTTCCTTTTGAGTGAAGAAATATTTGAGGCTTTTATGATCCGTAAAGATCTCCACTTTCTCCCCATACAAGTAATGCCTCCAAATTTTAAGTACAAAGACAACAGCTGCTAACTCTAGATCATGAGTAGGATAATTTTTCTCATATTCTTTGAGTTGTCGCGAGGCATAGGCTATGACTTTTCCATGTTGCATGAGAACACATCCCAGCCCTTTGCCCGAAGCATCACTGTAGATGACAAATCCCTCCGAGCCAGATGGTATTGTTAGAACAGGTGCTGAAATGAGTCTCCTCTTGAGTTCTTGAAAACTCTTCTCACATTCTTCGCTCCAACCGAACTTTGTATCTTTCCGAGTCAGCTGAGTCAATGGAGTAGCGATTCGAGAAAATCCTTCCACGAATCTCCTATAATAACCAGCTAAACCGAGAAAGCTACGTACTTCGGTCACTGATTTAGGTTGCTCCCAGCTTTGAATAGCTTCAATCTTTGCTGGGTCAACAGATATTCCATGACTTGATACCACGTGCCCAAGGAATGCTACTTCCTCAAGCCAGAACTCGCATTTCTTCAACTTGGCATAAAGCTTATATTAACGAAGCTTTTGGAGTGTCAGCCTCAAGTGTTGCTCATGATCTTCACGGCTTTTGGAATAAATAAGGATGTCATCAATAAAGACGACCACAAAGTGATCCAAATATTCCTTGAATACTCGGTTCATCATATCCATGAAGGCAGCAGGAGCATTAGTCAATCCAAAGGACATGACTAGGAATTCATAATGCCCGTACCGAGTTCTGAAAGCCGTCTTTGGCATGTCATCGGTTCTAATCTTCAATTGGTGATACCCGGAACGAAGATCGATCTTTGAAAAGAATTTGGCTCCTTGCAACTGGTCAAACAAGTCATCAATACGTGGCAATGGATACCTATTTTTGATGGTGACATGATTTAACTCTCGATAATCAATACAAAGTCGCATACTCCCATCTTTCTTCTTCACGAATAGAACAGGAGCACCCCAAGGAGAAGTACTAGGACGAATAAAGCCAATGTCTAACAATTCCTGCAGTTGGGTTTTTAACTCCTGAAGTTCAATAGGAGCCATTCGATATGGGACTTTAGAAATGGGTTTTGTATCGGGTTCAAGGTCGATACAAAATTCAATCTCACGCTCTGGGGGTAGGCCAGGAAGTTCTTCGGGGAATACGTCAGGAAATTCATTAACAATAGAAATATCGTTCAAAACTGACGTATTTTTGTTTAAATCTGTGACATGAGCTAAGAAAGCTTGACATCCGTTTTTCAATAAACGAATAGCTTTATGGCTTGAGATGACCGTAATTGATTTTAATGGTTTGGTCGCTTGAATTCGCATAATAGGTTGATTAGGAATATGAAAGCTAACAACCTTATGGAAACAATCAATTTTTGCATGATGAGTAGTTAACCAATCAATCCCTAGAATCACGTCAAATGCAAGTATTTTCAATGAAATAAGATCTACAGGTAATGTGAGGGTACCGATTTGAAACAAACAAGACTTATAAACAGTGGATGTAATGAAAGTTTCTCCCAACGGAGTTTCCACAGATAAGTCAAAGTCTAATTTCTCTGGAGTCAAATTTAATCGATGAGCGCAAGTAGGAGAAATAAAAGAATGGGTAGAACCGGTACCAAATAAAGTATAGACTTCGTTAGAGTTTATGATAAGCTTACCCGTGATGACCTCATTCGGGTTCCTTGCTTTTTGGGAGGTCACAACAAACGCTCTCCCTTGCACTACCGGCTTTGACCTTTCTGGGACAGCCTTTGGTGCCTCCATCCTAGCTGAATTTGTCTTTGGTAAACGACAAAATCGGGCTATGTGACCTTCTCTTCCACAATTATAACATGCTTTGGACGGCATCGCACAATTTGGACTGATGTGTCCCTCCCCTCCGCATTTGAAGCATATGATAGGTGGTCTTTCTCCTTCCTTAACAACGGGCGCTGGTGCTGACGTCTTTCCATCATTGTTGAATCTCCTCTTCTTGAAATATCCATTCTTATTGTTTTGGCCCTGATTACCACCAAAGTGGTTACCATTTCTGGCTTGCTGATTCCCTCCACGCTTGTTGTCACCGCTTCGATGACCACTCTCGCTGGTATTATAATTTTGCCGGCTGCTCTCTTTTAGTTGAGTTGACTCGTTATCGCGCTCCACTAACTGAGCCCTATTTACAATATCTGAATACAAACACAGTTTATGAGAAATAAGATGTTGACGTATCTCCGGCTTCAAACCTCTTAAAAACATTCGCGCCATTCTCTCTTCATTATCCACCAAGTGGGACGCAAACCGTGATAACTCCGCAAATTTTGCCTCGTATTGCGACACGGTCATATTATTTTGTTCCAACTTAATAAACTCCACCTCCTTCATGTGGCGAATACTTTCGGGAAAGTATTTGTCGTTGAACAGCTCCTGGAACTTCTCCCAAGATATCTTCAGTACAGCAGGTTGAGTACGTTTTACCGATTCCCACCAATAATCTGCCTCTCCGCGCAACATAAAGGCGGCAAAGGGAACCTTTTGCTCCTCAGAGCATCCCAAGATATCAAATATCTTGGTCATCTGCTTTATCCATGTTTCCGCCATAAGTGGTTTTGGCTCTCCCTTAAACTCCGGTGGTCCCAGCTCCTTGAACTGTTTAGCGGTGACCGCCCGAGAGTTTCCCGTGTTTCCATCTACGTTTTGGACAGGAGTTGCTCTCGCCTGCTGTTGCATGAATTGCATAAAACCTCTGAACATTTGATCATTCGTCATTTGGTCAGTGTTATTGTTTGCATGAGGATTGTCGCCTTCCTGATGCACATTATCCTGATTATTGATATGTGGTGAATCAACGATTGCCTGTGCTCCATTGCTATTCTCAACATTCTCAGATGTCATTTTCAGATACTGCCACAAAACAAAGGTTAATTGACATGTAACATAATATCTCTAAACTCTGACCAACCAATTTAAATACAAAGTAAATTTAAGTAGGTCATACTAGCAAAGGAATTCCCCGTCTCTCCCCTCCTAGTTCTAGTCTCACATCTTAGCCAGGGATTATATCCCTAAGCTCTGATACCAACTGTGACGCCCCCAAAATTAGGTATACATCACCTATCTTGAGTCGTCAGATACATGCTACAGAATTCAAATACAACTTACTAATACCACTGTCGTATATAATACGACAAAATAAAACTGTTAGTTTAAATACAATAGTTGTCTACTAGAGATCATACAAACTCAAAAGGAGTCCTCAATACAATTATTGTCACATTATTTAACAGAATAATGAGGACTACTAATACTATTCTCTGGTCCATCACTCCGTTCCCCGACTCGTCCCAGCTATATTCTCATTTCCTGAAGAGAACAGTGAAAGAAAGGGTGAGCTCAACTAGCCCAGTAAGAAATATTATGACTAAGATAATGCAGAATAAATTATCATTAGCCTTCAACAGTGTTAAACTGATAAAATATAATAAACATCAAGTTTAACTGCAGCGGAACCAGCAATCCATTAAAAGAGTCAAGTAGAAAATAAAAACTACTATCTTTTATGATTTAAAAGGTTTTTCATCATCGTTATGGCTGAGACTCAGCTTAATAAATATTCCACATCATCGAATCACCCCCGCACTACGGCCAAGGATATTCTTTAGTATCACGACCACAATTATTCATGCACTACGGCCAAAAATATTTGTGTATTCATTAGTGGTCATGATCATGCCAACAACTGTCCATCAATGCACTACGGGCCAATGAGGATTTTTAATTTTTACATCACTTGTAATATTACGGTCATGATTACACCGAATAATCCCTGGTCATAATCATACCAAGTCCATCTATGCACTACAGGCCACAGATGACTTTCAACAAAATATAAACATGAGGATGATGACAATGATATAATCATTCAATAAAACAAGTTCAAGAATTATTTTATCCATAAATTATTAACGTCCAAATTGTCAACACGATACTGTTTTGTGGTGTAAAATTCAAGAATGATCAGAATAATATTTTCATGAAAGGATACTGGATGAAGCGCAAATATCAAGGATATTCTACTAATTTCATGGAGTATAGAAGTTAAAGTTTTAACCAACTGAGTATAATAAAGAATGAAATAACAAAAGAAATCACCATGCATGCGATAGACCGTACATGCAGGTTATTCCAATAGAATAATAAATAACGGAACCAGGTCAGGTGAAATTCACACCGACAGGATGTTCCAACAGAATAATAAAGACGGAACCAGATCCGGTGTAAAACACACATATAGGATATTCCAACAGAATAATAATAAAGACGGAACCAGATCCGGTGTAAAACACACAAATAGGATGTTCCAACAGAATAATAGAAGAATGTCACCAAGTATAGGGTAAACCGCGTATACAGGTTATTCCGACAGAATAATAAGAAATGGAATAACATAAGGATTTCACCAAGTATAGGGTACACCGCGTATACAGGTCATGTATAGGGTATGCCACTTTTACAGGTTATTCCAACAGAATAACAAAGAATGGAATAACATAAGTTCTCTTCAAGAAGAAAGAATAACACCCCTTACCGTATTAGGAGATTGAATACTGCAGTAGTGTAGTAACCGGATACTCTTCTTCTTTCTCTATTACTCTCTCTATACTTTCTCTCTCTATAGCTTGAACAATTCGTGAAAAATAATGAAGCCCTAGGCCTCTATTTATAGAAGATTTATTACTATTTACGAAAGTATTTACTATTTATGAAAGAGACTCTTAGATGATGACATATGGCCCCCCATAAATAATTAAACTTACCACAAACGTCTAATAATAGACTCTTTATATACATCAAGGATTGAATAAAAATTACCAGAAATCATTTTATTTATTTATTTTTTAATCAACACATATTTAATCTTTCAACAATTATTAATTATTTATAACTTGTCGTCTCAATTATTCTTTAGATAATATAACATATTATACAGATGATACAGTGACAATAATTGAATCAATAATACAAGAGATATGATGCAGCAATTACTGTAGCAATAATTGAGTATAGCTGAGTGACTTCTCACGTAAGCATCAATAATCAACACCGTGTGTTACTATGCAACAACGCGTATTACTGTACTTTTACTACCGAGTAGTTCAACAGTTTTAACGGTAACACCTCCGCCGTTATTTTATAGAAAGATAATTTTGTCGTTTTCTAACTACAACAATACTTCCGTTGTGGGGTCCACCAATGATTGTGCCGTCGTACGAATATTCCCCGACAAAAAGAATATTCCCCGACCAAACGAATATTTTATAACAACTTGCGTACTTTGCAAAATTTATAAATATTACCCACAACTATATATTTTATCAAATTAATTCCATAATATTCAAAAATAATAATTATGAAAATTCATCTTTATTTATAAAAACTGGGGTCTTACAATAACACATAACATAATGAAGATCTGAGCCCTCAAAGAAGCTGTCAGACCTGTTCTTCATGATTAACAGTTCGTGGGGGTTACTTTGAAGCTCTATAACTTGACGATCTTGAAATGTTTTTGTGATCTATCAATTACATTATGTAAACATCATGTATTACTACAACTATAACACTAAACATACATATAACAACAATGGATCTAACTGGAAATAGCCGGTCAAAGTTCACTACGGAAATTGTTCATAAAAATTCTGGGTTCTCTTTTTAGCAGATTCGGTCAACGGGTTTTGACCAAATATAACTCCTGATTTATAACAGATATGAACTTGATTCTTTTTGCATCTTAAAGAGCACATTACAGACTACATATAACAACTTAAAAACAACAAAAATCATGATCGAGAAAATATCTATGGCCTCTGACATTGAACTGTCAGACAAAATTTTCGGTTTTGACAGTTTGCTTAAATCTTTAAATTCGTGCACTTTGATGTTATGGGTCATGGATTTAACAACCCAGAACATCAATTGACATCCTATTACACAACTTTCAACAATCAATTGCAACATTTAACAACAAATCGAAGGATTTCTAGGATTAGGGTTTTAATACCTTTATGATCTAATTCTTGATTCTTTGTTTCTGATTTGGTTTAAGCTTTCGTGGGGCTGATCTTAGGGACTGAAAAGCTTGCTAATTTCGAGGGTTTGGGTGGAGAGAAAAGGTTTGAGCATTTGAACAAAAATGAGCTAAGTTATTGCACTTTCTCTCTCTTGATCTCTATTTATATAATTGATGGATGCATGAATGGTTGTTGGTTGTCATTTTAAAGTCAAGAGAGTGGTTGGGTTTGGTCACCAACCCTTATCTTGTAAAGATTTGCAAGCAACCATAAAGAATTGTGACAAAAGGGCTTTTTGGTCATTTTCTACATAATTTCATTAACAATCTTGTAAACTTATCAAACCCTTAATGTTTAACCCTAAGGTTTAACACATAGTATTTTCAAGGTTTAGCAATTAGGGTTTGCACAAAATAAATAAATATAAATTTTAGTTTCCAAAATAAAATTAGGGTTTATAATACAGAAAATTAATAAGAATTTTGAATAATTGCGTTTCTCCCTAATTAGGGTTAATACATATATCACCGATCATAAATCACATTATCGTGATTACATAACGACTTAACCAATTCTCAAAGTCGTGAATGACTTTCGCATTAAGGTTTCAAATCAATTAGGGTTTCAAGAAATTAATTTAGGGTTCTAGATTTTAGGGTTTTAATTTACTAATTAGATTCACCTTAATTAGTAATTAAAGTCTATCATACTTGATATTAATCATAGTAACACTATTTCTGACTGATCAAACCATCGGTTTTTGTTTTCGGATTAGGGTTTTCATCCATAGTTAGGGTTTTCTAATATTTAGAAAATATAAATATAAACTAGGGTTTTAATATATAATTAGGGTTTCCTAATTAACATATCATGAAGTAGCACATAACATATATCACATAACACAGTTATATAATAGCCTTTAAACTCACAATTGAGTTTCAAAATTAGGGTTTTCCCACAGTAAAACTAGGGTTTTCAAATACTGCACCATAATTACTCAATCATTACTAGCTCACATACATACAGTACATATCTATAGCACTGAAAAATCAAAATATAAATAATATTATATTATTATCACCATTCCTTATTCCAGAACCATAAATAGGGTTTATAAAAATATTATTAAGGTTTGGTCGTAATATAACAAAACTGTTCTACACATTAACATTACACACATAACCATATATATCTATAACACTGACAAATAACAATATAATATTATTATTCTCATTCCTTAATCAAAACCCGAAACTAGGGTTTGGATTCCATATCTGATTTATCTTGCATAAATAACATTCTTAATTAAGTTAAAATATTTAATTTAACATCCTGAACAAATTCATATAATGAAATAATCATTATAATTATTCTAAAATCATTTCATATATTATTTAAATAATATAAGATTATATTTTCATAGAAAATAATTAATAAAAACATTTCAATCTTAAAATTAATTATTATAAGAATATACTTTATAATAATCAATAATTCTAAAATAAATTTACTTGTAAATATTCATGTAATATATTTTTTTTTATTTACCTTATAAATACATATACACAATATCTTGTACAAATCCTCATCTTTTAAAAAAATTATACGCAAAATTTCAGTTTTATTTATTTATATAAAAAAAATCGGGTTGTCACATTCACCCTCCCTTATAAAGATTCCGTCCCCGGAATCACCACTTTAAAACCTATACATACCAGGGTTCATAGCATACACAATCATTGCAAGTAGATCTCGATCACCTTTGATTAAACTGATCTTTAACTATTTACTTAAAGCTTGTCTTTATGATTAAACGGAAATTTGATTTCTAAGGAAACTCAACTTCCTCCTTCAAAATAATTTATAAAAAAATAATTTACTATATATAAGAAATCAATATTTAGGAAAATAATATTGGTTCGAGTAATACCTGGAGTTGCATTCCCGGCTGCCACGATATCTTGAACGGTCATGTTGAAGACGCTTGCAGTTGGTTCTGTTGATTCGTTCGTTGTTGTTGGTCCCATTGTCGCCAATGTCCTACTGTCTTTTCTCCGTATTCGCATTCCTTACCTCCATTCTCCTTCTTGAACAGTCTCCCACCTTATTTTCCATTGATCTACACTTGAAACACCTACTATTCATTCTAGGATTGAAACAATCGGGAGAGATATGTCCCTTCTGCTCGTACTTACAACATACAAACTTCCCTTTCAAACATTCCCAAAGTGGTTCTTTCCACAAGTCATTACACCTCCTGCTTTTTCTTTTTCACACCTTCTTGCTTCACCTGCACACTTCCAAAGTTGTTCACCTTCCTCTTTTCACTCCTATTCCCTTTGTTTGTTTCCACCTTTACTTTCACTAATAATTCCAACCTTCCCAGCTCCCTTAACCTTACCCTTGTTCCTTCTTACCTTGTTGTAGAGGCTCATGGCCTCGCTCCCCTTCTTAACAATAATTGCTTTCCGCATGAGTGCTGCAATGTAGGAATCTGCAACACTTCCACCTTGTTGTAGAGCTAGGGTTGTAATCCTAGCTCAAACCTTCGTGTTTTTCTAGCCTCTGTATCAACTTGATGCGGAGCAAACCTAGCCAATTCATTAAATTTGGCGGCATATTCCGCAACTGACATATCCCCTTGTTTCAATTCAAGAAATTTTACCTACATACTAGCTGAAAAATAATTCTCAAAAATAAAGTCTTAAACCTATCCAATGTTACCACACCTGCTTCTGCCCTCACCTGATTCACTTCCCACCAGACATTTGCTTCACCCTTCATCATGTAGGTGGCAAAAGTGGTCTTTCGCCCCTCAGCTACCTTAGCTATCACGAACACCTGTTTAATTTCCCTAACCCAAATCTGGGCTTCTATACGGTCAGTTGTACCTTTGAATTCCGGCTATAGGACCGCCTTGAAGTCTTTAACGTTCGACGTTCGATTATCTGGTTGATTTTCCAACTTTGTTGATAGATTCTTCTGCCCTTTGGTTTCGTTTTCGTCTTTTGACGACATTTTCATAAATTATTCTTACATACTAAGCCTTATCATGAACGCTTAACATATAACGTAAAACTTTCTATTCAAATAATCATGTATTCAAAATATTAGCTTTTGAAAACTGCATTAACCAATGCTTAGATAAATAATTCCTATCTTTATACCAATTTATTTCATTAATCCAACATAGACTCATTTGACATGCCATAGTACATTCTATTTTAAACATTCGCTATCCCTTTGTGACTTCAAAAGCCTGGATTTACAACTTTGTCCAACACAAAAGTTAAAAAAATATTTTATTACACAAATATACTTATCACATATACCACACAGAAACATACATATTTAGCTAATACCAATACTACCTATTTCTTTTGCCTTCACTAAAGTTTAACTATTTAGTATCTTATCTATTCTCATCATCCTCAATAATCCATTCACAATTAACTATATCCAGTTCGTCAAACCACACTTATGAGTCCATAAACTTGTTACAGTTATATGAGTTTACAAACTTATACTAGTCAGACCTTTGGCGTCCATTCGCTGAAGGATTCATAAACATTTCATATAACTATGAGTCAAGAATGTCACATAAGTATGAGTTTTAAGAACTCGTACTTAACCCTATGTTCTCTACCTATGACCTATCTATTTTTTATACACATGAGAAAGGAATCACCCTCTTAACATGCATATAGCAAATAGCGCGACACAAACATTTCAATGATTATCAGTGTCAGATACTAAGTAGTTTTTACACCAAGTACAATTCCCCGCCCATACAAGGAATCATAAAACTCAGCTGCCGACATGAGTCATCATTGAAATCCCCACCTAATCCTAACCCCCTTTTCCATTCGAATTTTATTTAATCCGTATTCATAACCCTTTCTTGAATCTGTACCATTCACACAACAATCTTGCTTTAAACTTTCCAATCATAAGATTGATTCTTTCTGGCTGTCATAATTTTATCAGATCACGGGGTGATCTCATCGTATATATTATGATTCAATTCTATGTCTTAATTATTTTTGTTTTACGATCTACTTTCCCTACACTTTCAGTCTTTTAGACTCGATCTATTTACCATTACTGTTTAACTTTATTATCAGAGTTAGGAAACTCTGTGGCTTAACAACTCGCCGAGATTCATCTTTGAATCATACCAACCAACTAACTCTATATGAGTTATTTGTATTTTCAACGTTTCCCTCTGTTCTAAGGTTATAGCCTAAGGTCTAACTCACCTAAGGTTACTAACCCTATAGCTCTGATACCATGTTGTGAAGGCCCCGAATCCAGATACTTGAAACCCGAACTCGATACTTCACGATACCATTTCTATGAGCGGAAATAACTACTAATAATAATAACACTAAAATAAATTATAAACATATCTTACCTTTATCAGAGTTTAATCCCAAGTACGCAACCTTTACTATATGACACCGTAAATCTAATCTGTTTGTTTTCCTTTTCACTTGTTCTTGACCGATCCTTCTGATTGTTCACACTTATCTGAAAACATTTAAACTAAGCAAGGATGAGCATTTGAGTGCCCAGCAAGTATTATATATATATATATATATATATATATATATATATATATATAAGCTGGAAAAGTTTAAATGTTTTCTTTATAATATCCATCTACAACAAGTCAATAGTTGTGAAGTATTCTGAACCGATATTAATCATAACAACCCTCTTTCAAATTTTTGAAACTACGTACTGGCTATAAATAGGGTTTAAGTGACATTCTATGAACATTGTTTTTATTTTCGAAAAGGTTTAGCAGAACTTCATCTGCAAACCGTCATAACTTACGGACACGGGGGTGATCAGCCCGTTGTGCCCCTGCATTGATCAATACTACATTACAAGAACGATGTTATCATTTACTTGGTCCGCCTTGGGCGCATAAAAGTTTTCCCGTGAACGGGATGTTCATATTTGTCAGGGTTCCAGACAAAAGGTTTTATTTTATCCAACAATAATCTATAATTCAACATATATGTATAACAAAGGTGTATCAACATGTGATTAAATACAATGATTATTCAAGTAGGGACACTTGTATAATCATTTATAGAAATTAATGAACAGAATATATATTCGAATTATCATATACTAACATGTTGATTATCAAAGGGTGTATATAATATAGGTTTAATAATCTATACATTAATAATAATAATTCTGAACTTCTCACTTCTGTCCATTGCATAAAGAAAATGCAAAGTTAGGATACTTGCCTGATGCGCTGCTTACAATTCTCAACTTAGTTCTATCTTTCTATCACGACCTATCATTAATCAAATCAATCGTTCGATTAGAACAATATACCATAACACATAGTACTGCATTTCGCAGTCAGCACATAACCTAATCATCTTATCACACATGTTCAACAATCATGACATCACAAACTAACATCAACTCATTCCTAATCACATAGTCACATAACCTTAACAACCATTGAATCACAAATAAACAGTTAACTAATTAAATTATCTAAGTCCAGATCAATTTCTGAAATATGTCGGTCTACCGACATCTTTATCGGGTAATTATCGAGTCTAAGACTCTATTCTGTATCTCAATATCCAAATAGACAACTTAAACAACAATCGTACTATTTTTCATGACCTTATAATAATTTTAAAAGAATTATTACGACTTATCATAATTTTTGAAATATCAGAATCATTATTAAATGATTTAAATATTAAACAATTCTATTATCATTAATATTTAATTAATATTAAACTATTAATGAAACCATTGCCAAAATATTAAAGTTATTTATAATAACTCAAAATATTTTTAAAGTACTTATATTACCCTTAAATGATTTTTAAAACATCTAAAATCATTATTAAATAATTACCATTAATATTTAAATATTAATGAACTATTATCTAAATATTAAAAATCATTAATTATAGCTTAAAATATTTTTAATTCATTTATATCCCTTTTAAATGATTTTTAAATAAATAAAACCATTTTAAACTATTTATTTAATATAATTATTAAATAAACTTAATATTATTAATATATCATTAATATTAAATTATTAATGAAATTATCTTTTAAATATTAAAAGTTATAGTTTATAACTTAAAATATCTTTAAACACTTTATTTTCATTTAAAATGATTATTATAATATTAAAATCATTTTTAAACTAATTTATTTAATATAATTATTAAATAACTTTAATATCATTAATAATCATTAATTAATGAAATTAACCATTAAATATTAAAAGTTATATTTTATAACTTAAAATATTCTTAAATACCTTATTATTATATAAAATGATTTTTAATATAATAAAATTATTTTTAATTCATTTATTTAATTCATTTAATAAATAACTTAACTATCATTAATATTAATTTATTAATGAAAATTATCACAAAATATTAAAAGTTATCAAAAATAACTCAAAATTATTTTCTAACACAATAATATAATTTTTCATGATTTTTTTCATGAATTAAAACTATTTTTAAATAATTTATCTAATATTGTAATTAAATAAATAAATACCATTTACATTCCAAAAATATTAAATATTTTCAAAATATACCCAAAATAATTAAAATATAATTTTCAGACAATAAAATAATTTTTAATAATTTATTAGGTATTTTTAATAATTAAAAACCATTTTTATCAATTTTTTGGTTAATTTCTGGAAATTATAAATAAAATTGTCGCTAAAAGGCTATAGCGACACTTTCTGTCGCTATAGGTGTTCTTGATCAAGCCCAAAACTTCAAGACAGTGATCGCGTGTGCTACTTTGACCATGTGTAAATCAGTTTGTGTTATGAATCTAGACTTGTTTTTGGTCAGATCTGATAGAGGAAATGCAAGAATACAATATCTAGCAAGAAAAATGATCATAACACATAACATAATGAAGATCTGAGCCCTCAAAGAAGCTGTCAGACCTGTTCTTCATGATTAACAGTTCGTGGGGGTTACTTTGAAGCTCTATAACTTGACGATCTTGTAATGTTTTTGTGATCTATCAATTAAATTATGTAAACATCATGTATTAATACAACTATAACACTAAACATACATATAACAACAACGGATTTAAGTGGAAATAGCCGGTCAAAGTTCACCACGGAAATTGTTCATAAAAATTCTGGGTTCGCTTTTTAGCAGTTTCGGTCAACGGGTTTTGACCAAACATAACTCCTGATCTATAACAGATATGAACTTGATTCTTTTTACATCTTAAAGAGCACATTACAGACTACATATAACAACTTAAAAACAACAAAAATCATTGAACTGTCAGACAAAATTTTCGGTTTTGACAGTTTGCTTAAATCTTCAAATTCGTGCACTTTGATGTTATGGGTCATGGATTTAACAACCCAGAACATCAATTGACATCCTATTACACAACTTTCAACAATCAATTGAAACATTTAACAAAAAATCGAAGGATTTCTAGGATTAGGGTTTTAATACCTTTATGATCTAATTCTTGATTCTTTGTTTCTGATTTGGTTTAAGCTTTCGTGGGGCTGATCTTAGGGACTGAAAAGCTTGCTAATTTCGAGGGTTTGGGTGGAGAGAAAAGGTTTGAGCATTTGAACAAAAATGAGCTAAGTTATTGCACTTTCTCTCTCTTGATCTCTATTTATATAATTGATGGATGCATGAATGGTTGTTGGTTGTCATTTTAAAGTCAAGAGAGTGGTTGGGTTTGGTCACCAACCCTTATCTTGTAAAGATTTGCAAGCAACCATAAAGAATTGTGACAAAAGGGCTTTTTGGTCATTTTCTACATAATTTCATTAACAATCTTGTAAACTTATCAAACCCTTAATGTTTAACCCTAAGGTTTAACACATAGTATTTTCAAGGTTTAGCAATTAGGGTTTGCACAAAATAAATAAATATAAATTTTAGTTTCCAAAATAAAATTAGGGTTTATAATACAGAAAATTAATAAGAATTTTGAATAATTGCGTTTCTCCCTAATTAGGGTTAATATATATATCACCGATCATAAATCACATTATCCTGATTACATAACGACTTAACCAATTCTCAAAGTCGTGAATGACTTTCGCATTAAGGTTTCAAATCAATTAGGGTTTCAAGAAATTAATTTAGGGTTCTAGATTTTAGGGTTTTAATTTACTAATTAGATTCACCTTAATTAGTAATTAAAGTCTATCATACTTGATATTAATCATAGTAACACTATTTCTGACTGATCAAACCTCTGGTTTTGGTTTCCGGATTAGGGTTTTCATCCATAGTTAGGGTTTTCTAATATTTAGAAAATATAAATATAAACTAGGGTTTTAATATTTATAATTAGGGTTTCCTAATTAGCATATCATGAAGTAGCACATAACATATATCACATAACACAGTTATATAATAGCCTTTAAACTCACAATTGAGTTTCAAAATTAGGCTTTTCCCACAGTAAAACTAGGGTTTTCAAATACTGCACCATAATTACTCAATCATTACTAGCTCACATACATACAGTACATATCTATAGCACTGAAAAATCAAAATATAAATAATATTATATTATTATCACCATTCCTTATTCCAGAACCACAAATAGGGTTTATAAAAATATTATTAGGGTTTGGTCGTAATATAACAAAACTGTTCCACACATCAACATTACACACATAACCATTAATATCTATAACACTGACAAATAACAATATAATATTATTATTCTCATTCCTTAATCAAAACCCGAAATTAGGGTTTGGATTCCATATCTGATATATCTTGCATAAATAACATTCTTAATTAAGTTAAAATATTTAATTTAACATCCTGAACAAATTCATATAATGAAATAATCATTATAATTATTCTAAAATCATTTTATATATTATTCAAATAATATAAGATTATATTTTCATAGAAAATAATTAATAAAAATATTTCTATCTTAAAATTAATTATTATAAGAATATACTTTATAATAATCAATAATTCTAATATAAATTTACTTGTAAATATTCATGTAATATATTTTTTTTTATTTACCACATAAATACATATACACAATATCTTGTACAAATCCTCATCATTTAAAAAAATTATACGCAAAATTTCAGTTTTATTTATTTATATAGAAAATATCGGGTTGTCACAGATTGAGTAAGGAACTCAATCTTTATACTTGTTATATGAACTATAAGATGTATGTTATGTTAGTCCAATGTTTATGAGATATATGTTGAGCATGTTATTATGTGCTACGTGATGCATGAAAACTGTTAGATTTTGCTGGGCTGTCGAGCTCAACCTTGTAAATAACCATTTTTGTAGGTTAAGGATTGAAGGCAACACTATGTGCTACTTGAATGACGTGGATCAGAAATAATACACGAAAATTAATATTTTAGCTAAAGTTGTTATGTCTTATTATCATGATTAAGATTCATGAGATGTACTAAATGTTTTATGATGTATAGTTTTATGTTGAGTTGTAAAGCTAAAGTTAGAGTTATCTGATATGTAAAGGTTATCAGGTTGAGTAATTTGATATAATAATTATGATGAAGTGAATCATGGATTATATATGTTTCAAAGACATGTAGATGATAAAGGTTTTGATTCAGGGAATTAAAGTAAGATGACAGAAAAGTTTTAATTATTCCACATTTTATTAAGTTTAACATTGAATAATGATGTAAAATCAGAAGTTAGACGTATTATTAACGACCGAAGTCAATATTTAAATTGTATGAATTTTGGGGTCGTTATAAACATCATTCAATAAATATTTTAATTCAACGAATTATCCATGCACTATGGGCCAAAGATATTCGTTAGTATCACCAGTGGTCATGATCATGCCAAACACATGTCTATCTTTGCACTACGGGCCAAATATATCAATCAACAATTCATCTTTGCACTACGGGCCAATGATATTCATCAATCAACAATTCATCTTTGCACTACGGGCCAAAGATAACTTCCAGTATAATATAAGTATGAGGATGATGACAATGATAGAAAGATTCAATCAAGTGAGATAAAGGATAAATATTAGAGAATTATAATTCAATTTATCTAGAGTTCAAAAATGTCTAAATTGTCAACATGATAACTGCTTTGTGGAGTAAAATTCAAGAATGATATTCATCTATCAAAAATAATTTGGACAGAAAAGAATCAATTTTTGTCATGAATAGTACTTTGTGAATAGTAACCTAACATGAAAATATGGAAATTTATCAAGAAATTTCAGACCAATATTTCCGTGAAATGATATTAGATGAAACGCAAAACTTAAGGAATTTCTAATCATTTCATGAATTATAGAAGCAATACTTACTATAGTAAGTTTAAATTTAGGAACACGAAATAAAATAATATCCCTTTCATAATATGGAGTATGAAAGAAAATAATATTTCTTACTAGTATTGCAAAAAATTAATATCCTTTACCTCAAAAGAATAACACTTCTGACTGGAATATCAGATATAATAATGAATGAAACTTGCACTGTATAGCAACACTCAAGATATCTTAATACTCACAAAAATACGTTCGATATTATAAAGAGAGAAACTTTTGATTCTAGTGTGATTTTCAATTATAACCTAAGCACCTTATTTATAGGAAAATGATTAGAACACCAAAGCAAAAAATTTAATAAAATATTATTATTTATTAGAAAAATTCACGCCCACTTTGAAAATCAAATTTCAGCATTTACAACGAGCAAAAGGACAAGTGTGGGGCCCACCTTCTAGAAATCTCCAGCAAAAATATTTTAAATCATTTATAAAATCAGAAACTTCAATAATTCAAAATAAATAGCTATTTTATCAAAAAAAAATTTAAATCTTATGTCCATTCCATAGGAAATTTAATTATCTACAACTTTGTAGAAGAAAGTTTTTCCAAATTCTAAACGAAAAATGACGGAAATTCACATAAGGATGATTTTCAACACCTCCATTCCGACATAATACTGATAAAACACCTCAGCATTAATTCCTTCATTTATATCCACATTGAATAAATATTTTCTTATCATATAAATCAACAATTAACTATTCACAAATAATATTACATAACTACAAAATTGACAACCAGGTCGTTCCCATGAAAGATGTGGCTTTCCGATAAGGATTTCTCCTTACTGGCGCGCAATTAGGCGACCAAACCCCTTTTCTAGATAGAACTTCCTTAGACATTGCCAATAATAATATCTAATAATATTATTTAAATAATATGAATTATTGATCTGATAATGGAAAATACTGTGCAGTGACAATTATTGAATTAACAATAATATAAAAATATTGTGCAATATTATATGTTACTGTGCAACAACACGTATTACTTTACTTTACCCACCGGGTATTCCAATAGTTTTAACGGTAACCGTTACATCTTTATTATTAAAAAAAACTCATTCGTGTCATTTTTTTTATCCGACAGTTTTTCGTTATAGGGCCCACAAATAGCTACGCTGTCATACGAATATTCTCCGATAACAAGAATATTTTATAACTACTTGCTTATTTAAAATATTTGTGCATTTTACTCATACCTGACCACATTAATCAAATCAACACCTTATTATTCAAAATAATAATAAAAGAAATTAAATTTTTATTCATAAAAAGTTGGGGTCTTACATATGATCCCTGGCTAAGATATGAGGCTAGAACTAGGAGTGGAGAGACGCGTAATTCCTTCACTGGTATGACCTACCTAAGCATATTTGTTATTTAATTGGTCGGTCAGAATATAGGGATAATATGTGACATGTCAATTAACCCTTGTTTTGTGGCAGTGTTTGAAAATGACATCTGAAAATGTTGAGATAAGCAATGGAGCACATGAGACTGTTGAGTCACTGACAATCAATAACTAGGATAATGTGCATCAGGAAGGCAATAATCCTCATGTAAACAATAACACCAACCAAATGACGAATGATGGTATATTTATGAGCTTTTTAGAATTTATGCAACACCGAACGAGAGAGACTCATGTTCATAATCCAGGTGGAAACACTCGCAACTCACGGCTGGTCATCGCTAAATAGTTCAAGGAGCTGGGACAACCGGAGTTTTTGGGAAAGTTAGAGCCACTCAAGGCAGAGGCATGGATTAAGCAGATCACCAAGATATTTGATGTTTTGGGATGCTTCGAGGAATAAAAGGTTCCCTTTTCCACCTTTATGTTGCATGAAGAAGCAGATTACTGGTGGGAATCTGTAAAACGTACTCAACCTTCCGCACTAAAGATGTCTTGGGAGAAGTTCCAAGATTTGTTCAACGACAAGTATTTTCCCGAAAGTATTCGTCACGTGAAGGAGGTGGAATTCATTAAGCTGGAGAAAAACAATATGTCTGTATCGCAGTACGAGGCTAAGTTTGCTGAGTTATCCCATTTTGCATCCCATTTAGTAGATAATGAGGAGCATATGACGCGAATATTTCTAAGAGGTTTGAAACCTAAAATTCGTCAATACCTCATTTCTCATAAACTTTGTTTATATTCAGATGTTGTGAATAGGGCTCAGTTATTGGAGCGCGGTAATGAGTCAGTTCAACTAAAAGGCAACGACCAATAACACGATAATAATCATACTGATGGAAACGGCCATCGAAACAATGATAACCATCGTGGAGAAAATTATCATGCCAGAAATGGTAACCACTTCGGTGGTAATCATGGTCAAGATAATAGGAAAGGTGAACTAAGTGAGAACAACCTTAAGAAGAGAAGATTCAACAATGACGGAAAGACGTTAGCAGCAGCATCAACACCCATTTCGAAGGCAGGAAAAAGACCATCGGTTGTATTCTACAGATGCGGAGAGGAGGGACACATTCGTCCAAACTGTACGTAGCAAATCAAAACGTGTTTCAATTGCGGAAGAGAATGTCACCTAGCTCGATTTTGTCGTGTAGTGAAGTCAAGTCCAGCTGGGATAGTGACGCCAAAGGCTATCCCAGACACGTTAAAGCCGGTAGTTTAAGTGAGAGTATTTGTCAAGGAACCCGAACGAAGTTATCACGGGTAAGTTAATCATAAACTCTTGCGAAGTCTATACCATATTCGATACCGGTTCTACCCACTCTTTTATTTCTCTGACTTGCGATCAACGTTTAAATTTAACTCTGGAGAAATTAGACTTTGACTTATCTGTTGAAACTCCGTTGGGAAACACTTTCATTACATCCACTGTTTATAAATCTTATTTGATTCAAATCAATACCCTCACATTACCTGTCAATCTTATATCTTTGAAAATAGTTGCATTCGATATGATTTTAGGAATCGACTGGTTAACTGTAAGACCCCAACTTTTATAAATAAAGATGAATTTTCTATAAATATTATTTTTGAATATTATGGAGTAAATTTGATATAATGTTATAGTTGTGGGTAATATTTATAAATTTTGCAAAGTAAGCAAGTTGTTATAAAATATTCGTTTGGTTGGTGTGATAACCTGAGATTTCGAATAATTAAAATTTTACGAATAAATTTTTATTTTTTTTATTAACATTGATTGTTAATAAAGTACTGTGTATCTGTGATACGAATTTTTAAAATTAGTCAATTTGTGTATTGACTGAGAAAATAGAGTAGAGTTGTGCTTAACAACTTTAGAAAACCCTAACCCTAATTTTCGGATAAGGATTCAAAAGAAAATACAATTAAAAATAATTGTACTAATTATTGCGTATTTGTTCTATATGAGCTTAATGATCAATAATTGATCGGATAAGGTTTAATATTAGTAAAACCTGATAAGAGATTAGAAACCCTAATCTCAGTTGTAGAAAAACCTAATGTGTTGTAGAAAACCCTAATTGTATGCCGGGAACCCTAATTTTTAAAACTGGGAATTGTAAACCCTAATTAGGCAACCCTAATTTTATTAGCATGCCTAAAGTATGTATTAAACTTATATATGATTAGAAAGCACTAATTATATTTTTGTAAGTTAAGTTTCTATTTTAGAAACCCTAATTTTTATTTTAGAAAATTTATTAAACCCTAAATTGGACAATTGTGGGAACTAGAATTTTTAATACCTAAAGGGTTCAAAACCTAAACCCTAGATTTCTCAAACCCTAACCCTAAGGGTTTGCAACAAATGAAAAAAATATAGAAATAAAAGGAAAAGACTAAAATACCCTTTTCATATTTTTTAAATGGTAACTTGTAATTTTGCTAGCCACTTTAGTTGGTCACCAACTATTTTGACATTTGTGACATTAAAAATCCCAGCAAATCAGCATATTGTAACAGCACAAAATGGCATTCATGCATCTAAGAGATTATATAAAGAATCAAGAGAGAGAAATGTAAAGAATTTGCCATATTGATCACCTAGCTCTCACCAACTCTCTCTCTCTCTCAAACCTCCGAATTTATTTAGTAAATCAGTCACCAAATACATCCTAGAAACACCAAGAATCAGATTGGAAAGATCAAGATCAAAGTTTGGTCAAGAAGGTATAAAACCTACTTTTATTTTTGATCCATGTTGCTAAGACAAAGTTTGTGTTTATGTGTTTAGATTAATGCTAGAGGGTGTTTTAAGTTGTGACCGGGATTGACCGAGTGAATTTCTGGGCAGCCCAGAACGTTGAATTCAGGGTCTGACAATGTTTTTCAAGGTCTGTATCTGTCAGATGTTGTGTTGTTTGATGTTTTGTTTGTGACCAAGTTGTAGTCTGTTAGATCTACTACAATAATATGTCCTTAAATCGTTTAAACCATCATCGTAGCGATTTGAGTGGTTAGTCAAACTAGCTTCTCGTCAGGATTATCTGTTTTCTGGAATTTCCAGAAAACGCATGAACACGGTTTCTGTCAGAGTTTGACCGGATTGTATCTTGTAGATCTGTTGTTGTTAAACTGATGTGTTGCTTTGTGACTGTTCTATGACATACGGTCTATAATGGTAAACCTTTAAATCACATAAAACACGACCAGAACATGGATTAAAATGAAGTTGAAAGTAGCAACTCGGTACTGATTAAGCCCAGAAAAACCCAGAATGGGTCTGACAGCTTCTTTGAAGCTCTAGATCTTGCCGTTTTGTTGTTGTTTGATCTAAGTGTGAGTTGAATGTTGTAGTGTTACATTTTGGCTACACTTTCACACTTCAAACAAGTCCAGAAACAATTTGAGCTGAGAATTATGGCCGGTCAAACAAGGCAGGTTGAGCTGCCGGCTGTCAGTGTTCTTGAGCTCAAGAACACCTACAGCGACGCTTTGTGTCGCTAAAGGCCTATAGCGACGGTTTTAATTAAATTATTTTCAGAATTTCCGAAAATTATTTAAAAAATAGAAATAAATTCTAAAAATTACCAAAAATGGTTTTAAAAATTATTTTAAATTATGAAAAATAATTTTTGACCAATTGGAATATTTTTCTTTAATATTTATAATTATTTAAATATTAAAGGTATCTAATTTATTTAATTAGTGTATTAAATAAATTAGAGAAAAATGATTTAATATTATGAAAAATCATTTTAAATAAGAATAATGTATTTAAAAATATTTTGAGTTATAAAATGTAACTTTTAATATTTTTGGAGAATTTTCATTAATAATTTAATATTAATGATATTATATTTATTTGATTATTAAATTTAAATAAATAAGTGAAAAATAATTTTAATGATTTAAAAATCATTTTAATTGAGAATAAAGTGTAAGAAAATATTTTAAATTATAAAATATAATTTTCAATATTTTTGGAGAATTTTCATTAATAAATTAATATTAATGATATTTGATTTATTTAATTATTATATTAAATAAATGAATTAAAAATTATTTTATTGATTTAAAAATCATTTAAAAATGAGAAAAATGGTTTAAAAATATTTTAAGTTATAATTAATGACTTTTAATATTTGGATAATAATTTCATTAATATTTATATATTAATGGTGATGATTTAAAAATAATTTTAATTACTTTAAAAATCATTTAAGTAGAATATTGATGATTTAAAAATATTTTAAGTTATTGATGATAACTTTAATATTTTGGAATGAATGTTATTATTAAATATTAATAATGATAAGATTATTTGATAATTAAATCATTTAAAAATGATTTAAGTGTTTGAAAAATTATTATAAATTATAATAATTGTTTGATAATTATTAAAAGCTTCCGAAAAATATTATTAATGATAATTGACTTATCTAAATTAATATTGAAGCTTAGAGACCAAGTTTAATTGACAATCAATGTGTTAATTGTTGGGTAGGGTGACCAGAACACCGAGAATGGACCGAAGTCCAACTAGATTGAATTAGTTCGACTTGTTAAGTGTTTATATAGGTTATAAACACTAATGTGGTTATGTGGTAATGTGTTTAGGAGAAGTTTGACTGTGAATTACAATGTTGAGTGTTATGTGGATATTGTGCTAATTGTTAGACCGATATTATTGGTTATAGGTCTTTCGAAAGTAGATAAGTATATTGTGTAGCTGTAATCAGCGGAAGAGGCAAGTTCCCTAACTCAACCTTGAGTTATTTCATTCAAATATTATTGGTGGTTAATTATTGTTGATTAAGCCACGTCCAGGGATTTATTGTTGAAATTAAATTTTCGAATTAGAAAATATATATTCATAGAATTACTGTTGTTGGATATTCATATCTGTAGAAGTTAGAATTGATAGTACAGATAATTCCTGTTTATTGTCGAATTATGTTGAGAAATGTCTTAGCGAATTATTCTGGTTAGACAAACATTGGTAAAAACTTGTTAGGTTTGAGAAGAGAAGCAAATAGAATTTGAAATCCTAGTATTTCGTTGTAAAATCAAACTTTTGATTCCAAGACTGAGAAGAACAACCTTTTATATAAATGGAACATTTTGTTGGTCGTGAATTCGACTTTTGCGCGCGTTTTGAGTATTATGCATAATATAGGGTACAAAGAGTTGGCCGGCTCTGAGTACTTGCAGAGGGGTATATTTTAATCTTTATGGTTATTTGATACACCTGAGTATTTATCAAAGTAAATCTTTGATATCTACCCGAGAAAATAAAGTTCAAGATCTTGTGTGATCACTCAGTATAAATCTGGAGAAATATTTCATTCGTAGAATTGATTCTAGATTATGCACTAGAATACCGTAGAAACTTTGAAAGCGTTGTACTCTTTCATTAGTGAATTATTATGTTGTATAGAATACGAGAAAACTTGTTATTGAATAACGATTTGTTCAGTTATTTCAAAGATCCCCGAACTTTGGTTTCATTCTATCAAAATAGATAGTCTGTTGTTTTGAATCCTTATACATTTATTGTATGTATTAAATTGCGGGGCAAATTAGTTGCTCACCCTTGCTATATAAAATTTTTCAGCTAGGGGCGAAGTTGCAGGAGGTGCTGTGAAGCAGGACAAGGGAAAAGGCGTAGTTATAAATTAATTGTGTTGAATATATTTATTATGTTATATTGTAAACCCTTTTTGAATATTTTAAGGGTATGTTTGTAAATTTAAGGTTAGAGAACCTGGGTAATGTATTGAGAAACTCTGATAAAAATTTATGTAAGATACTATCTATATATATTATGGGTAGTTAAATGTTATTTATATTGTGGATCGTGAACACCAAACTCGGGAGTCAGGTAACCCGGATTTGGGGGTGTCACAGGTTGGTATTAGAGCAGGAGAATTTGTCTGTTTCGGAGTATGCTGCTAAATTCAACGAATTGGCGCGATTTGCACCACATCAGGTGGATTCAGAAGCAAGAAAAGCAAGAAGGTTCGAGAACGGATTGAAGCCGGGGATTTACAACAAAGTAGCGGTGCTACAAATCAACACTTTTGCGGCTCTACTAGAGAAAGCTTTAATTGCTGAAGGAGGAAGCGAGGCTGCATCTCGTTTTCATCAGGAGAAGAAGAAGAATACCAATGAAGGTGGAAGTAGTGGTGGTAGTAACCCAAACAAGAGGAAGTGGAGTGAGAATACCCAATCGGGTAATAAAACTGAAGGAAATAAGAAAGGAGGAGGGCCGTGTGCAAATTGTGGGAAGAACCATGCTGGAGTGTGTCTGAAGAAGAAAGGAGTTTGTTGCAATTGTGGTCAAGAGGGGCACATGTCGCCTAATTGTCCCAGTCCGAAGAAGATACAAGGTTGCTATGCCTGTGGATCGATTGATCATTTGGTGCGGAACTGTCCGAAGAAGAATGCAGAAAAAGAAAGTGCCAACAAGGGACCCGGTGGTGGAAACTTGGCAATCCGAGGACCTGCACAACCTGGAAGACAAACAGCCCGTACATTCAATATGACGGCGTTAGATGCGGTAGCTACCCAGGAGGTTGCAGCAGGTAACGATTTCGCTTAATATTAAATTACGCGAATGATATTGGATAAGTATGGCTGTGAACTGTTTTCTTTTATAGATTTAAGTCACAGGTTAGAATTTGAAACACAAATTAATATTGTGTTGATAACAACGAATTGATGATACAACTTTAAAAGATTATAGAGAATAAGAAAGCGGTGATTCCGAGGATGGAATCCTTTTAAGGAGGGGTGAATGTGATAACCTGAGATTTCGAATAACTAAAATTTTACGAATAATTTTTTTTTTATTAACATTGACTGTTAATAAAGTACTGTGTATCTGTGATACAAATTTTGAAAATTAGTCAATTTGTGTATTGACTGAGAAAATAGAGTAGAGTTGTGCTTAACAACTTTAGAAAACCCTAACCCTAATTTTCGGATAAGGATTCGAAAAAAAATACAATTAAAAATAATTGTACTAATTATTGCGTATTTGTTCTATATGAGCTTAATGATCAATAATTGATCGGATAAGGTTTAATATTAGTAAAACCTGATAAGAGATTAGAAACCCTAATCTCTGTTGTAGAAAACCCTAATGTGTTGTAGAAAACCCTAATTGTACGCCGGGAACCCTAATTTTTAAAACCGGGAATTGTAAACCCTAATTAGGCAACCCTAATTTTATTAGCATGCCTAAAGTAAGTATTAAACTTATATATGATTAGAAAGCACTAATTATATTTTTGTATGTTAATTTTCTATTTTAGAAACGCTAATTTTTATTTTAGAAAATTTATTAAACCCTAAATTGGACAATTGTGGGAACTAGAATTTTTAATACCTAAAGGGTTCAAAACCTAAACCCTAGATTTCTCCAACCCTAACCCAAAGGGTTTGCAACAAATGAAAAAAATCTAGAAATAAAAGGAAAAGACTAAAATACCCTTTTCATATTTTTTAAATGGTAACTTGTAATTTTGCTAGCCACTTTAGTTGGTCACCAACTATTTTGACATTTGTGACATTAAAAATCCCAGCAAATTAGCATATTGTGACAGCACAAAATGGCATTCATGCATCTAAAAGATTATATAATGAATCAAGAGAGAGAAATGTAAAGAATTTGCCATATTGATCACCTAGCTCTCACCAACTCTCTCTCCCTCTCAAACCTCCGAATTTATTTAGTAAATCAGTCACCAAATACATCCTAGAAACACCAAGAATCAGATTGGAAAGATCAAGATCAAAGTTTGGTCAAGAAGGTATAAAACCTACTTTTATTTTTGATCCATGTTGTTAAGACAAAGTTTGTGTTTATGTGTTTAGATTAATGCTAGAGGGTGTTTTAAGTTGTGATATGATGATCCATGATGGATCCATAACATTAAAATGAGTAAAAATTACGTTTTTTTGAAAACTGTTCTTGAGCAGTTTCTGTACTCTGACAAGTAATGTCAGGAGCTACAGATCTTTGCTCGTTTGTTGTTTTTGTTGTTTTAAACTTGATATTGGTAGCCTGGTAGTAGGTCTTTAATCTGTAGTTGGTATTACTGCTAAATGATGTCTGGATCGAGAGTTATTAACCGTCAAAACCCGTTGACCGGGATTGACCGAGTGAATTTCTGGGCAGCCCAGAACGTTGAAATCAGGGTCTGACAATGTTTTTCAAGGTATGTATCTGTCAGATGTTGTGTTGTTTGATGTTTTGTTTGTGATCAAGTTGTAGTCTGCTAGATCTACTACAATAATATGTCCTTAAATCGTTTAAACCATCATCGTAGCGATTTGAGTGGTTAATCAAACTAGCTTACTCGTCAGGATTATCTGTTTTCTGGAATTTCCAGAAAACGTATGAACACGGTTTCTGTCAGAGTTTGACCGGATTGTATCTTGTAGATCTGTTGTTGTTAAACTGATGTGTTGCTTTGTGACTGTTCTATGACATACGGTCTATAATGGTAAACCTTTAAATCACATAAAACACGACCAGAACATGGATTAAAATGAAGTTGAAAGTAGCAACTCGGTACTGATTAAGCCCAGAAAAACCCAGAATGGGTCTGACAGCTTCTTTGAAGCTCTAGATCTTGCCGTTTTGTTGTTGTTTGATCTAAGTGTGAGTTGAATGTTGTATTGTTACATTTTGGCTACACTTTCACACTTCAAACAAGTCAAGAAACAATTTGAGCTGAGAATTATGGCCGGTCAAACAAGGCAGGTTGAGCTGCCGGCTGTCAGTGTTCTTGAGCTCAAGAACACCTACAGCGACGCTTTGTGTCGCTAAAGGCCTATAGCGACGGTTTTAATTAAATTATTTTCAGAATTTCCGAAAATTATTTAAAAAATAGAAATAAATTCTAAAAATTACCAAAAATGGTTTTAAAAATTATTTTAAATTATGAAAAATAATTTTTGACCAATTGGAATATTTTTCTTTAAAATTTATAATTATTTAAATATTAAAGGTATCTAATTTATTTAATTAGTGTATTAAATAAATTAGAGAAAAATGATTTAATATTATGAAAAATCATTTTAAATAAGAATAATGTATTTAAAAATATTTTAAGTTATAAAATGTAACTTTTAATATTTTTGGAGAATTTTTATTAATAATTTAAAATTAATGATATTATATTTATTTGATTATTAAATTTAAATAAATAAGTGAAAAATAATTTTAATGATTTAAAAATCATTTTAATTGAGAATAAAGTGTAAGAAAATATTTTAAATTATAAAATATAATTTTCAATATTTATGTAGAATTTTCATTAATAAATTAATATTAATGATATTTGATTTATTTAATTATTATATTAAATAAATAAATTAAAAATGATTTTATTGATTTAAAAATCATTTAAAAATGAGAAATATGGTTTAAAAATATTTTAAGTTATAATTAATGACTTTTAATATTTGGATAATAATTTCATTAATATTTATATATTAATGGCGATGATTTAAAAATAATTTTAATTACTTTAAAAATCATTTAAGTAGAATATTGATGATTTAAAAATATTTTAAGTTATTGATGATAACTT
Source organism: Panax japonicus (assembly GCA_020205505.1). Taxonomy (NCBI): domain Eukaryota; kingdom Viridiplantae; phylum Streptophyta; class Magnoliopsida; order Apiales; family Araliaceae; genus Panax; species Panax japonicus. The sequence continues at coordinate 35,104,410 of CM035104.1, read as the reverse complement.
TAATATTTTGGAATGAATGTTATTATTAAATATTAATAATGATAAGATTATTTGATAATTAAATCATTTAAAAATGATTTAAGTGTTTGAAAAATTATTATAAATTATAATAATTGTTTGATAATTATTAAAAGCTTCCGAAAAATATTATTAATGATAATTGACTTATCTAAATTAATATTGAAGCTTAGAGACCAAGTTTAATTGACAATCAATGTGTTAATTGTTGGGTAGGGTGACCAGAACACCGAGAATGGACCGAAGTCCAACCAGATTGAATTAGTTCGACTTGTTAAGTGTTTATATAGGTTATAAACACTAATGTGGTTATGTGGTAATGTGTTTAGGAGAAGTTTGACTGTGAATTACAATGTTGTGTGTTATGTGGATATTGTGCTAATTGTTAGACCGATATTATTTGTTATAGGTCTTTCGAAAGCAGATAAGTATATTGTGTAGCTGTAATCAGCGGAAGAGGCAAGTTTCCTAACTCAACCTTGAGTTATTTCATTCAAATATTATTGGTGGTTAATTATTGTTGGTTAAGCCACGTCCAGGGATTTATTGTTGAAATTAAATTTTCGAATTAGAAAATATATATTCGTAGAATTACTGTTGTTGGATATTCATATATGTAGAAGTTAGAATTGACAGTACAGATAATTCCTGTTTATTGTCGAATTATGTTAAGAAATGTCTTAGCCAATTATTCTGGTTAAACAAACATTGGTAAAAACTTGTTAGGTTTGAGAAGAGAAGCAAATAGAATTTGAAATCCTAGTATTTCGTTGTAAAATCAAAATTTTGATTCCAAGACTGAGAAGAACAACCTTTTATATAAAGGGAACATTTTGTTGGTCGTGAATTCGACTTTTGCGCACGTTTTGAGTATTATGCATAATATAGGGTACAAAGAGTTGGCCGGCTCTGAGTACTTACAGAGGGGTATGATTTAATCTTTATGGTTATCTGATACACCTGAGTATTTATCAAAGTAAATCTTTGATATCTACCCGAGAAAATAAAGTTCAAGATCTTGTGTGATCACTCAGTATAAATCTGGAGAAATATTTCATTCGTAGAATTGATTCTAGATTATTCACTAGAATACCGTAGAAACTTTGAAAGCGTTGTACTCTTTCATTAGTGAATTATTATGTTGTATAGAATACGAGAAAACTTGTTATTGAATAACGATTTGTTCAGCTATTTCAAAGTTCCCCGAACTTTGGTTTTATTCTATCAAAATAGATAGTCTGTTGTTTTGAATCCTTATACATTTATTGTATGTATTAACTTGCGGGGCAAATTAGTTGCTCACCCTTGCTATATAAAATTTTTCAGCTAGGGGCGAAGTTACAGGAGGTGCTGTGAAGCAGGACAAGGGAAAAGGCGTAGTTATAAATTAATTGTGTTGAATATATTTATTATGTTATATTGTAAACCCTTTTTGAATATCTTAAGGGTATGTTTGTAAAGTTAAGGTTAGAGAACCTGGGTAATGTATTGAGAAACTCTGATAAAAATTTATGTAAGATACTATCTATATATATTATGGGTAGTTAAATGTTATTTATATTGTGGATCGTGAATACCAAACTCGGGAGTCAGGTAACCCAGATTTAGGGGTGTCACAGTTGGGGAATATTCTTTTGGTCAGAGAATATTCGTATGACGGCACAATCATTGGTGGACCCCAAAATGAGATTATTGTCGGATTGAGAAAATGACAAAAATACTTTATGAAAATAACGGCAGAGGTGTTACCGTTAAAACTGTTTATCTACCCGGTAGTAAAAATATAGTAATACGCGTAGTTGCATAGTAGCACACGGTATTGATTATTGATGCTTACAAGAGAAGTCACTCAGCTATACTCAATTATTGCTTCAGTAATTGCTGCATCATATCTCTTATATTATTGATTCAATTATTGTCACAGTATCATCTGTATAATATGTAATATTATTAAATTAATAATTGAGACGATAAGTTATAAATGATTAATAATTGTTAAAAGATTAAATATGTGTTGATTAAAAATAAAATGACTTGTGGTAATATTTATTCAATCCTTGATGTATATAAAGAGTCTATTATGAGACGTTTGTGGTAAGTTTGGTTATTTTATGGGGGGGCATATCTTATCATCTAAGAGAGAGTCTCTTCGTCAATAATAATTACCTTTTGTCAATAGTAATTACCTTTGTTAATAGTAATTACCTTCGTCAATAGTAATTACCTTCGTCAATAGTAATTACCTTCGTCAATAGTAATTACCTTTACCAGACGTCAAATAACTTGTCGTTTTATATTACAGGCGTCGAACCAATTGTCGTTTCACATTACAAGCATCAAACCACTTGGTGTTTCACATTACAAGCATCAAACCACTTTTCTTTTCACATCACCAGTCGTCAAGCCACTTGCCTTTTCACATTTCAAGTGCTAAGCTAGAAATCTTCTATAAATAGAGGCCTAGTGCTTCATTATTTTTCACGAATTCATTCAAGCTATAGAGAGAGAAAGTATAGAGAGAATAAGAGAGAAAGAAGAAGAGTATTCTGTTACTACACTACTGCAGTGTTTAATCTCCTACTAATGTAAGGGGTGTTATTCTTTCTTATTCATGAAGAGAACTGTTGTTATTCCATTGCTTATTATTCTGTTGGAATAACCTGTATACGCGGTTTACCCTATACTTGGTAACATTCTTCAATTATTCTGTTAGAACATCCTGTCTGTGTGTTTTACACCGGACCTGGTTCCGTCTTTATTATTATTCTGTTGGAACATCCTGTCTATGTGTTTTACACCGGACCTGGTTCCGTCTTTATTATTAATCTGTTGGAACATCCTGTCTGTGTGTTTTACACCGGACCTGGTTCCGTCTTTATTATTATTCTGTTGGAACATCATGTCTGTGTGTTTTACACCAGACCTGGTTCCGTCTTTATTATTATTCTGTTGGAACATCCTGTCTTTGTGTTTTACACCGGACCTGGTTTCGTCTTTATTATTATTCTGTTGGAACATCCTGTCTGTGTGTTTTACACCGGACCTGGTTCCGTCTTTATTATTCTGTTGGAACATCCTGTCAGTGAAAATTTTGTCTGACCTGGTTCCGTTATTATTATTCTTTTGGAATAACCTGTCTATACAAAGTACCGAATGCATGGTGATTTCTTTTGTTATTTCATTCTTTATTATACTCAGTTGGTTAAAGTTTTGACTTCTATACTCCATGAAATTAGTAGAATATCCTTGATATTTGCGCATCATCCAGTATCTTTTCATGAAAATATTCTTCTGATCAGGCTTGAATTTTACTCTACAAAGCAGTATCATGTTGACAATTTGGACATTATTAGTTCCTGCATAAATTAATTCTTGAACTTGTTTTATTGAATTCTTATATCATTGTCATCATCCTCATGTTTATATTATGTTGAAAGTCATCTGTGGCCTGTAGTGCATAGATGGACTTGGTATGATTATGACCAGGGATTATTCGGTGTAATCATGACAGTAATGTTATAAATGATGTGGTAAAAGTTATCATTGGCCCGTAGTGCATTGATGGAGAGTTGTTGGCATGATCATGACCATTAATCAATACACGAATGTCCTTGGCTGTAGTGCATGGATAATTTGTGGTCGTGATACTAATGAATATCATTGGTCGTAGTATAGGGGTGATTCGATGATGTGGATTATTTATTAAGTTGAGTCCCAGTGATAAAAGTCAAGAAAAACCTTTTAAATCATAAAAAATAGTAGATTTTATTCTCTACTTGACTCTTTTAATGGATTTCTTGTTCCGCTGCAGTTAAACTTGATGTAGTTATATTTTATTAGTTTAACACTGTTGAAGGCTAACGATAATTTATTCTGTATTATCTTAGTCATAATATTTCTTACTGGGCTAGTTGAGCTCACCCTTTCTTTCACTGTTCTCTTCAGGAAATGAGAACATAGCAGGGAGTAGTCGGGGAACGGAGTGACGGTCCAGAGGATAGCATTAGTAGTCCTCACTATTATGTGAAATAGTGTGTTAATAATTGTAATGAGGACTCCTTTTGAGTTTGTATAATCTTTAGTAGACAATAATTGTATTCAAACTCACAGTTATGTTTTGTCGTATTGTACACGATAGTTGTATTAGTAAGTTGTATTTGAATTTTGTACCATGTATCTGACGACCCAAGATGGGTGATGTATACCTAATTCTGGGGGCGTCACAGTTGATATCAAAGCTTAGGGATATGATCCATGGCTAAGATGTGAGAATAGTACTAGGAGGGGAGAGACGGGGAATTCCTTCGCTAGTATGACTTACCTAAGTTTATGTGGTATTTAATTAGTCGGTCAGAATTTAGGGATAATATGTTACATATCAATTAACCTTTATTTTGTGGCAGTATCTGAAAATGATATCCGAGAATGTTGAGAGTAGCAATGGAGCACATGCGACCGTTGATTCACCACATATCAATAATCATGATAATGTGCATCAGGAAGGCTATAATCCTCATGCAAACAACAACACTGACCAAATGATGAATGATCAAATGTTCAGGGGCTTTATGCAATTCATGCAACAGCAGGCGAGAGCGGCTCCTGTCCGAAATGCAGGTGGAAACACTGGAAACTCTCGGGCGGTCACCGATAAACAGTTCAAGGAGCTGGGACCACCAGAGTTTAAGGGAGAGCCAAAACCACTTATGGCGGAAGCATGGATAAAGCATATCACCAAGATATTTGATGTCTTGGGATGCTCCGAGGAGCAAAAGGTTCCCTTTGCCGCCTTTATGTTGCGCGGAGAGGCAGATTACTAGTGGGAATCGGTAAAACGTACTCAACCTGCCGTACTGAAGATGTCTTGGGAGAAGTTCCAAGAGCTATTCAACGACAAATACTTTTCCGAAAGTATTCGTCACATGAAGGAGGTGGAGTTTGTCAAGTTGGAACAAAACAATATGGTCGTGTCGCAATACGAGGCTAAATTTGCGGAGTTATCCCGGTTTGCGTCCTACTTGGTGGATAATGAAGAGAGAATAACACGGATGTTTTTAAGAGGTTTGAAGCTAGAGATACGTCAACATCTTATTTCTTATAAACGTTGTTTATATTCAAATGTTGTAAATAGGGCTTAGTTAGTGGAGCACGATAATGAGTCAACACAACTAAAAGAGAGCAGCCGGCAAAATGATAATACCAGCGAGAGCAGTCATCGAAGCGGTGACAACAAGCGTGGAGGGAATCAACAGGCCAGAAATGGTAATCACTTCAGTGGTAATCAGGGCCAAAACAATAAGAATGGACATTTCAAGAAGAGGAGATTCAACAATGATGGAAAGACGTCAGCACCAGCACCTGTCGTTAAGGAAGGAGAACGACCACCTATCATATGTTTCAAATGCGGAGGGGAGGGGCACATACGTCCAAATTGCGCGATGCCGTCCAAAGCATGTTATAATTGTGGAAGAGAAGGTCACTTAGCCCGATTTTGTCGTTCACCGACGACAAATTCAGCTAGGATGGAGGCACCAAAGGCCGTCGCAGGAAAGTCAAAACTGGTAGTGCAAGGGATAGCATTTGTTGTGACCTCCCAGAAAACAAGGAACCCGAATGAGGTCATCACGGGTAAGCTTATCATAAAATCTAACAAAATCTATACTTTATTTGATACCGGTTCTACCCATTCTTTTATTTCTCCTACTCGCGTTCATCGATTAAATTTGACTCCGGAGAAATTAGACTTTGACTTATCTGTGGAAACTCCATTGGGAGAAACTTTCATTGCATCCACTGTTTATAAGTCTTGTTTGGTTCAAATCGGTACCCTCAAACTACTTGTAGATCTTATTTCATTGAAAATACTTTCATTTGACGTGATTCTAGGGATTGATTGGTTAACTACTCATCATGCAAAAATTGATTGTTTCTGTAAGGTTGTTAGCTTTCATATTCCTAATCAACCTATTATGCGAATTCAAGCGACCAAACCATTAAAATCAATCACGATCATCTCAAGCCATAAAGCTATTTGTTTATTGAAAAACGGATGTCAAGTTTTCTTAGCTCATGTCACAGATTTAAACAAAAATACGTCAGTTTTGAACGATATTTCTATTGTTAATAAATTTCCTGACGTATTCCCCGAAGAACTTCTCGGCCTACCCGCTGAGCGTGAAATTAAATTTTGTATCGACCTTGAACCCGGTACAAAACCCATTTCCAAAGCCCCATATCGAATGGCTCCTATTGAACTTCAGGAGTTAAAGACCCAACTACAGGAATTGTTAAACATCGGCTTTATTCGTCCTAGTACTTCTCATTGGGGTGCTCCTGTTCTATTCGTGAAGAAGAAAGATGGGAGTATGCGACTTTGTATTGATTATCGGGAGTTGAATCATGTCACCATCAAAAATAGGTATCCATTGCCACGTATTGATGACCTGTTTGACCAGTTGAAAGGAGCCAAATTCTTTTCAAAGATTGATCTTCGTTCCGGATATCACCAATTGAAGATTAGAACCGATGACATTCCAAAGATGACTTTCAGAATCCGGTACGGGCATTATGAATTCCTAGTCATGTCCTTTGGATTGACTAATGCTCCTGCTGCCTTAATGGATATGATGAACCGAGTATTCAAGGAATATTTGCATCACTTTGTGGTCGTCTTTATTGATGACATCCTTATTTATTCCAAAAGTCGTGAAGATCATGAGCAACACTTGAGACTGACACTCCAAAAGCTTCGTGAATACAAGCTTTATGCCAAGTTGAAGAAATGCGAATTCTGACTTGAGGAAGTAGCATTCCTTGGGCACGTAGTATCAAGTCATGGAATATCTGTTGACCCATCAAAGATTGAAGCAATTCAAAGCTGGGAGCAACCTAAATCAGTGACCAAAGTACGTAGCTTTCTCGGCTTAGCTGGTTATTATCGGAGATTCGTGGAAGGATTTTCTCAAATTGTTACTCCATTAACTCAATTGACTCAGAAAGATACAAAGTTCGGTTGGAGCGAAGAATGTGAGAAGAGTTTTCAAGAACTCAAGAGGAGACTCATTTCAGCACCTGTTCTGACAATACTATCTGGCTCGGAGGGATTTGTCATCTACAGTGATGCTTCGGGGAAAGGGTTGGGATGTGTTCTCATGCAACATGGGAAAGTCATAGCCTATGCCTCAAGACAACTCAAAGAATATGAGAGGAATTATCCTACTCATGATCTAGAGTTGACAGTTATTGTCTTCGCACTAAAGATTTGGAGGCATTACTTGTATGGGGAGAAGGTGGAGATCTTTACGGATCATAAAAGCCTCAAATATTTCTTTACTCAAAAGGAACTCAACATGCAACAACGACGTTGGCTTGAACTATTGAAAGATTATGATCATACCATCCTGGAAAAACGAATGTGGTAGCTGACGCATTGAGTAGAAGTTCATATGCAAGTACGAGTGCGAAATTGTCAATGCAAAGGCCCATTTTGTGTGACTTGCAAAGGATGGAGATAGAGTTAAAGACTCTAGGGACCCATGTGATGATGGCGAATATACGAGTAGAACCGACTTTAATCGATAAAGTTAAAGCTGCTCAAGTTACAGACCTGGAGCTGTTGCGTATGAGGAAGAAAGTGCAAGAAGGTGTTATGCCGGAAGCAAGAATCGATGAAGAAGGAATACTTCGAGTCAACTCCAGACTTTGTGTTCCTAACGACCCTGATTTAAAGTATCAAATCATGATGGAGGCGCACAACACACAGTTTGCAATCCATCCTGGGAGTACCAAAATGTATCATGATGTTCGTCATACATTTTGGTGGAGCAATATGAAGAGAGAGATAACATTGTTTATCTCAAGGTGTCTAACTAGTCAACAAGTTAAAGCGGAGCATCAAGTACCAAAAGGTCCATTGCAACCACTTGAAATTCCAGAATGGAATTGGGAGCACATTACCATGGATTCCGTTACCGGTCTTCCTAAGGTTTCTCAAGGCATAGATGCGATTTGGGTCATTGTTGATAGATTAACCAAGTCTGCTCATTTCTTACCGATACGAGAAACTTATACACTTGAACGTCTTGCTCGTATATACATAAACGAGATTGTAAGACTGCATGGTATGCCAGTATCCATAGTTTCTGATCGAGACCCAAGATTCACTTCATAATTTTGGGTTAGTTTGTAAAAAGCTATGGGCACAGACTTACGATTTAGCTCGGCATATCATCCTCAGACGGACGGACAGTCGAAGAGGACTATTCAAACTCTTGAAGATCTATTAAAACTCTATGTCCTTGATTTCAAGGGAATTTGTGACAAGTTCTTACCATTGGTGGAGTTTTCCTACAACAACAGTTATCAAGCAAGTATTGGCACGGCCCCATTCGAAGCGTTGTATGGAATAAAGTGTCTTTCTCTAGTATGCTGGGATGAGGTGGGTGAAGCAACGTTGTTGGGACCAGAGTTGGTACGTATGACTATGGAAAAGATTCAAACGATCCGACAACGTATAAAAATCTCACAAGATCGACAAAAGAGTTATGCTGATCTTCATCGAAAGGACGTGGAATTCGATATAGGAGATCACGTGTTATTGCGCGTTGCTCCATGGAAAGGAGTTACGAGATTTAGAAAGAGAGGAAAACTCAATCCTCGATTCATCCGCCCATTTTTAATCCTCGATCGAGTAGGAACTGTGGCCTATAGACTCGCTTTACCGCCAAGTATGTCTCGTGTTCATAACGTTTTTCACATATCCATGTTACGTAAATATGTGAAAGACCCGAACCACATTATTGAGTTAGAACCGGACGAAATAGCAGAAGATTTGACGTATGAAGAGGTTTCTGTTCAAATTTTGGATAAGAAGGAACATATTCTACGCTCCAAGGTTATACCTCAAGTCAAAGTTTTGTAGAGAAACCACGATGTTGAGGAAATGACTTGGGAGTTAGAATCTGAAATGAAATCAAGGTATCCTTACCTCTTCGACATACCAGGTACGTACCCTAATTTCGAGGGCGAAATTTCATAAGAAGGGTCGGTTGTAAGACCCCAACTTTTATAAATAAAGATGAATTTTTTTATAAATATTATTTTTGAATATTATGGAGTAAATTTGATATAATGTTATAATTGTGGGTAATATTTATAAATTTTGCGAAGTAAGCAAGTTGTTATAAAATATTCGTTTGGTCTGGGAATATTCGTACGACAGCACAATCATTGGTGGACCCCACAATGGAATTATTGTCGGATTGAGAAAATGACAAAAATACTTTATGAAAATAACGGCGGAGGTGTTACCGTTAAAACTGTTGAACTACCCCGGTAGTAAATGTACAGTAATATGCATGGTTGCATAGTAACACACGGTATTGATTATTGATGCTTACGTGAGAAGTCACTCAACTATACTCAATTATTACTACAGTAATTGCAGCATCATATCTCTTATATTATTGATTCAATTATTGTCACAGTATCATCTGTATAATATGTTATATTATTAAATCAATAATTGAGACGACAAGTTATAAATGATTAATAATTGTTGAAAGTTTAAATATGTGTTGATTAAAAATAAAATGATTTGTGGTAATATTTATTCAATCCTTGATGTATATAAAGAGTCTATTACGAGACGTTTGTGGTAAGTCTGGTTATTTTATGGGGGGCCATATGTCATCATCTAAGAGTCTCTTCATCAATAGTAATTACCTTCATCAATAGTAATTACCATCGTTAATAATAATTACCTTCGTCAATAGTAATTACATTTGTCAATAGTAATTACATTTTTCAATAGTAATTACCTTTACAAGAAGTCAAACCACTTGCCGTTTCATATTACAGGTGTCAAACCAATTGTCGTTTCACATTACAGGCGTCAAACCACTTGGTGTTTCACATTACAAGCGTCAAATCACTTTTCTTTTCACATCACCAGTCGTCAAGCCACTTGCCTTTTCACATTTCAAGTGCTAAGCTAGAAATCTTCTATAAATAGAGGCCTAGTGCTTCATTATTTTTCACGAATTCATTCAAGCTATAGAGAGAGAAAGTATAGAGAGAATAAGAGAGAAAGAAGAAGAGTATTCTGTTACTACACTACTACAGTATTCAATCTCCTACTAATGTAAGGGGTGTTATTCTTTCTTATTCATGAAGAGAACTATTGTTATTCCATTGCTTATTATTCTATTAGAATAACCTGTATACGCGGTTCACCCTATACTTGGTGACATTCTTCTATTATTCTGTTGGAACATCCTGTTTGTGTGTTTTACACCGGACCTGGTTCCGTCTTTATTATTATTCTATTGGAACATCCTGTCTGTGTGTTTTACACCGGACCTGGTTCCATCTTTATTATTCTGTTGGAACATCCTGTCGGTGCAAATTTTGCCTGACCTAGTTCTGTTATTATTATTATGTTGAAATAACCTGTCTATGCAAAGTACCGCATGCATGGTGATTTCTTTTGTTATTCTATTCTTTATTATACTCAGTTGGTTAAAGTTTTGACTTCTATACTCTATGAAATTAGTAGAATATCCTTGATATTTGCGCTTCATCCAGTATCTTTTCATGGAAATATTCTTCTGATCATTCTTGAATTTTAATCTACAAAGCAGTATCATGTTGACAATTTGGACATTATTAGTTCCTGGATAAATTAATTCTTGAACTTGTTTTATTGAATTCTTATATCATTGTCATCATCCTCGTGTTTATATTATGTTAAAAGTCATCTGTGGCCTGTATTGCATAGATGGACTTGGCATGATTATGACCAGGGATTATTCGGTGTAATCATGACCGTAATGTTACAAATGATGTGGTAAAAGTTATCATTGGCCCGTAGTGCATTGATGGATAATTGTTGGCATGATCATGACCATTAATGAATACACGAATATCCTTGGCTGTAGTGCATGGATAATTTGTGGTCGTGATACTAAAGAATATCCTTGGTCGTAGTGCAGGGGTGATTCGATGATGTGGATTATTTATTAAGCTGAGTCCCAGTGATAAAAGTCATGAAAATCCTTTTAAATCATTAAAAGATAGTAGATTTTATTCTCTACTTGACTCTTTTAATGGATTTCTTGTTCTATTGTAGTTAAACTTGATGTTGTTATATTTTATCAGTTTAACACTGTTGAAGGCTAACGATAATTTATTATGCATTATCTTAGTCATAATATTTCTTACTAGGCTAGTTGAGCTCACCCTTTCTTTCACTGTTCTCTTCAGGAAATGAGAACATAGCAGGGACTAGTTGGGGAACGGAGTGACAGTCCCGAGGATAGCATTAGTAGTCCTCACTATTCTGTGAAATAGTGTGTTAATAATTGTAATGAGGACCCCTTTTGAGTTTGCATAATCTCTAGTAGACAATAATTGTATTCAAACTAACAGTTATGTTTTGTCGTATTGTACACGACAGTTGTATTAGTAAGTTGTATTTGAATTTTGTACCATGTATTTGATGACCCAAGATGGGTTATGTATACCTAATTTTGGGGGCGTCACATTAACTACTCATCATACTAAAATTGATTATTTTCGTAAGGTTGTTAGTTTTCATATTCCTAACCAACCTATTATGCGAATTAAAGAAACCAAACCACTAAAGTCAATCACTGTATATCAAGCCATAAGTAAAGAGCCTCGAGCCTTTCGCTGGTGACTTCCTTGTGTGGGATGCACCGAAGCCAGACTTTTCGTAGGGGACGCCATGAATAACGGTGGCAAGTTGATAGGTATCAATGTGAGATGTTATCCAAGCTTGAATGAGAGTCACAATTTTGAATGATACTTTTATTGTTAATAAATTTCCTGACGTATTCCCCGAAGAACTTCCTGGCCTACCCCTAGAGCATGAAATCAAATTTTGTATTGACCTTGAACCCGATACAAAACCCTCAAATATTTCTTCTCCCAAAATGAATGTAACATGCACCAAAGTCGCTGACTCGAGTTGTTGAAAGATTACGACCATACCATTCAATACCATCATGGAAAAACGAACATAGTAGCTGACGCGTTGAGTAAAAGATCGTATGCGATTACGAGTATGACATTGTTAACATAAAGTCCCATTTCGTATAACTTACAAATGATGGAGATAGAGTTAAAGATTCTAAAGATCCACGTGATGATAATAAATATACGAGTAGAACCAACTTTAATCGATAAAAGTTAAAGTCGCTCAAGCTATAGACCCGGAGCTGATGAATATGAAGAAGAAGGTGCAACAAGGCATTATTCTAGAAGTAAGAGTCGATGGAGAGAGGAAATCTCAACCCTCGGTCGAGTAGGAACTGTGACCTATAGACTCACTTTACCGCTAAGTATGTCTCGTGTTAATATTATTTTTCACATATCGATGTTACGTAAATATGTTGATGACCCGAACCACATTATTGAATTAGATCCAGACGAGATAGTAAATATTTAATGTATAAAGAGGTACATGTTAAAATATTGGATAAGAAGGAACATATTCTACGCTCAAAGGTTATACCTCAAGAGTTAGAATTTGAAATGAAATCAAGGTATTCTCACCTCTTTGACATACCAGGTACGTAATCCAATTTCAAGGATGAAATTTCATAAGAAGGGGAGGTTGTAAGACGCCAACTTTTATGAATAAAGATGAATTTTTTTCTTCTAAATATCATTTTGAATATTATGGTGTGGATTTGATATAATGTTATAGTTGTGGGTAATATTTATAAATTTTTCAAAGTAAGCAAGTTGTTATAAAATATTCGATTGCTTGGGGAATTTTTGTTTATCAGGGAATATTCGTACGATGGCACAATCATTGGTGGACCCCACAACGGGATTACTGTCAGAGTTAGAAAACGACAGAAATAATTTTTTATAAAAATAATAGCAAAAATTTTACTGTTAACTGTTGAAATACCCGGTCGTAAAAGTACAGTAATACGCGTGGTTGCATAGTAGCACACGGTATTGATTATTGATGCTTACGTGAGAAGTCATTCAGATTTATTCAATTATTGCCACAATAATTGTTGCATAGTATCTCACGTTATTGATTTAATTATTGTCACAATATTTTATATTATTAAAGTAATAATTGAAAAGACAAAGTTATTCATATTATTATTTGCATTATTGACGATGTCTAGAAAGTTCTATCGAGGAAAGGGGTTTGGTCACCTAATTGCGTGCTAATTAGGAGAAATCTTTATCAAAAAGCCCCCTCTTTTCTAGGAATGATCTGCTTGTTAATATTGCAAGTTATATTATTAATGAATAAATGTTGTTAAAAATATTGAGGGGAGTATTTGTTGTAAATTTTGCCTATTATATAGACCCCCCACTTACCCATTTTTCAAAATTATCGGTAGAAGTTATCTCAGTTTTTGTTATATATATATATATATATAATTTTATCACATTTGGGGGGGAGAAGAATTCAAAGTTCACGGGTGGTGTGGTGTGTGATGGTGTGGTATTATATATATATATATATATATATATATATATATATATATATATATATATATATAATAAGTTTTGTTTTTTATGAAATATAGAATATATTATATTTTATTATGCACAATGTTTGCATAGTGTTTGCATAGTAAAAATTAGAAAATTTTTGGCAGAATTTTCTGCTCCCGTGACTTTTCATTCACTATGCATCCAAATAGTGCCCAGTCATTCTCCTATAAATAGGATGCTCAGTTTAGAAAAGAAAATCACACCAGAATCAAAGAATTCTTCTTCTATAATATTGAGTGTATTTCTTTTGAGTTTAAGGAAGTTTTAAGTGTAGAAAATAGTGAAAGTATTCTTCAAGAATATTCCCGCTATACCCGTCAGAAGTACTCTTTTTTTAAGGTAAGGGGTATTATTTATTTCATATTCGCTTACGATATTATTTTTCGTATTCGTAAGGAATTTTATTTTTGTTCAATATTCGTAAGGAATATTATTTTTGTTCAACAGTTGTAAGGGATATTATTTTTGTTCAGTATTCGTAAGAAATAATAATTTCTTTTATACTCTATAGTATGTGAGTAATATTATTTCGTTTCAGATTCTAAAATTCTACATTTATTTTGTTAAATATTGCTTCTATACTCCTTAAAATTAGTAGAATATACTTGAAATTTGCGATTCACTTAGTGTCTTTTCATGTAAATATTATTCTGAGTATTCTTGATAATTTTTAATCTTTTCATGTCGGGGTACTATTCACTCAGATACTATTCACCCAGAGTACTATCCATGACAAAATTTGATTTTTTATGTCCAAATCATTTTTGATACAATACTATTCTTCAATTTTACTCCACGAAGCAGTATCATGTCGACAATTTAGACATTATTGAATTCTGGATAAATTAATTTATAAATCTTTAAAATTTATCCTTGCTCTCATTTAATTGAATTCTTATATCATTGTCATCATCCTCATGCTTATATTGTGATGAAAGTCATCTTTGGCCCGTAGTGCATAAATGGACTGTTGATTGGTATGATTATGACCAGGGATTGTTCAGTATAATCAAGATCTGTAATGTTACGAATGATGTGGTAAAAGTCCTCATTGGGCCGTAGTGCATTAATGGAAAAATGTTGGTATAATCATTACCATGCGTTCTCTTCGGCCAAGGGTGCAAAGTTGAATTATTGTTGAGCATGATCATGACCATTGGTGATAACACGAATATCCTTTGCCCGTAGTGCATGGATCATTCGTGGATGTGATACTAGTGAACATCCTTGGGCCGTAGTGCATGGATAATTCAGTGATGTTGATTATTTATTAAGCTAAGTCTCAGCGATAAAATTGATGATAAACTTTTTAAATCATAGAAGATAGTAGATATCATGTTTTACTTGACTCTTCTAATGAATTTCTTGTTCCGCTGCAGTTGTTGATCTATTACTTGTTGTCTATTGTATTATATTAGTTGTTCTACTATAGAAGGCTAAAAAAATTTATTCTGCATTATCTTAGTCATAATATTCTTTACTGGGCTAGTTGAGCTCACCCATTTCTTTCATTGTTCTCTTCAGAAAATAAGAATATAGGTGGGACTAGTCAAGGAATAGAGTGATGGTCCAAGATGGTTGCTATAGTAGTCATCATTATTCTATAAGAATAGTGTCATAATAATTGTAAGGAGGACTTATTTTGAGTTTGGATATTGTCTAGGAGATAATATTTGTATTAAAACTCATAGCTTATGTTTTGTCGTATTCTGCATGACACTTAACTGTTGTATAAATTAAGTTTGAATTTGAATTATGTACCAAGTATTTGGCGACTCAGAATGGGTGATATATACCTATTTTGGGGGCGTCACCGTTATTGGGTGAATTGCTTGCAACGCCTTAACCCTTAGTCAATATTGAGACGATAATTTTGGTGCAATTGCTTGCATTTTAAAATTTGCGTTGAATGAACAACAATGACACCTTGACCCCTCGCTTATATTGAAGTGGTAATCTCGGTACAATCGACGATTGATGCAGTAGAAGATGCCACACATAACTATGAATTGTTTTATGATAATTCAAATTGAATCTCAAAGAAATAACTAAGAAAATACTTAGGAATTCTTCAATGAACCAAAAGTAGAGAATAATCTCACAAGTAGAAGGCTAATATTAAACTGGAAATATAGAATCTAATAAGGAATTATAATCAAATATGGAAACAAAATCTACCCTCATATCCTAGTTATAATATAAGGCTAATATTAAACTGGAAATATAGAATTAAGGAAATAAATCTACGCTCAAAATCTGTCAAAACGCGACTACCTCGAAAAATACGTCAACCAAATTTGGGCCGCTCCGCCGAGGTGGATATTTTTGGCCTATAAAGCCTTCCGGGGCAGGGTTTGGCAGAGAGCAACGTGACAGGGTAGCTTCAGAGCTCGCTGGGGTGGAATTTGGCGTAGAGGTCTCCGTCGGGGCGGAGTATCTTAGGCTTAAAACCCGTCAGGGCAGATTTGTTATAAATCAAATCTTGAAGTCTTCTTCTGGTTTGCATTGCAATGATCTAAGACGCAACCTTGGATTATGTTAATGAACTTTGGTATAGTCTCATCCTCCCTAGACCAAGTATGCATGTCAATCTCCTTCCACATTGCTTGTCCTAATCCCATAAGTCCTTCCTTGAACTGTTTAGCTCGTCTCCTCGTCACGGGTGCAACTGGTACTTGCACCGGATCCAATCCATGACATCCATTTGAGTCCAACTAGTCATGTCCTCATCATTCATCTCCTTTTGAAAAGGATTTGTCCTCAAATCGTCACCTATATCAAACGAACTTATATCAGAAACATTGAAGGTTGCACTAACATTATACTCACCTGGTAAATCCAGTTTGTAGGTATTATAGTTAATGCACTCAAGAACTTGAAATGGTCCATCTCCCCTCGGAAGCAATTTTGATCTTCTTTGAGCGGGAAATCTTTCCTTTTGCATGTACCCAATCTCATGGTTCAAAGATAACTTGACGTCGACCCTTATTAGCATATTTAGCATATTGTTTCATCTTTCTTTCAATGTTGAGCCTTGCCTTCTCATGTATCTACTTAACAAATTCAGACTTTTTCTTTCCATCCATGTTAGTAAATTCAAAAATAGGTAATAGAGATAAATCCAACGGAGTTAAAGGATTAAACCCATAAACAATTTCAAATGATGAAAATTTAGTAGCAGAATGAATAGATCTATTATAAGCAAACTCAACATGTGTTAAACACTCTTCCTAATGACTGATATTCTTTTTAATAATATCCCGCAACAATGCACAAAAAGTCTTATTTACTACTTCAGTTTTACCATCGATTTGTGGTTGACAAGTTGTGGAAAATAACAACTTAGTTCCCAATTTACACCACAAAGTCTTCCAAAAAAATGCTTAAGAACTTAACATCTCGATCAAAAACAATTGTTTTAGGCATACCATGCAAACGTACAATCTCCCTAAAAAAATTAGCTATATGGGATGCATCATTAGTTTTGTGACATGGAATAAAATGTGCAGTCTTTGAAAATCTATCCACAATCACAAATATAGAATCATGACCATGCTTAGACCTAGGTAAACCGAATACAAAGTCCATAAACAAATCAATTCAAGGTTCATTAGGTATACGCAATGGCGTATACAATCCATAGGGTTGAACACGAGATTTAGACTGACGACAGGTAATGCATCTATCACAAATTCTTTTCACATCTTGTTTCATATGAGGCCAATAAAAATGTTCTTTCAAAATAGCTAAAGTTTTATCAACAGCAAAGTGTCCCATTAAACTACCCCCGTGTGACTCTCTAACTAACAACTCAAGCAAAGAAAATGTAGGTATACACAGTTTATTTTCATGAAAAAAACCCCATCAATTTTGAAGTATTTACCTACAAAATTCTTTTCACAAGTTTTAAACTTTTCACCGAAATCAAGGTCATTAGCATACAAATCTTTGATGCGTTCAAAACATAGTAATCTCGTGTCAAGAGTACCTGCTAAAACATACATACGGGACAAAATATCTACAACGACGTTCTCCTTACCTTGCTTATATTGAATGACATATGAGAATGTCTCGATAAATTCCATCCATCGTGCATATCTTTTGTTTAACTTGTGCTGACCCTTCAAATATTTCAATGATCCGTGATCGGTATGGATCACAAACTCCTTGGGCCACAAGTAATGTTGTCATGTCTCCAAAGCCCTAACCAAAGCGTACATTTCCTTATCATAAGTAAGATAGTTCAAAGCTGCCCCACTCAACTTTTTGCTGAAATACGCCATGGGTTTCCCTTCTTGCATCAAAATAGCTCTAATCCCTAAACCGGAAGCATGACACTCAATCTCAAAAGTTTTAGTAAAGTTAGGCAAAATAAGTAAAGGAGCATTTGTCAATTTATCCTTAATCAAATTAAATGGTTTTCCTTGTTCATCACCCCACTTAAAGCCCACACTTTTCTTGATGATCTCGGTCAATGGTGTTGTAATCTCACTGAAATTCCAAACAAAACGTCGATAGAAGCTCGCGAGTTCATGAAAACTTCGCACTTGACTCAAATTTGTTGGACCCGACCAATCTCAAATTGCACAAATTTTCTCCTCATCAACTTGGACTCCCTATGAACTCACAACAAAGCCAAAAGAATAATTTTATCCGAACAAAATGTGCACTTTTCCATGTTAGCAAACAATGTTTCCTTCCTAAGTACATCTAAAACAGATTTTAAATGTAATGCATGTTCACCCAAGTTTTTGCTATAAATGAGAATATCATCAAAGTAAACAACAAAAATTTTTCTAGTGAATGGACACAATACATGATTCATCAATCGTATGAATGTACTAGGTGCATTAGTTAAACCAAAAGGTAATATTAACCATTCATACAACCCATAATTTGTTTTAAATGCATATTTCCATTCATCACCATCTTACATTCTTATTTAATGATAACCACTTTTTAAATCAATTTTTGAAAATATCCAAGACCGATGCAATTCATCTATCATGTCATCTAAATGAGGAATGGGATATCGATATTTTACCGTAATGTTATTTACTGCTCGACAATCAATACACATACGCCATTTTTCATCCTTTTTAGGTACCAAAATCACTGGAACTGCACACAAACTCAAACTTTCCCTTACGAACATTCTTCCCATCAGTTCTTCCACCTATATTTGTAACTCCTTCATCTCCTCTGGATTACTCCAATAAGACGGACGATTCAGAATGGTCGCACAGGGAAAAAGTAAATTTGATGTTCTATTCCCCGAATCGGTGGTAGTCCTTGAAGAAGCTCCTTGGGAAATACATTTTTGAATTCCTACAAAAAAGATGAGACAACACTAGACAAAGAATCATTAGCGTTAGTAAAAAGCGCCTCTTTATATCGAAGTAAATTCATCCGCTGTTTAGAAACCAAAGCTCTTCGCACATCACTCTTTTTTGCCAATATATATTTTTTTCTTTCATCTTTCTTTTTCTCTGTTTCTTTTTCTCTCTTATTTTTTCCTATTCACTCTCTTTTCTTTTTACATGATTTTTCTGCAGAATAATTTAGTCCTCATGCACTAGTTGTGGTGACATAGGACACAAAGTGATTTTCTTCTTATCGTGAACAAATGAATATACATTGGTAAACCCATCATGTTGAACCTTCCTATCAAACTGTTATGGTTTACCCAATAACATATTCCCAGCCTGTATAGGCACCATATCACACAATATCTCATCAATATACCGACTAATAGTAAATGGAACTAACACTTGTTTAGTTACTTTAATGTCTGCATTATCATTGAGCCATTGCAAACGATACGTCTGTGGATGTTTGGTGGTATTCATCCCCAATTTCTCCACCATCATAGTTCTTGCCACATTTATAAAGTTGTCTCTATCTATAACTACACAACAAATTATTTCATTCACAAGACATCGAGTATGAAATAGATTTTCCTGTTATTCACTACTCTCTTCCTTAACCTGCGTACTAAGTTCCCTCCTCATAACCAGAAGTTCACCATGTATCGCATCCTCATCTATCACCTCTAATGGTGGCATAGAATCAGTGTCACAATCTTCCCCCCCCCCCGGTTTCCACTTCTCCATTGTTAAGCAACAACATTTTTCTCTGATTTGGACATTGGCTAGAAATATGTCCCCTGCCTTGACACTTGAAGCATACAATATCCCAATTATGCCCAAAAGAAGGTTGTTCATTTTTACCTTGTACCTCTCAGATAGTAGTCCCTTACTTAGGTTCCACCTTTGGTTCGGTCACAACTGATTTTTCCTCTCTCTTTGCAAAATTAGGTTTCCATGATGAACTAGCATTAGAGTTTCCTCATTGTCCTCCTCTCCTCTTAAGCTATTTCTCTATATTGATAGCCATATGGACTAATTCTTCTAACTCCAAATAATGTTGTTGTTCAACCAAGTCCGCAATCTCCCAATTCATTCCTGCCAAAAACCTAGCTATCGTTGTTTCATTATCCTCGACCAAATTAACCCGATCCTTCAACATTTCCATACCCTTATAATAATCATCAACACTCTGACTTCATTGCTTTAGAGTTTGTAAATTACGAATGATCTCTTGTTGATAGTATGTTGATACAAACCTCTTTTTCATGATAGTTTTCATTTCCGCCCAAGTTATAATTGGTTCCTCATCACACCTCGTTCGATTAGATGTCCACTGATTCCACCATATCATTGCATATCCTAAAAACTTGGTAACAACCAGCTTGACTTTCTTAAGGTCTGAATAATTATGAAAATCAAAGATCCGCTCCATCTTAGTTACTCAATCCAAATATGCCTCAACATCACCCATGCCTTGGAAAGCTAGAATTTTTATTTTTATATTATCCAATTTGTCATCTTATCTGTCCCTACCTCCTTTTTCCCTAGCACCTTTGTGTCTTCGATGTAGGAAACTAGATTTACGATCTTCCCCAGCATTGTCATCACCGTAAGGATCTTCCTTCCTTGCATCAGTTTGTTGTTTTCTCTCCTTGATGTGTGTCCCATGAGTGTTTTAGGATAGCTCAGCTATAGACACCCTCACCTATTCTAATTGATCATCCATTCGCTCTATAGCCCTTTCTAATCTTCAATCCCATTCTTTATTCATGGCTTCTATCTTGAATTTCAATTCAGCCATCGAGGGGTGTTCCTCAAAATTCCATTTGTCTTTGGAGCTAGACATATCTCCTACCAAACAAGGGTTAGTAGAAAACAATTTCTTCACCACTCCCGCTCGTGTTTCGCTCGAATTAATGGTTCATTTGTGAATTTCTTGCAACACCTTAACCCCTCGTTTATATTGAAACAGTAATCTTGATACAATTGACGATTGATGCGGTAGAAGACGCCACACACAACTATAAATTGTTGTATGATAAGTCAAATTGAATCTTAAAGAAATAACTAAGAAAATACTTAGAAATTCTTAAAAGAACCAAAAGTAGAGAATAATCTCACAAGCAGAATAAATCTGGATAATATTGAATTGATATTGTCAATTACATTAAGTAATCCTTAAATAATAGTAGCAATTGTAAACCTTAGAATCTAATAAGGAATTACAATCAAATATGGAAACAAAATCTACCCTCATATCCTAGTTATAATAGAAGACTACTATTAAACTAGAAATATAGATTTTAGGAAATAAATCTACGCTCAAAAACTGTCAAAATGCGTCTGCCTCAAAAAAGGTGCTAACTAAGTCTGGGCCATTACTCCGAGGCAGATATTTTTGGCATGTAAAGCCCGTCGGGGCGGGGTTTGGAAAAGAGATACACGTCGGGGCGGCTTCAAAGCTTGTTGGGGCGGATTTTGGCAGAGAGGTCTCCGTCGGGGCGGAGTTTCCTATGCTTAAAACCCCGCCGGGACGGATTTACTGAAAATCCAAACCTGAAGTCTGATCTTAGTTTGCATTGCAATGATCTAAGACACAACCTTGGATCATGTTAATGAACTTGGGTATAGTTTCATTCTCCCTAGACCAAGTATGCATTCCAGTCTCCTTCCACATTGCTTGTACTGATCCCATAAGTCTTCCTTGAACTATTTAGCACGTCCCCTCGTCACGGGTCCAACTGGTACTTGCACCAGATTTGATCCACAGCCTCCATTTGAGTCCAAGCTTGTCATGTTCTTATCACCTAACCTGCAAAATAACAACTAAACAAGTAAAATGTCCTAAATTCTCAAAAATAAATAATATATTAAGCCTAAAAATACATAATTCATGGGTATATTAACCACTAGTCACATCTCCTTGGGTTCGTCAATGAAGAAGTTCCTACCTTCGAAGAAATAGATGTGAAGGCTAGGCTAGAGCTTATAGGGCACAAAAAGAACCTAGAGCTCAAAGGGATAAAGAAGAAGGAGTTCCCCCAGAACTACGAGTTCCTTGCCAACATCGTCGAAAAATGTATTCTCTGCAAGGACTCTGCCTATGATTTTGCCAGAGAACTCCAAGTGAAGATTATGGCAGCCTTTGTGATGGAGAAACAAATAAATTTTAGAGCTGTGATGATGGACTGTATCTCCAAATGGTTCACGAACGCTTAGAAAAGGAAGAAAGAGGGAAAACCTCTTCCCAAAATGTTCTATGGAATGCTTATCAACATCCTCCTAAAGAAAATGCTAAAGAATAACATTGAGGACAGGGATGGAGATGCTCTGATTATTAATAAGAAGTTTGGGAGCTATCATTTACATTCTAAAATTAAACATTACTTATACCCTATAAACACAAATTATTGTATAACAACAAGCAAGGATCGATCCCATAGAGAGTGAATTTATCTTTGTTTTATTTTATTGTTCTCTAAAAATACTACTAAATCTAAAGTGAGGGTTTTTGAATTGAATTTACTAACTAAATCAACAAGAAATAATTAATATGAATAACCAATGAATTACAGACTTCTTTTCTTCAGTTTAGTATCGCCTTTTCATAATTATGGATTAATCAAGTTATACAATACTTACCCTTCAATGAGATTAATAACCCTAGATAACTGCAATCTCTTAATTATCTGAAATTATCCTTAAGTGTAAATCTAATGTGAGAATCGCCTCAAGAGACCCTTCTATCATGCAACCTAGAACTATCAGTCTAGATTGAATATAACGGTAGTGTAAAGAATTAGAGAAATAGGTTATTTTAAGCAACAATCACACAATCACGGATTATTTAACTTGTCTTCTGATAATTATAACAATTCTCAAAAGCTTGTCCACAATCAAGTATCTTTAATTGTTACTTATAATCAGATATAATATCGTTTGCTTAATAAATATATTTTAATCTAAATATGATATCAATTAACCAATTTTATCCTTTATAAATCAAATTAGTAAATTGAATAGCATACAAGAAGTTAAAACAAATTATTAGAATAAATATCATACAAGAAGGAATAACTAAAGTAAACTTGATCAAACCTTTAATTATGAATAAGGTTCAACATCCCTTAGAACTGAAATAAAAAGATTAGCCTGACATGCCTTTGATTCTCTAACTAGGGGTTGCAATCCAATGTAGAAGATGATTACAATATATTGTAGAATCTGACAAATTACATGTATTTATAATGTTAAACGAAATCATATACCTATGAGAAATATCAATTCAAAACCTAGTAGGAATCTGCCAAATTTGTTCTAAACTTTCTAAAAATTTCTCAAAATCCCTACTCAACTCGTCGGGGGGAGTTTGATCATATTCAAACAAAGAGGTTTTTGTCGGGGAAGATTTGTTGCCTTGGCTGAGTTTGCTAGGGCGAATTCATTTTTTCCTAGACAGAGCGGTACTCGCTAGGGCGAGTTTAACAGTCTCTTGAATTTTCCTCCTTTTTAATATATTCAGCTCTAATTCATCCCATTTTCATCCTTTCAGCTCTATTTCAACCTGAAATCGATAAACACCCTAATAAGCACATATACACATGAAACATACAACAAAACTAAATGTAAAGTAATCTAAATTATTGAATATCTTATACTTATCAAAGTTGATGAAGAAACTCTTCGACAGTTGGAAAAAGAAACCCAGATTAGATATTATGGCCAATACAGTCTAAGGGGAGTGAAAGAACCCTCATTAAAGTTCAGAAGCCTGCAAAGACCCACGCGAAGAGGAAGATTACCAAGATTGAGGAAGAACCCTCTCAGGGTTTTGCAGCCCCCCAAGTTCATGAGGTTTTATCTTTCACAGTAGAAAAACCTCAAAGAATAAGAAAAAGAAGAAGAAGAAGAAGAAGAAGAAGAAGAAGAAGAAGAAGAAGAAGAAGAAGAAAAAGAAGAAGAAGAAAAAGAAGGAAAAAAAGAAATTCCTAAGGAATCTTAGGACTAATCAAATGTTCCTTAGATGAGGGATGATATTGTCTCTCTATCTAAGTTAGAAAAGCAAAAGGGTTGGAAAAGAAAGAGATTAAGGAAGACCCTTGTCCAGACTCCTCCCAAGACCACTCGCGAATAAGCTAAGGAGGTCTGTGAAGAGATTGACAGAAAGGATACTAAAGTTTCTACCAAGGAAGCTTTATCCCCTACTAAATGGGATAGGAAGTAAATAAAGAAGGGAAAATCTACTAAGATGGCTAAGTCGGACATACTCCCTCAAGTTGATCATTCTGTATCTACCGAGCTGATTGTTCAGCCTTCCAACTCTTCGATCATAGAGCCTATAGAAGCAGATGATGTTGATGAGATGGCTAGGAAGGCTTCTATGCCCGAGCTAATGAATGTTGAAGGGATGATTAAGATGGTTGATATGTCAGAGCCACATCAAGAGAATGAAGAGACGGTTGTAAAAGTATCTAAACCTGAGCTAAAGAAGAGGAAATTAATAAAAAAAAAGTCTAAGAAGAAGCTAAAGAAAGGCTCAAAGTTAGAGAAGTAGGTAAAAAATGCCAGAACTAGCCACATCAGTCAAAGCTACTTCTTCGAGGGAGACGCAAATTCCACTTCCAAGCTCTTCTAATGATTCCTTGGAGCTCACAAAGATCATTGAATCTATTGTAAAGGACATCGAAAGAGAGCCAAGTTAAACTGGTCATGAGCTAGTGGGTGCTCAATCTAAGTGGAGCAACCATATGTTACATATGAAGCCCCCCAATCTCTGAAGAGAAAAGAGCATGGCAAATGTATATGGAATTCTTAGGCGAAACATTATATAATAATAAAGGAGAAGACTAGACTAAAACACTACTATTTATAATAGTCATAGTGACTTACTATTCTATTTTCTTCTTGTCATGCCATTGCTGAGAGCACTCATGCACAGAGATCTGAGCTTCATCACCTGGACATTCTTGTCATATCCTAATGTCAAAGTGTTGTCTCGTAATTATCTTAGGGTTCTCAACTTCGCCTCTAGAATAATTTAAAATGGTGAATCTTTTTTAAGTATATACAATAAATTTACATTCATTTCTCAATCTTTATTCTTTAATAACCAACCCCCTTCTCACAATGAAACAATCGTAGAGTCCAAAACTACAAGTGTCGAGCAATCGTTGAGTCAAAGTCCTAACTCCCTGGTCGTAGAGTCTCAAAATGCTACGATCAATTCACAAAATACTCCTTCTCCAATACACATATCTTCTTCACCTAACATCTCTGTTGTACATAAACGCTCAACCTCACTATCTCCTCCATCATCTTCGATCGTAGAGTCTCAAAACCCTACGATCGAAACTCATACTCTTGTAAAATACTCATCACACTGACTATACAGATATAAATTCTACATCTCATACTCATATAGAAATACCATCCTCCTCTAATACTTCTAACTTAGAATTAGTTCTATCTTAACTCAACCACTGTAATAAGGAAAGATTTGAAGCTCTTATGAAATAGATCCTAGAAAGAGTTTCAACAGTATCATTAAAGATCCAAATTGAAAGAATGATAGATGTCTTTGCTGATGAATGCACTAAGGGATCTAGGACACGGCTCCTGGAATTCAGAAAGGTCTAGCTCATATTGTTGAGACAACTTCATAATTCCCTAGGGAGATGTCTAAAGAATTTGTAAAGTGGATAAAAGAGCTTATAAATATTATCCTTGAGAATCTATAGAAGCGCAACGAGATCTAGTTCAAGAAGATAGTTGCTCATAAAGTTATTGTCCTCTCTCTAATCTAAAAATACAGGATCTATCAAGTATCTATCTGAAAAGGTTTTCTCATTGAGCATCTCCCTACTGGATTTTAAAGTATGGTGATGCAGTTAATAGAACGCATTGATAATTCGATAATAATTATTCATTAACAAAGAGAACAAGCTGAAGCCAAATATTAAGAATTCAGAAACAACATTACACTTTCCAGGAGCCAAATGCAAGAACTCGTCAACATTGTGAATCAACTCTCTAAGGAAGTTAATGATCCGCGAAGAGACAAAGATACTAACAAAAAAGGGGAAAGGAGACAACCTCGACAAACATCAATTGTTCATCCTCATCCTCCCACTTGAGATTCTTCTGCACCTCAAGCCATTCCTCTGGGTCATGGTCCAACTCATGGACAATTGTCTTCCTCTTCAAGGGCACCATCGTCGAGTGCAGTAACACCTACTAGCTCACGACCCCCTTCCAATGAACTAATGTTCATAAATAGAAATCTTCAAGGGGTTCACATTGAAGGGGAAAATAATTTATTATGCCTAATCTCAGTCCTAGAGTTTCAATAGAAGAAATCCAAAAGAGAGAAACTGAAGGGAGAGAGTGCTACTTAAGAAAGCAAGAAGCTGAGCGAAGAGATCCGTCGAGCAATCTTAGGGGGGAACGTAAATATATAGATAAATAAAAAGATAGATAGATATTTATGTTGTAATTTTTTCATACTCTGTAAATTCTTTCTTTCATTCAATAAATTCATTCTTTCTTTCTAGGCATAAAGTTACTCATTGTATATAAGTCATATTTAAATTCAAAAGTGTTGTATTATCTATATCTTAAAATTGATGATTGCTTAAAACTACTATTTTTGTCATCATCAAATATGAGATTTTTAGGATAAATGCATATTTGATTTAATGATAATATAATGTATACGTATAACCAGTAGCTTTTGTGAAGTCCTTATAATGAAATTAATGTAAAAGGACTTAGATCAGAAGATCAAACTTCTTAGGTTGATCTATTTCTTTGAATAAACTTGATGTATAACTATATAAATTTAATTGATCGTAAAGTTGTTAAGATGATCGTAAAGCTTAAATCGCAGAGCATTCTAATCAAGTTCGTAGAGTTTTCTACTTTGAGATTGTATAGAAAGTTAAAGATCGCAGAGTCTGCCAAAGATCATAAAGTTGTCAACTCAGAGATCGTAGAGCTTGTTGAAGACCTTAGAGTCTGTTAGAAATTGTAGAGCTCATTGAAGACCGTAGAGTTTGAAAGATATCATAAATCTCATTTAAGATCATAAAGGTTATGGACCATAGACCTTGCTAATCATAAAGTCATCTAGCCAGACACTCAACGACCACCATAAAACTCTATGATTAGGAAAATGTAGAGTATGTCAGCTCTGACAATGGATTAACACTGTCAAGGATCGTTGAATGGAGATCCCAAGGTAGTTACCGAAACATCTTAGAGTTTGAAAATAAGATCAGATCGAAGTTTTCCTAAACAGAAAATTCAATGAAGTGACAACGACTCACTTGAGTGTCTCTGTAGCAGTCTGATGTGACTTGTCACAACTAAAAGAAAGATGACACATATTTACCCACAAGTCAACAATCAGAGATCTTCCAGGATTTGAGCATTAAATGACCAATGAAACTTTCCAACGGGACTATCTCAAGCTCGTCTACAAGAGACGTGCAAATTTAATCTAACAGTAATAATTTCAAATCATACATGTTGAATGTCAATATGCCAAGAACACTACTTTATGAATCTAGAACTATTTGTTTTGTTGCTAAGTGTTTTATTGCAAAACTTAAAGCCACTTAGCAACACCTATAAATCAATATGTCTCTTAATGATTGTTCAGACCTTAGTGACCTTTGTAATTAAGTCTTGGTGACTTTTGTCAAGCGTAACACCCCCAAATTCAGTCTATCTTTAAACTCGAATGTGGTGAATCACGAGTGCTTCTCATTCCATACATACAACCAAATATCCTTAAGATATAATTTAAAACCGTGACACCCCCAAAATAGGTATACAACACCCATTCTGAGTCGTCAAAATACATGGTACAGAAATAACTACAACTTTATTAATACAACATAAAAACTGTGAGTTTAAATACAAATATTGTCATCTAGACAATATCCACACTCAAATAAGTCCTCATTACAATTATTAATACATTATTTTACAAAAATGGTGAGGACTGCTAAAATGACTTTCTAGAACCATCATTCCACACCCCGACTAGTACTCGCTACATTCTCGTCTCCTTAGAAGAAAAATGGAACAAAAAGGAAAAGGGTGAGCTCAACTAGTCCAGTAAAGAACATTATGACTAAGATAACATAGAACAAATTATCGTTAGTCTTCAACAGGGAAAAATCTAATAGAATACAATAGACAACCAGTTTTAAACCAATCTTTGCAGCGGAAATAATAATTCATTAGAAGAGTTAAGTAGAGAATGCAATCTACTATCTTCTATATATGAATTTAAAAGTTCATCGTCGATATTTTATCCCTGTAACATCAATCAATATATATCTGGAATTAAATATTCATCTTTGCACTACAGGCCAAAGATATTCATCAGTTGGTCATGTTCATCTAAACACATGTTCATCTTTGCACTACGGGCCAAAGATATTCATCAAGAAATCATTCATATTTGCACTACATGCTAAATATATTCAGTAATATCATCATTTAGGACTGAGGATGATGAAAAATATTTTAAAGAAAACGAATCCAGTGAAACAAAAGAATAAATATTAAGGATTCGTATTTCACCTATTCCATTTCCAAAAATACCTCATAAATAATCATAGTGGAGTAAAATTCAAGAATGATCAAAACATGGATACAATAAAAAGCTAGTATCCATTATAGATATTTTGGACGAAAAATAAAAATTTAATTTTTCTGTGAATAGTGTAGTATTCGTGAATATATAGTGCCGTATACGTGAATAGTAACCCCGACACAAAAAGTTCCAAATTTGATAAAAAGTTCAAACCAATATTTCGGCATAATGATATTGAAGAAAATAATATCATTTAAGAAGAAAATAACACCCCTTACCTCAGAAAGACAGTACTTCTGACTGGAATACTAAATATAGTGCTGAAGGGAACTTGCACCGTATAGCAATACTCAAAGTATTAAAATACTCACAAGAATACGCTCTATAAAATAGAGAAAAAGAGAGAGAAAACCCTATTTATAGGAAAATGCTTAGAACACCCAAGCAGAAAATTTAATAAAATATTAATATATTTTTTTTAAATTTTCTACGCACCCTTATTTTGCCCAAAACATCAGCCACCAGGTAGCCACCTCACAAAACTTACAAAAAACGTTTTTCTTATTAAAAATAATTAAAACTTCCAAAAATCAATTATTTTGGAATTTCAATAATTCATAATAAATGGTCCTTTTGTCAGAAAAATTCGAACCTTATGTCTTTTTCATAGGGAATTCCATTATCTACAACTTTGAAGAAGAAAGTTTTTCCAAATTCCAAACAGAAATTGACCGAAATCCACAAACGGACGATTTTACAGGCTATAATCAAATTTCAATCAAGAAATAGGGTCCACCGACACACAAAATATGTGTTAATCATTTAATGCAACAAAAATACTATTCCTCCTCATATACTCATATATCCCACATTCATTGTAAAAATATCACCATTATTATATTATAATAATATAATAAAATATTATTTTATCAGAAAAGATAAAATATCAATTTTTAACAATTATCACTTTAAAAAAAGTTTCCATCTACATCCACATAAAATCAATATTTTCCTCATCATATAAATCAATAATTAATTATTCACAAATAATATTACAGAATCGCAATACTGACAATCAGGCCGTTCCTAGGAAAGAAGGGGCTTTCCAATAAGAATTTCTCCTTACTGGCGCGCAATTAGGTGACCAAACCTCTCCTTAGACAGAACTTTCTAGACATTGCCAATAATGTTATCTAATAATATTATTCAGATAATATAAATTATTGCTTCGATAATGGAAAACACTGTGTAGTGACAATTATTGAAACAACAGTAATATAAAATATCAATGTAACAATTATTGAATCAATAAAATAAAATACTGAACATTAATTACTGTAACAATTATTGAGTAGTGCCTTCTTACGTAAGAATCAATAATTGGTGCAATACCGTGTGCTACTGTGTTTTAACCACCGAGTATTTCAACAGTATTAACGGTAATAACAACGCCGTTATTTATAAACAACTTATTTTTGTCATTTTCTTCATCCAATCGCTTTCTATTATGGGGCCCACACAAGGCTGCGCCGTCGTACGAATATTCCCTGACAGTAAAAATATTCCACGACCAAACGAATATTCTCCAATAAAAATGAATATTTTATAATCACTTGTTTATTTAAAATATTTGCGCATTTTATCCATAACTAACCACATTAATCAAATTAACACTTACTATTTCAAAATAATAAATAAAGGAAATTCAATTTTATTTATAATAAGTTGGGGTCTTACAACCTCCCCTCCTTATGAAATTTCATCCTCGAAATTGACGTACGTGCCTGGTGTTTCGAAAAGATGAGGATACCTCGCTTTCATTTCCGTTTCCAACTCCCAGGTCATTTCTTCAATAGCATGGTTCCTCTATAAAACTTTGACTTGTGGTATGACCTTTGTGCATAGGACATGCTCCTTCCTATCCAAAATCATGATAGGTACTTCTTCATACACTAAGTCTTCGGCTATCTCGTCCGATTCTAACTCAATAACGTGGTTCGGGTCTTTCACATATTTAAGAAGCATGGATACGTGAAAAACATTATGAACACGAGACATACTTGGAGGTAACGCAAGTGTACAGGCCACATTTCCTACTCGGTCAAGAATCTGAAATGGACCAATAAATCATGGATTGAGCTTTTCTCTCTTCCCAAATCTTGTAACTCCCTTCCATGGAGCCACACGCAACAATACATGATCCCCAATACTAAATTCCACGTCCTTTCGATGAAGATTCGCATAACTCTTTTGTCGATCCTGTGCCGTTTGTATACGTTGTCGAATCATTTGGATCTTTTCTGTAGTAATACGTACCAACTCTAGTCCCAACAATGTTGGTTCACCTACGTCATCCCAACACACTGGAGAGCGACACTTTCGTCCATATAATGCTTCAAATGGAGCCACACCTATACTTGCCTGATAATTGTTGTTGTAGGAAATTCCACCAATGGTAAATACTTATCCCAACTCCATTTGAAGTCTAGGACATAGAGTCTTAATAGATCTTCAAGAGTTTGAATAGTCCTCTCCGATTTTCCATCCATTTGAGGATGGTATACCGAACTAAATCGTAAATCCGTGCCCATAGCTTTTTGCAAGCTAACCCAAAATCTTGAAGTGAATCTTGGGTCACGATCCGAAACTGCGGCTACTGGCATTCCATGCAATCTCACAATCTCATTTACGTACAAATGAGCAAGACGTTCAAGGGAATAAGTCTCCCGTATCGGCAAGAAATGAGAAGACTTGGTTAATCTATCAACAATAATCCAAATAGCATTTATTCCTTGAGAAAATGTGGGAAGACCCGTAACAAAACCCATGGTAATGTGTTCCCACTTCCATTTCGGAATCTCAAGTGGTTGCAACGGACCCTTAGGTACTTGATGCTCCGCCTTTACTCGTTGACAAGTTAAACACCTCGATCACGATCTTGTAATTCAAGTCATAATCGTTAGGAACACAAAGTATGGAGTGGATTCGAAGTATTCCTTCTTCATCGATTCTTGCTTCTAGAATAGCACCTTCTTGCACTTTCTTCTTCATACGAATCAGCTCCGGGTCTGTGACTTGAGCAACTTTAACTTTATCGATTAAAGTTGGTTCTATACGTATACTTGACATCATTGCATGGGTCCCCGGAGTCTTGAATTATATCTTCATCTTTTGTAAATCACACAAAATAGGCCTTTGTGTTAACAACATCGCACTCGTTCCCGTATATGATCTTCTACTCAACGCGTCAGCTACCACGTTCACTTTTCCAAGATGGTATTGAATGGTATGGTCGTAATCTTTCAAAAACTCAAGCCAACGTCGTTGCCGCATGTTGAGTTCTTTTTGGGTGAAGAAATATTTGAGGCTTTTATGGTCTGAATATATCTCCACTTTCTCCCCATATAGATAGTGCCTCCAGATCTTTAGCGCGAAAACGACTGCTGCCAACTCTAGATCATGAGTAGGATAATTCCTCTCATATTCTTTAAGTTGTCGCGAGGCATAGGCTTGAACTTTCCCACGTTGCATGAGAACACTTCCATCCGAACCAGATTGTATTGTCAAAACAGGTACCGAAATGAGTCTCCTCTTGAAATCTTGGAAACTCTTCTCGCATTCCTTGCTCCATACGAATTTTGTATCTTCACGAGTCAGATGAGTTAACGGAGTAACGATTTGAGAAAATCCTTCCACAAATCTCTGA
Source organism: Panax japonicus (assembly GCA_020205505.1). Classification (NCBI taxonomy): domain Eukaryota; kingdom Viridiplantae; phylum Streptophyta; class Magnoliopsida; order Apiales; family Araliaceae; genus Panax; species Panax japonicus. The sequence goes on along the minus strand of CM035104.1, from coordinate 35,072,165 downwards.
TAATAATCAGCTAAGCCCAAAAAGCTACGTACTTCGGTCACCGATTTCGGTTGCTCCCAACTTTGTATTGCTTTAATCATCGACGGGTCAACAGATACTCCATGTTTTGATACCACGTGCCCAAGGAATGCTACTTCCCCAAGCCAGAACTCCCATTTCTTTAGCTTGGCATATACCTTGTTATCACGAAGCCTTTGCAGTACCAGCTTCAAATGGTGCTCATGATCTTCACGACTTTTGGAATATATGAGGATGTCATCATATCCATGAAAGCCGCAGGAGCATTAGTCAATCCAAAAGACATGACTAGGAATTCATAATGCCCGTACCGATTTCTGAAGGCAGTCTTAGGAATATCCTCAGTTTTAACCTTCAACTGATGATATTCAGAAAGAAGATCGATTTTTGAAAAGAATTGTGCGCCTTGCAACTGGTCAAACAGGTCATCAATACGAGGTAGCGGGTACCTATTCTTGATAGTGACATGGTTTAATTCCCGGTAGTCGATACAAAGTCGCATACTCCCGTCTTTCTTCTTTATGAATAAAACAGGTGTGACGCCCCCAAAATAGGTATACATCACCCATTCTGAGTCGTCAAATACATGGTACAAAAATAAATACAACTTCAGTAATATAATTGTAGTGCAGAATACGACAACGCCTATACTATAAATTTGAATACAAATATTGTATACTAGAGAGTATACAAACTCAAAAGGAGTCCTCATTACAATTATTCAAACACTATTTTACAGAAATAGTGAGGACTGCTAAAACATCTTTCTAGAACCATCACTCCGTACCCCGACTAGTTCAACTAACCCAGTAAAGAATATTATGACTAAGATAATATACAACAAATTATCGTTAGTCTTCAACAGGGAAAAATCTGATAAAATATAATAGACATCAAGTTTTAGATCAATAACTGCAGCGGAAACAACAATCCATTAGAAGAGTCAAGTAGAGAATGAGTTCTACTATCTTCTAAGATTTAAAAGTTCATCATCAATATTTTATCCCTGTAACAACAATCAATATACATCTTTAATTAAATATTAATCTTTGCACTATAGGCCAAAGATATTCATTTGTATCACTAGTTGGTCATGTTCATCTCAACACATGTTCATTTTTGCACTACGGGCCAAAGATATTCATCAGTTAATCATTTATCTTTGCACTACAGGCCAAAGATATTTAGTAATATCATCATTTAGGACTGAGGATGATGAAAAATATTTTAAAGAAAACGAATCCAGTGTGACAGAAGGACAAATAGTAGGGACTCGTATAACAGTTAATCCAAGATCAATAATACTCCATAATAACCAATTTTGAAGCAAAATTCAAGAATAAAGATCAAAACATGGATACAATCAAAGATAGAAATCATAATAGACATCTTGGACAAAAAAAGAAAATTTCATTTTTTCGGTGAATAGTGCCATATTCGTGAATAGTGCCGTATACGTGAATAGTAACCCCGACACAAAAAGTTCCAAGTTTGATAAAAAAAAATTCAAATCAATACTTCGACATAATGATATTGAAGAAATAATATCATATATGAAGAAAATAACATCCTTTACCTCAAAATAACCGTACTTCTGACTGAATTTCAGATATAGTGCTGACAGAAACTTGTACTAAAAAATAGAAACTCACAAAGTATCTAAATACTCACAAAATACGCTCGATAATATAGAGAGAGACAGAGAGAAAGCTTATGTTTCTGGTGTTATTTTTAATTCTAACTTAGCCCTCTATTTATAGGAAAATGTTAGCAGACTTGACCTACAACCTGATGGCTTTACCTGCTACTATTCCCACCCACCACATTTGAAATAAAATTCAGCACATTTCTTCACCAACCACAAGTGGGGCCCACTAAATTCTAGAATTTTCTACCAAAATGCTAAATTTGGATACTTCAAGAATTTCTGAACCAGTCACCTCTTAAAATTCATAACAAATCATACGTTCATATTTAACGGTTCAAAATTTGTGGACATATACTCAACTTATATATGCATAACATATCCAAAAATTACAACGATCCAACGGTCGGATTAAAAATTATAACTCACGCAATATATCTAAAAAATAGTGGTTTAATTTTTAATACCTTCATTCCGACAAAAATACTGATAAAACACCTCAACATTAACTCTTTCATTTTTAACCACAATAAATATATCCAACATTTATATCCACATAAAATAAATATTTCCTTATCATATGAATCAATAATTAATTATTCACAAATAATATTACAGAATCACATTTATGACAACCAGGTCGTTCCCAGAAAAGAGGGGGCTTTCCAATAAGAATTTCTCCTTACTGGCGCGTAATTAGGTGATAAAACCTCTCCTTGTCAGAACTTTCTAGACATTGCCAATAATGCTATCTAACAATATTATTCAAATAATATGAATTATTGATCTGATAATAGGAAATACTATGCAGCGACAATTATTGAAACAACAATAATATAAAATATCAACGCAGCAATTATTGAATCAATAAAATAAAATATTGAACAGTAATTACTGTAACAATTATTGAATAGTGCCTTCTTACGTAAGGATTAATAATTCATCAATACTGTGCATCCACGCGTATTACTGTATTTTAACCACCGGGTATTCCAACAGTGTTAATGGTAACAACTACGTCGTTATTTATAAAAACTCAAACTTATCATTTTCTTCATCCGACGGTTATTCTGTTATGGGGCCCACAAATGACTGTGCCATCGTACGAATATTCCCCGACAACAAGAATATTCTACGACCAAACGAATATTCCCTAACAACAATGATTATTTTATAACCACTTGCATATTTTGCAAAAATTGCACATTTCACCCATAACCAGAGAATTATATCAAATTAATACCTTATTATTCAGAATAATAATTAGAGAAAATTCGATTTTATTTATAATAAGTTGGGGTCTTACAACCTCCCCTCCTTATGAAATTTCGTCTTTGAAATTGACATACGTACCTGGTGTTTCGAAAAAGTGAGGATACCTCGCTTTCATTTCTGATTCCAACTTCCAGGTCATTTCTTCAATAGCATGGTTTCTCCACAAAACCTTAACTTGTGGTATAACCTTAGTGCGTAGGACATGCTCTTTCCTATCCAAGATCTTAACAGGTACTTCTTCGTACGTTAAATCTTTGGCTATCTCGTGTGGTTCTAACGCAATAATATGGTTCGGGTCTTTCACATATTTACGAAGCATGGATATGTGAAAAACATTATGAACACGAGACATACTTGGAGGTAATGCGAGTCTATAGGCCACATTTCCTATTCGGTCAAGAATCTCAAATGGACCAACAAATTGTGGATTGAGCTTTCCTCTCTTTCCAAATCTTGTAACTCCCTTCCATGGAGCAACACGTAACAATACATGATCTCCAATATTAAACTCCACGTCCTTTCTATGAAGATCAACATAACTCTTTTATCGATCTTGTGAGGTTTGAATACGTTGTCGAATCATTTGGATCTTTTCTGTAGTCATGAGTACTAATTATGGTCCCAACAACGTTGCTTCTCCCACCTCATCCCAACATACTGGAGAACGACACTTTCGTCCATACAACGCCTCAAATGGAGCCATGCCTATACTTGTTTGATAACTGTTGTTGTAGGAGAATTCCACCAGTGACAAGTACTTATCCCAACTTCTTTTAAAATCTAGGACACAAAGTCTTAATAGATCTTCAAGGGTTTGAATAGTCATCTCTGATTGTCCGTCCATTTGAGGATGGTATGCCGAACTGAATCGTAAATCCGTGCCCATAGCTTTCTGCAAGCTAACCCAAAATCGTGAAGTGAATCTTGGGTCAGGATCCAAAACTATGGATACTGGCATGCCATGCAATCGCACAATCTCATTCACGTACATACGAGCAAGACGTTCAAGGGAATAAGTCTCACGTATCAGTAAGAAATGGGCAGACTTGGTTAATCTATCAACAATAACCCAAATCGCATCTATACCTTGAGAAACCTTGGGAAGACCCCTAACGAAATCCATATTAGTGTGTTCCCAATTCCATTTCAGAATCTCAAGTGGTTGTAATGGACCCTTTGGCACTTGATGCTTCGCCTTTACACGTTGACAAGTTAAACACCTCGAGATAAACTTCGCGATCTCTCTCTTCATATTGTTCCACCAAAATGTATGTCAAATATCATGATACATTTTGGTACTCCCAAGCTGGATTGTAAACGTTGTGTTGTGTGCCTCCATCATGATTCTATGCTTCAAGTCAGAATCGTTAGGAACACAAAGTCTGGAGTTGAATCTAAGTATTCCTTCTTCATCGATTCTTGCTTCTGGAATAGCACCTTCTTGCACTTTCTTCTTCATACGCATCAGCTCCATGTCCGTAGCTTGAGCATCTTTAACTTTATCGATTAAAGTCGGTTCTACTTGTATATTCGTCATCATCATGTGGGTCCCTGGAGTTTTTAGTTCTACCTCCATCATTTGCAAGTCATACAGAATGGGCCTTTGTATTGACAATATCGCACTCGTACTCGTATATGATCTTCTACTCAATGCGTCAGCTACTACATTCGCTTTTCCAAGATGATATTGAATGGTATGATCATAATCTTTCAACAGCTCGAGCCAACGTCGTTGCCGCATGTTTAATTCTTTTTGGGTGAAGAAATATTTGAGGCTTTTATGATCTGTATAGATCTCCACTTTCTCCCCATACAAGTGTAGTGTCTCCAAATTTTCAACGCGAATACGACTGCTTCCAACTCTAGATCATGAGTAGGATAATTCCTCTCATATTCTTTGAGTTGTCGTGAGGCATAGGCTATGACTTTCCCATGTTACATGAGAATGGATCCTAACCCTTTGCCTGAATCATCACTATATATAACAAATCCATCCGTACCAGATGGTATTTCCAGAACAGATGCCGAAATGAGTCTCCTCTTGAGCTCTTGGAAACTCTTCTCACATTCCTCGCTCCATACGAATTTTATATCTTTCCGAGTTAGCTGAGTTAACGGAGTAGCGATTCGAGAAAATCCTTCCATGAATCTCCGATAATAACCAGCTAAGCCCAGAAAGCTACGCAGTTCGGTCACCGACTATGGTTGCTCCCAACTTGGTACTGCTTCAATCTTTGCCGGGTCAACAGATACTCCATGTTTTGACACCAGGTGCCCAAGGAATGCTACTTCCTCAAGCCAGAACTCACATTGCTTCAGCTTGGCATAAAGCTTGTTTTCACGTAGCCTTTCAAGTATCAGCTTCAAATGGTGCTCATGATCTTCACGGCTTTTGGAATAGATTAGGATGTCATCAATAAAGACAACAACAAATTGATCCAAATATTCCTTGAATACACGGTTCATCATATCCATGAAAGTAGCAGGAGCATTAGTTAATCCAAAAGACATAACTAATAACTCATAATGCCCGTATCGAGTTCTGAAGGCAGTCTTTGGAATATCCTAAGTTTTAATCTTCAGCTGATGATATCCAGAACGAAGATCGATCTTTGAAAAGAATTGTGCTCCTTGCAACTGGTCAAACAGGTCATCAATGCGAGGTAGCGGATACCTATTCTTGATGGTGACATGGTTTAATTCTCGGTAGTCAATACAAAGTCTCATACTCCCGTCTTTCTTCTTTAGGAATAAAATAGGAGCACCCCAAGGAGATGTACTAGGACGAATGAAACTTATGTCTAATAATTCCTGTAGTTGGACTTTTAACTCCTGAAGTTCAATAGGAGCCATTCGATATGGGGTTTTAGAAATTGGTTTTGTACCCGGCTCAAGGTCAATAAAGAATTCAACACACGTTCTGGGGGTAGACCAGAAAGTTCTTCAGGAAATACATCAGGAAATTCTCTAACAACAGAAATATTATTTAAATCTGACTAGTCTTTGTTCAATTCCATAACATGGGCTAAGAAAGCTTGACATCCATTTTTCAATAAACGAATAGCTTTATGGCTTGATATGATAGTGACTGATTTTAGTGGTTTAGTTGTTTGAATTTGTATGACAGGTTGGTTAGGAATATGAAAACTAACAACCTTACAAAAATAATCAATTTTGGCATGATGAGTGGTTAACCAATCAATTCCTAAAATCACATCAAAAGCAAGTATCTTTAAAGAAATAAGATCAACAGGTAAAGTGATAGTGCCAACTTGGATCATGTAAGATTTATAAACTGTGGATGTAACGAAAGTTTCACCCAACGGAGTCTCCACTGATAAATCAAAGTCTAATTTCTCCTGAGTCAAGTTTAAACGTTGATCACAAGCATGAGAGATAAAAGAATGGGTAGAACCGGTATATAGTAAGGTATAAACTTCGCAATAGTTCAAGATTAGCTTACCCGTAATCACCTCGTTCGGGTTTCTCGCGTTTTTGGCCAGCCACGACAAACGCTCTTCCAGGAACCAATAATTTCGACTTATCGGGGACAGCCCTTGGAGTCACCATCCCCGCTGAACTTGGTTTTGCTACAAAATAATCCCGAGCTATGTGGCCTTCATTTCCACAGTTGTAACATACCTTGGATTATTGTGGACAGTTTGGGCTGATATGTCCATCTTTCCGGCATTTGTAACATCTAACTGGCGGTCGTTCTCCTCCCCTAGAATTTGTTGTTGATTCTGGTGCTGCTGCTGATGTCTTCCCGTAATTGTTGAATCTCCTCTTTCTGAAATTTCCACTTGACTCACCTCTCCTATTATCATGGCGATGATGACCACCCTAGTGGTTACCGCCTTTGTTCGTATTTTTCCCTCCTCGTTGGTTATCATCGCTCTGATGACTGTTGTCACCGGTATGACCATGGTTGTGGTCCCTCGGTTGCACATACTCATTATCTCGCTCTAATAATTGAGCCCTGTTTACAACATCTGAATATAAAGAAAATTTATGAGATATAAGATATTGCCGAATCTCGGGCTTTAGACCTCTTAGAAACATCCTTGTCATTCGTTCCTCATTTTCGACCAAATGAGGTGCAAACCTGGATAACTATGCAAACTTCGTCTCGTACTAGGACACCGTCATGTTGTTTTATTCCAGTCTGATAAACTCCACCTCCTTCATATGATGAATATTTTCAGGAAAGTACTTGTCATTGAATAATTTTTGAAATATTTCCCAAGACATGCTGAGTGCGGCTGGCTGGGTACGCTTCACAGACTCCCACCAGTAGTCTGCCTCACCGCGGAACATAAAGGTGGTGAATGGAACCTTGTGTTCCTCCATGCATCCCAAGACATCGAATATCTCCGTAATTTGCTTGACCCACGTTTCTGCCATGATCGAATCCGGCTTTCCCTTAAATTATGGTGGTCCCAACTCTTTGAACTGCTTGGCTGTGACAAGTCGCGCATTGCTAGCATTTCCACCCGTATTCTGTGCATGAGTTTCCCTCGTCTGGTTTTGCATAAAATGCAAAAAAACTTCTGAACATCCCATCATTCATCATTTGTTCGGTAGTGTTATTTACAGGAGGATTATTGCCTTCCTGTTGCACGTTCTCCTGGTTTGTAACTAAAGGTTGTTCCACAGTCTCATACACTCCATTGTTAACGTTCTCAACAGTCATTCTTAACACCCCAAGGAGATGTACTAGGACGAATAAAATAGGAGCACCCCAAGGAGATGTACTAGGACGAATGAAATCGATGTCCAACAACTCCTGTAGTTGGACCTTTAACTCCTGAAGTTCAATAGGAGCCATTCGATATGGGGTTTTAGAAATGGGCTTTGTACCAGGTTCAAGATCAATAAAGAATTCAACTTCACGTTCTGGGGGTAGACCGGGAAGTTCTTCAGGAAATACGTCAGGAAAGTCAATAACAACAGGAATATTATTCAAATCTGACGTGTCTTTATTCAAATCCATAACATGGGCTAAGAAAGCTTGACATCCGTTTTTTAATAAATGAATAGTTTTATGACTTGATATGACAGTGATTGATTTTAATGGTTTAGTTGCTTGAATTCGAACAACAGGTTGATTAGGAATATGAAAACTAACAACATTACGAAAACAATCAATTTTGGCATGATGAGTAGTTAACCAATCAATCCCTAAAATCACGTCAAATGCAAGTATCTTTAAAGAGATAAGGTCAAAAGGTAAGGTGATGGTGCCAACTTGGATTAAACAAGATTTATAAATAGTGGATGTGATGAAAGTTTCTCCTAACGGGAGTATCCACAGATAAATCAAAGTCAAATTTCTTCGGAGTCAAGTTTAAACATTGAGCACAAGCAGGAGAAATAAATGAATGGATAGAAATGGTATATAGTAAGGTATAAACTTCGCATGAATTTATGATTAGCTTACTCGTGATCACCTCCTTTGGGTTCCTCGCATGTTGACCAGTCATGACAAACGCTCTTCTAGGAACCATTGACTTTGACTTTTCGGGGACAGCCTTTTGAGTCACCATCCCCACTGTACTTGGTTTTTCTATAGTGCAATCTCAAGCGATATGTCCTTCCTTTCAACAATTATAACATACCTTAAACTGTTGTGGGCAGTTTGGGCTGATATGTCCTTCTTTTCCGCACTTATAGCATATGACCGGTGGTCGTTCTCCTCCCTTGGAACCAGTTGTTGCTTGTACTGACGTCTTCGTATTGTCATTTTTGAATCTCCTCTTTTTAAAATCTCCTCCCAACTCGCTTCTTCTATTCTCATGGCCATGATTACCACCAGAGTGGTTGCTGCTCTTGGCTGTATTTTTCTTTCTCCGCTGGTTATCGTTGTTTTGATGACTGATGTCACCGGTATGATCCTAGTTGTGGTCCCTTGGTTGACCGTACTCGTTATCTCGCTCTAATAATTGAGCCCTGTTGACAACATCTGAATAGAGAGAAATTTTATGAGAAATGAGATATTGACGTATGCCGGGTTTCAAACCTCTCAGAAACATCCGCGTCATACGTTCCTCATTCTCCACCAAATGAGGTGCAAACCTGGATAACTCCGCGAACTTCGCCTCGTACTGGGACACCGTCATGTTGTTTTGTTCCAATCTAATAAACTCTACCTCCTTCATAGGACGAACACTTTAAGGAAAGTATTTGTCATTGACCAGTTTCTGAAATGTCTCCCAAGACATGCTGAGCGTGGCTAGATGGGTACGCTTCATAGATTCCCACCATTAATCTGCCTCATTACGGAACATAAAAGTGGCGAATGGAACTTTCTGTTCCTCCGTGCATCCCAAGACATCGAATATCTTGGTAATTTTCTTGACCCACATCTCCGCCTTAATCGGATCCAGCTTTCCCCAGAATTCTGGTGATCCCAACTCTTTGAACTGCTTGGCTGTGACCAGTTGTGCGTTGCCATTGTTTCTTCCAATATTTTGAACAGGAATCTCCTTCGTCTGGTTTTGCATGGATCGGAAAAAGCTTCTAAATATCTCATCGTTCATCGTCTGCTCAGTTGTGTTGTTAACAGGAGGAACATTGCCAGCATGTTGCACGTTCTCCTCATTGCTGAGCACATGTGTCTCTACGGTCTCATTTACTCCACTGTTAACATTCCCAGTTGACATTCTCAAATACTACCATAAAATAAGGGTTAATTTAACAAATTAACATATCACATAATATCCCTATATTATGACTGACCAACAAATAAGCTTAGGTAGGACACACTAGCGAAGGATTTACTCGTCTCTCCCCTCCTAGTTCTATTCCCTGATCTCCGCCAGAGATCATATCCCTAAGCTCTGATACCAACAGTGACGCCCCCAAAATAGGTATACAACACCAATTCTGAGTTGTCAAAATACATGGTACAAAAACAACTACAACTTTATTAATACAACATAAAAACTGTGAGTTTAAATACAAATATTGTCATCTAGACAATATCCACACTCAAATAAGTCCTCATTACAATTATTGATACATTATTTTACAAAAATGACGAGGACTACTAAAATGACTTTCTAGAACCATCATTCCACACCCCGACTAGTACTCGCTACATTCTCGCCTCCTAAGAAGAAAAATGGAACAAAAAGGAAAAGGGTGAGTTCAACTAGCCCAGTAAAGAATATTATGACTAAGATAACATAGAACAAATTATCGTTAGTCTTCAACAGGGAAAAATCTAATAGAATACAATAGACGACCAGTTTTAAATTAATCTTTGCAGCGAAAATAATAATTCATTAGTAGAGTTAAGTAGAAAATGCAATCTATTCTCTTCTATTTATGAATTTAAAAGTTCATCGTCGATATTTTATCCTTGTAACATCAATCAATATATATCTGGAATTAAATATTCATCTTTGTACTACAGGCCAAAGATATTCATCAGTTGGTCATGTTCATCTAAACACATGTTCATCTTTGCACTACGGGCCAAAGATATTCAACAGAAAATCATTCATCTTTGCACTACATGCCAAAGATATTCAGTAATATAATCTTTTAGGACTGATGATGATGAAAAATATTTTAAAGAAAACGAATCCAGTGAAACAAAAGAATAAATATTAAGGATTTATATTTCAGCTATTCCATGTCCAAAAAAACCTCATAAATAATCATAGTAGAGTAAAATTCAAGTATGATCAAAACATGGATACAATCAAAGCTAGTATCCATAATAGATATTTTGGACAAAAAACAAAAATTTAATTTTTTTGTGAATAGTGCCGTATTCGTGAATAGTACCGTATACGTGAATAGTAACCCCGACACAAAAAGTTCCAAATTTGATAAAAAGTTCAAACCAATATTTTGGCATAATGATATTGAAGAAAATAATATCATTTAAGAAGAAAATAACATCCCTTACCTCAGAAAGACAGTACTTTTGACTGGAATACTGGATATAGTGCTGAAAGGAACTTGCACTGTATAGAAACACTCAAAGTATCAAAATACTCACAAGAATACGCTCGATAATATAAAGAGAGAAAGAGAGAAAACTTTAGTTTCTGGTGTGATTTTCAATTCTAATCTAAGCACCCTATTTATAGGAAAATGCTTAGAACACCAAAGTAGAAAATTTAATAAAATATTATTATATTTTTTTTAAATTTCCTACGCACCCTTATTTTGCCCAAAACATCAGCCACCAAGTAGCCACCTCACAAAACTTACAAAAAAAGTTTTTCTTATTAAAAATAATTAAAACTTCCAAAAATCAATTATTTCGGAACTTCGAAACTTCAATAATTCATAATGAATGGCCCTTTTGTCAAAAAATTTGAACCTTATGTATTCTTCATAGGAAATTCCATTATCTACAACTTTGCAGAAGAAAGGTTTTCTAAATTCCAAATAGAAATTGACCGAAATCCACAAACGGACGATTTTATAGGTTATAATCAAATTTCAGTCAAGAAATGGGGTCCACCGATACACAAAACATGTGTTAATCATTTAATACAACAAAAATACTATTCCTCCTCATATACTCATATATCCCACATTCATTGTAAAAATATCACCATTATTATATTATAATAATATAATAAAATATTATTTTATCAGAAAAGATAAAATATCAATTTTTAACAATTGTCACTTTAAAAATTTTCTCCATCTATATCCACATAAAATTAATATTTTCCTCATCATATAAATCAATAATTAATTATTCACAAATAATATTACAGAATCATAATACTGACAACCAGGCCGTTCCCAGGAAAGAGAGGGCTTTCCAATAAGGATTTCTCCTTACTGGCGTGCAATTAGGTGACCAAACCTCTCCTTAGACAGAACTTTCTAGACATTGCCAATAATGTTATCTAATAATATTATTCAGATAATATGAATTATTGCTTCGATAATAAAAAATACTGTGTAGTGACAAATATTAAAACAACAGTAATATAAAATATCAACGCAACAATTATTGAATCAATAAAATAAAATACTGAACAGTAATTACTGTAACAATTATTGAGTAGTGCCTTCTTACGTAAGAATCAATAATTGGTGCAATACCGTGTGCTACTGTGTTTTAACCACCGAGTATTTCAATAGTATTAACGGTAATAATAACCCCGTTATTTATAAACAACTTATTTTTGTCGTTTTCTTCATCCAATCGCTTTCCGTTATGGGGCCCACACTAGGTTGTGCCGTCGTACGAATATTCCCCGACAGTAAGAATATTCCACGACCAAACAAATATTCTCTGATAAAAATGAATATTTTATAATCACTTGCTTATTTAAAATATTTGCGCATTTTATCCATAACTAACCACATTAATCAAATTAACCCTTACTATTTCAAAATAATAAATAAAGGAAATTTAATTTTATTTATAATAAGTTGGGGTCTTACAAAAACTCCAAATAAAACTATATATTTATTCAAATACCATATTCTATCAGCTTAAAATCTTTATTACATAAAAAAATGATAATTACAATATTCTTTACTTTATTACGAGTGTGACTTTAACTCGCCACAACAGATACATAAAAGTTTAACTAAATACATTTAAAAGACTCGGCTTGATTTTTCTTTTCTTTTCTTCACGTTCATCTGTGCTTGTAACGCTCTTGGTTATACCAAAGTACCTTACAATGGCACCTATCAATAGGAATTCCTGAAGTGATAGTAGTACAAGTGATCTTTAGACTTGAGATCATCACAGTATCTTATGTATAATGAATTATAATTTGACTTATTCCTTAAGACCCTTACGGTATATCAAAGGGTATGCTTGGGTGTAATAAATTATATACGGATATAATGAATGATCAATAAAGAATCTACCGCTTCTAGTAAAAGAAAATATATGTCATATGTGATTCGATAAATGGCAACCCAAGAATCATTGGCCAATGTGAAATGCAAGAAACAAATGAAATTAGAAAGGAGTTTCTAATTTGCATTTATTCAGAGTTGTACATTTGGGGATCGAAATACATATAATTAAATAAAATAAGACTTGATAGTAATTACATTTCTTATATTTAATTAGGACATTGTATGGTAAAATGTTTGAATTATGCGGTAACTATTTACTCAAATTTTTTTTTATGATTAATGTTGAAATTTATATTATCTGAAAAGTCGTTAATCGCTAAGGAGGCTTATCCGTATTGTATAATAAATATTATTTATTTAAATAAATTAATATTTTAATTTTTTTATTTAAATGAGATTAGAATTGTTCTAATTCATTTATTCAACTGTACATTTTAAATGGAGAACCTAAAGGGACACCATAAAAGAAGAATATTTATTTAAGAAGAAATGGCATAATCGTAATAATAAGTTATGTGTATTTAACTTAATCTATGGTGATAGAATAAATTAAATAGCTTAATATTTATTATTTAATATTTTGAAAATATTAAATATAAATTAATAATAGGAGGTCTTATTATTATTATTAAGTTAATTCCTAAAGGTGTTTGGGAATTAATTAATATAAGTACTCTCGTTTACTTCTAATAAGATTAGGAGGCAAATTAATTAAAATGTTTGATTAATTATTCCTAATGAGATTGGGAAGCCTAATTAATTAAATGAGTTTAATTAATTAAATAAATCCCTATTGCTAAATAGTTTAGGATGGTTCCCTACATTTATAAATAAGAAAGTCTTTTTTATGGAGAGAGGGTGACATAAGTTACGCACTTTATTCCAAGAGTTGGGAGAATGCACATTTTCTATTTGAGATGGGAAAACTAGGGTTTAGCCAAATGCCATTCTTCTTAAATTTGTGTTCTTCCTTGGTGGATCACCTTTAGAGGCCAAACGCTTGGGTGGCTAACGTTGATCAAAGGAAGGAATCAAATCCCGCGTATTCAAGGAGACCATGAAGGACTAGGAGTTAAACTTGTACTTGAGGAAGCTAGAATCTTTAAGGATATAATTCTGATCTTCTTCTTCTTCGTTTATATTGATAATTAAGCCCAAAGCATGATCATGACATGAGATTGTATGAAAATTTTTACTTTCCAATTTATTGCACTTCCGCGCTATTTTATATGAATTTATTATGTAATCACGCTATATACAATCCCAACAGTGGTATAAGAGCCAAACTTTGTGCAAATTGTCAATTTTATGATTCCATTTATGAATTGATATATGCGATTGGATTGATTTTTTTGGGCAAAAAAAATTTATGTTTCTGCTACGCAGCGCGGCCACGCCTGTCTACAAAAGATGAAAACACAGAGCGGCGCGGCCGCAGCGTATCCCAATACCGTGCCACTATGTAGTTTTGAATTTTTTTTATTTTTCATCAATTGAAATAAATGGTTTATGTGATTGATAAAATTTTAAAATAAAGATGTTTATTTTATCTAAAATATGATTTTAGATTGCTAAAATTAAAGAGTTTAATTTGAATTTTATTTTTGATTAAAATAAAAGAGTTTATTTTGTTTTAAAAACTAAATATTATCAAACTTTTGCCTATTAAATGATATCGGTGCATATATGGAATGGTTTTATTATTCATGAGATAAATGTTTATTTATTGGTTTATATGATGATATGTATGATAATAAATGGGATTGATTATGGACTATTGACTAGTGTGTGTGTGTGTGTGTGTGTGTGTGCATACGCGCTAAATAAGATAAGACGAATAATAACAAACTCCTCAAAGAAATTATATTAAGTCTAAAGTGTTCAAAGATATTTGGAATATCGAACTTCACCTTCTCGCATGATTAAAATAATAGAGTATCAAATAAATTACTATACGTTTGTTGTGTTGCATAAGGCTTATATTAATTTTTTAAGATTTTATTTTATCACATTTGATGCTTATAAAGAAATTGAACAATGTTGTTTTGTTGTGTCACACAAGGACATTATTTTTCTTTTTGAATTTATGGAAGTTCTAGGCTAGACTTAACTTGGATAATTATGATTCGGATGTGTCGCACTTGATCATAATATTCTAAGTGGCAAAATAAAAGGAGTTACATGTTAATGTAATTGACAAGAGTTGTTTACCTATTTATTTATATATAGTTTGTTGTGTTGTACAAGGCTATATACATTTGAAATGAGATCCTTATTCTCACTAGAAAATCTTTAATTAGATTTTTCCGAACTATATAAGTGAGGGTAATATAATTTGAAGAAAATAGTGGGAGGTACTAATTTAAAACAAGACCTAATTTATTTTGGTAAAATTAATTAATTAAATGAATGTTTAATAAAATTTTGTTTTTTCACATGCAGAATTTTGAAAATGTCACACTCACTAATTTCACTGCGTAGCATATTGGATGCTAACAAACTGACTGGACCGAATTACACGGAATGGTTAAAGAATCTTAGAATAGTTCTTATTGCTAAAAAGATTTCTTATGTCCTAAATTCGCTTATCCCTGCAAATGTTGCAGAAACAACCTCTGAGGAAGAGATTGCTACTTTTAAGAAGTGGCATGATGATGTATTTGTGGCTCAATGCATCATGCTTGCATCCATGAGTAATGAGCTTCAGTGTTAACATGAAACTATGGATGCTCCTACTATATTTTTGCACTTCTAAAAGTTGTATGATGAGCAAAGTAGGACTGCTGGATATAGGATATATAAGGAGTTCTTCCGATCTCGGATGACCGAGGGCACTGCTATTGAGACTCATGTCCTAAAAATGATCAATCTGATTGAACTTCTTGGACAACTTGGGTTCATCATGGATGAAGAGTTAAGTCAAGATTTAGTCTTGCAGTCACTCCCTTACACCGTCTCACAATTTGTTATGAATTTTCACATGAATAAATTGAATGTCAGCTTGCCTGAATTACTTAACATGTTAAAAACTGCTAAAGGTCACTTCCCATCCAAGAAGGAACATGTCTTAATGGTGGATGATTCTTCCAAGAAAAAGAAGAGTCCCAAGGTATCTTCTGAAAAAAAGAAAACCAAGAAGGCTAAGTGTGACGCCCCCAAAATAGGTATACATCACCCATCTTGGGTTGCCAAATACATGGTACAGAATACAAATAAAAACTTAATTATACAACATGAGTTGAGAGTATTAACACGAATATTATCTTCTAGACAATATTCAAACTCAAATGGAGTCTTCATTACAATTATTATCACACTATTTTATAAAATAATGAGAACTATTATAGCCACCATCTCGGACCGTCACTCCATTCCTAGACTAGCCATAGCTACGTTCTCATTTCTTGAAGAGAACAATGAAAGACAAAGGGTGAGCTCAACTAGTCAAGTAAGAAATATTATGACTAAGATAATGCAGAATAAATTATCGTTAGCCTTCAACAGTGTTAAACTGATAGAATACAATAAACAACAAGTTTAACTGAAGCGGAACAAGCAATCCATTAGAAGAGTCAAGTAGAGCATGATATATACTATCTTCTATGATTTAAAAAGTTTATCATCAATTTTATCGTTGAGACTCAGCTCAATAAATAATCCACATCACTGAATTATTCATGCACTACGGGCCAAGTATATTCGTTAGTATCACATCTATGAATTATCCATGCACTACGAGCCAAGGTTATTCGTGTTATCACCAATGGTCATGATCATGTTAGCAACTGTCCATCAATGCACTACGGGCCAATGAGGACTTTTACCACATCATTTGTAACATTACATGTCACGATTATACCGAATAATTCCTGATCATAATCATACCAATCAACAGTCCATCTATGCATGTAAGACCCTAACTTTTTAATGACTAAAATCGAATTTCCTCTATTTATTATTGTGAATAATAAGGTGTTAAATTGATATAATATTTTGGTTATGGGTGAAATGTGAAAATTTTGTAAAATAAGCAACTGATTATAAAATATTCATTGTTATCGGGGAATATTCGTTTGGTCGTGGAATATTCTTATTATCGAGGAATATTCATACAACGGCGCAACCATTTGTGGGCCCCATAATGGAAAACGGTCAGATGAAGAAAATGACAAATTTGAGTTTTTATAGATAACGGTGTAGTTGTTACCGTTAACACTGTTGGAATACCCGGTGGTTAAAATACAGTAATACGCGTGATTGCACAGTAGCACACGATTTTTCACAGTATTTTTGAATTATTTATTCTTACGTAAGAATGCACTACTCAATAATTGTTACAGTATTTATTGTTCAATATTTTATTTTATTTTTTCAATAATTGCTGCATTGATATTTTATATTATTGTTGTTTCAATAAATGTCATTTCACAGTATCTCCATTATCAGATCAATAATTCATATTATTTGAATAATATTGTTAGATAGCATTATTGGTAATGTCTAAGGATGTTCTGTTTAGGAAAGGGGTTTGGTCACCTAATTGCACGCTAATAAGGAGAAATCCTTACCGGAAAGTCCCCTCTTTCTTGGGAACGACCTAGTTGTCATTATTATGATTCTGTAATATTATTTGTGAATAATTAATTATTGATTTATATATATTTATTTTATGTGGATATAAATGATGGATATATTTATTGTGGTTATAAGTGATGAAATTAATACTGAGGTGTTTTATCAGTATTTTGTCAGAATAGAAGTTTTAAAAATCGTCCGTATGTGGATTACAGTCATTTTTCATTTGGAATTTGGAAAAACTTAAACTTACAAAGTTGTAGAGAATTAAATTTCCTATGGAAGGACATGAGATTCGAATTTTTCAGATAAAAGAACTACTTATTGTGAATTATTGAAGTTTCATAAATTAAATGTTTTTATTAAATGTATGGTGGGCCCCACTTTTGGTTGGTGAGAAATGAAATGTGCTGAAATTTATTTTCAAAAGTGGTAGGCTTAAATAGTAACAGGTAAAGCCATCAGGTTGCAGGTTAGTCTGCTATGGCGTTCTAAGCATTTTCCTATAAATATGGTGCTTAGTTAGAATTGAAAATCACACCAGAAATAAGTTTTCTCTCTTTCTCTCTCTATATTATCTAGCGTAGTTTGTGAGTATTTAGATACTTTGTTAGTTGCTATTAATTAGTGCAAGTTTTCTTCAGCCTTATACAGATATTCCGATCAGAAGTACTGTTATTTTGAGGTAAGGGATGTTATTTTCTTCCTAATGATGTTATTCTTTCAATATCATTATACTGAAATATTTGTATGGATTTTATTGTGGAATTTCTACCTTTTTGTGTCGGGGTTACTATTCACGTATAGGGCACTATTCACATATACGGCACTATTCATCAAAAAATAAAATTTTCTCCTTTTTGTCCAAGATGTCTATTATGGTTACTATCTTTGATTGTATCCATGTTTTGATCTTTATTTTTGAATTCTGCTTCACAATTGGTTATTATGAAGTATTATTGAACTTGGATTAACTGTAATACGAATCCCTAATATTTGTTCTTTTATCTCACTGGATTCATTTTCTTTAAGATATTTTTCATCATCCTCAGTCCTAAATGATGATATTACTGAATATCTTTGGCCTGTAGTGCAAAGATGAATGATTAACTGATGAATATCTTTGGCCCGTAGTGCAAAGATGAACATGTGTTGAGATGAACATGACCAACTGGTGATACAAATGAATATCTTTGGTCTGTATTGCAAAGATGAATATTTGATTCAATATGTATATTGATTGATGTTGCAGGGATAAAATATTGATGATAGACTTTTAAATCTTAGAAGATAGTAGAATTCATTCTCTACTTGACTCTTCTAATGGATTGTTGTTTTCGCTGCAATTGTTGATCTAAAACTTGTTGTCTATTATATTTTATCAGATTTTTCCCTGTTGAAGACTAATGATAATTTGTTGTAAATTATCTTAGTCATAATATTTTAAACTGGGCTAGTTGAGCTCGCCCTTTTCCTTTTTGTTCCATTGTTCTTCTCAGGAGGAGAGAATTTAGCAAGAACTAGTCGGGGTATGGAGTGATGATTCAAGATATTTTTTAGTAGTCCTCACTATTTTGTAAAATAGTATATCAATAATTGTAATGAGGACTCCTTTTGTGTTTGTATACTGTCTATTAGACTATATTTGTATTTAAACTCACAGTATAGGCATTGTCGTATTCTGCACGACAATTGTATTACTGAAATAGTATTTGTTTCTGTACCACGTATTTGGCGACTCAGAATGGGTGATGTATACCTATTTTGGGGGCGTCATAGTTGGTATCAAAGCTTAGGGATATGATCCCTGGCTGAGATGTGAGACAAGAACTAGGAGGGGAGAGACGGAGAATTCCTTCGCTAGTATGACCTAACTAAGTTTATTTGTTATTTGGTTGATCAATCAGAGCATATGGATAATATGTGATATGTTAATTTGTTAATTAACCTTTGTTTTATGGCAGTATTTAAGAATGGTAGCGGGAAATATTAACAATGGAGTGAATGAGACAGTGGAGACACCTTTAATCACCACCCAGAGGAACGTGCAACAAGAAGGCAATATTCCTCCTGTAAACAACACTACCGAACAAATGATGAATAATGGGATGTTTAGAAGCTTTTTGCAGTTCATGCAAAACCAGACGAGGGATACTCGTGTACAAAATACGGGTGGAAATGATAGTAATGTGCGACTTTTCACAGCCAAACAGTTTAAAGAGTTGGCACCACCAGAATTTATTAGAAAGCCGGATCCGATCAAGGCGGAAACCTGGGCCAAGCAAATTACCAAGATAATTGATGTCTTGGGATGCACGGAGGAACAGAAGGTTCCATTCGCCACCTTTATATTCCACGGTGAGGCAGACTACTTGTGGGAGTCTGTGAAGCGTACCCAGCCTGCCGCACTCAACATGTCTTGGGAAACGTTTCAGAAACTATTCAATGACAAATACTTTTTTGAAAGTATTTTTCATATGAAGGAGGTAGAGTTTATCAGACTGGAACAAAACAACATGACGGTGTCCCAGTACGAGGCGAAGTTCGCTGAGTTATCCAGGTTTTCACCTCATTCGGTAAAGAATGAGGAACGAATGACAAGGATATTTCTGAGAGGTCTAAAACCCGAGATTCGGCAATATTTTATCTCTCATAAATTTTCTTTATATTTAGATGTTGTAAACAGGGTTTAATTATTAGAGCGAGATAATGAGTATGTTCAACCGAGGGAACATAAGCAGGGTCATACCGGTGGCAGCGGTCATCGGTGCAATGAAAATCAGCAGGGAAGAGAACATTCGGACAAAAGCAGTAACCACTCTAGTGGTAATCGTGGCCGTGATAATAGAAGGAGCGAGTCGGGAGGAGATTTCAAAAAGAGAAGGCACAACAATGATAACGTGAAGACGTCAGCACAAACATTAACTGTTTCTAGGGGAGGAGAACGAGCACCGGTTATTTGTTATAAATGCGAGAAAGAGGGACACATCAGCCTAAACTGCCCATAATAATCCAAGGTGTGTTATAACTGTGGAAAGGAAGGTCATATAGTTAGACATTGTCTAGTTGCGAAACCAAGTTCAACAGGGATGGTGACACCAAAGGCTATCCCGGACAAGTCAAAGTCGGTGGTTCCGAAAAGGGCGTTTCTCGTGATTGCCCAAAACGCGAGGAACCCAAACGAGGTGATCACGGGTAAGCTAATCTTAAACTCTTGCAAAGTTTATACCTTATTAGATACTGGTTCTACCCATTCTTTTATCTCTCCTACTTGTGCTCAACGTTTAAACTTGACTCCAGAGAAATTAGATCTTGACTTATCTGTTGAGACTCCGTTAGGAGAAACTTTCATTACATCTACTATTTATAAATCTTGCTTGATTCAAGTTGGTACCATCACATTACCTGCCGATCTTATTTCGTTGAAAATTATTGCATTTGATGTGATTTTAGGGATTGATTGGTTAACCACGCATCATGCTAAATTTGATTATTTTCGTAAGGTTGTTAGTTTTCATATTCTTAACCAACCTATTATGCGAATTCAAACAATCAAACCATTAAAGTCAATCACTGTCATATCAAGCCATAAAGTTATTCGTTTATTGAAAAATGGATGTCAAACTTTCTTAGCCCATGTCACGGACTTGAACAAAAACACGTCAGATTTGAATAAAATTTTTGTTGTTAGTGAATTTCCTGACGTATTTCCTAAAGAACTTCCCTGTCTACCCCCAAAACGTGAAGTTGAATTCTTTATTGACCTTGATTCTGGTACAAAGCCCATTTGTAAAACTCTTATTGAACTTCTGGAGTTAAAGGTTCAATTATAGGAGTTGTTGGACATCGGTTTCATTCGTTCTAGTACATCTCGTTGGGGTGCTCCTATGTTATTCGTAAAGGAGAAAGATGGGAGTATGCGACTTTGTATTGACTACCGAGAATTGAACCATGTCACCATCAAGAATAGGTATCCGTTACTTCGCATTGATGACCTGTTTGACCAGTTGCAAGGAGCACAATTCTTTTCAAATATCGATCTTCGTTCTGGATATCATCAGATGAAGATTAAAACCAAGGATATTCTGAAGACTTCTTTCAAAAAACTCAGTACAGTCATTATGAATTCTTAGTATTGTCTTTTGGATTGACTAATGCTCCTGTTGCTTTTATGGATATGATGAACCGTGTGTTCAAAGAATATTTGGATCATTCCGTTGTTGTCTTTATTGATGACATCCTCATCTATTCCAAAAATTGTAAAGATCATGAGCACCATTTGAAGCTGGTACTTCAAAGGCTTCATGATAACAAGCTATATGCCAAGATGAAGAAATGCGAGTTCTGGCTGGAGGAAGTAGCATTCCTTGGGCACGTGGTGTCAAAACATGGAGTTTCTGTTGACCCGGCGAAGATTGAAGCAATACAAAGTTGGGAATAATCGAAGTCGGTAACCAAAGTACGTAGCTTTCTGGGCTTAACTGGTTATTATCGGAGATTCGTGGAAGGATTTTCTCGAATCGCTACTTTGTTAACTCAGCTGACTCGTAAAGATACAAAATTCGATTGGAGCGAGGATTATGAGAAGAGTTTTCAAGAACTCAAGAGTAGACTCATTTCGGCACCTGTTCTGACAATACCATCTAGTTCGGATGGATTTGTTATCTACAGCGATCCTTTAGGCAAAGGGTTAGGATGTGTTCTCATGCAACATGGGAAAGCATAGCCTATGCCTCGCGAAAACTTAGAGAATATGAGAGGAATTATCCTACTCATGATTTGGAGTTGGTAGCAGTCGTTTTCGCATTGAAGATCTGGAGACACTACCTGTATGGGGAGAAAGTGGAGATCTATACAGATAATAAAAGCCTCGAATATTTCTTCACCCAAAAGGAAATCAACATGCGGCAAATACGTTGGCTCGAGCTGTTGAAAGATTACGATCATACCATCCAATATCATCCTGGAAAAGCAAACGTGGTAGCTGACGCATTGAGTAGAAGATCATATGCGGGTACGAGTGCAATGTTGTTAACACAAAGGTCCATTTTGTATGACTTTCAAAGGATGGAGATAGAGGTAAAGGCTCCAAGTACCCATGTGATGCTATCAAACATACGAGTAGAACCGACTTTAATCGATAAAGTTAAAGTTGCTCAAGCTACTTACATGGAGCTGATGCATATGAAGAAGAAAGTGCAAGAAGGTGCTATTTCAGAAACAAGAATCGATGAAGAAGGAATACTTCGAGTCAACTCTAGACTTTGTGTTCCTAACGATTCTGACTTAAAGCATAGAATTATGATGGAGGCACACAACACACCGTTTACAATCCATCCTAGGAGTACCAAAATGTATCATGATCTTCGACATATATTTTGGTGGAACAATATGAAGAGAGAGATCGCGGAGTTTATCTCAAGGTGTTTAACTTGTCAACGTGTAAAGGCGGAGCATCAAGTGGAAAAGGGTCCATTGCAACCACTTGAGATTCTAAAATGGAAGTGGGAACACATTATTATGGATTTCGTTACAGGTCTTCCCAAGGTTTCTCAAGGCATAGATGCGATTTGGGTTATTGTTGATAGATTAACCAAGTCCGTCCATTTCTTGCCTATACGGGAGACTTATTCCCTTGAACATCTTGCTAGTTTGTACGTAAATGAGATTGTGAGATTGCATGGGATTCCAGTATCCATAGTTTTAGATCGTGACCCAAGATTCAATTCACAATTTTGGGTTAGCTTGCAGAAAGCTATGGGCACGGATTTACGATTCAATTCAGCATACCATCCTCAAACGGACGGGCAATCAGAAAGGACTATTCAAACTCTTGAAGATCTATTAAGACTCTATGTCCTAGATTTCCAAGGGAGTTGGGATAAGTACCTACCATTGGTGGAATTCTCCTACAACAGCAGTTATCAGGCAAGTATAGGTGTGGCTCCATTTGAAGCATTGTATGGACGAAAGTGTCACTCTCCAGTATGCTGGGATGAGGTGGGAGAAGCAACGTTGTTGGGACCAGAGTTAGTACGAATGACTACATAGAAGATCCAAACGATTCGACAACGTATACAAACGGCACAAGATCGACAAAAGAGTTATGTGGATCTTCATCAAAAGGACATGGAATTTAATATTGGGGATCATGAATTGTTACGTATTTCACCATGGAAGGGAGTTACAAGATTTAGGAAGAGAGAAAAGCTCAATCCAAGATTTGTTGGTCCATTTGAGATTCTTAACCGAATAGGAAATGTGGCCTATAGACTCGCATTACCTCCAAGCATGTCTCGTGTTCATAATGTTTTTCACATATCTATGCTTCGTAAATATGTGAAAGACCCGAACCACATTATTGAGTTAGAACCAGAAGAGATAGCCGAAGATTTAACGTACGATGAGGTACCTGTTAAGATCTTGGATAGGAAAGAGCATGTCCTACGCACCAAGGTTATACCACAAGTTATGGTTTTGTGGAAAAACCATGCTATTGAAGAAATGACCAAGGAGTTGGAATCAGAAAGGAAAGCGAGGTATCCTCACCTTTTCGAAACACCAGGTACGTACGTAAATTTCGTGAGGACGAAATTTCATAAGGAGGGGAGGTTGTAAGACTCCAACTTTTTAATGACTAAAATCGAATTTCCTCTATTTATTATTTTGGATAATAAGGTGTTAAAATATATATAATGTTTTTGTTATGGACAAAATGTGCAAATTTTGCAAAATAAGCAAGTGGTTATAAAATATTCATTGTTATCGGAGAATATTCGTTTGGTCGTGGAATATTCTTGCTATCGGGGAATATTCGTACGACGGTGCAGCCATTTGTGGGCCCCATAACAGAAAACAGTCGAATGAAGAAAATGACAAATTTGAGTTTTTGTAAATAACGGCGTAGTTGTTACCGTTAACACTGTTAGAAAACCCAGTGGTTAAAATACAGTAATACACGTGGTTGAACAGTAGCACATGGTTTTGCAAAATATTTTTGAATTATTATTTTTTACGTAAAAAGTCACTACTCAATAATTGTTACCATATTTACTGTTCAATATTTTATTTCATTAATATTTTATATTATTGTTGTTTCAATAATTGTCATTTCATAGTATCTCCATTATTAGATCAATAATTCATATTATTTGAATATTATTGTTAGATAGCATTAATGGCAATGTTTAAGGAAGTTCTGTCTAGAAAAGGGGCTTGGTCACCTAATTGCGCGCCAATAAGGAGAAATCCTTATCGGAAAGCCCCCTCTTTCCTGGGAACGACCTAGTTGTCATTTTTGTGATTCTGTAAGATTATTTGTGAATAATTAATTATTGATTTATATATATTTATTTTATGTTGATATAAATGATGGATATATATATATATATTGTGGTTATAAATGATGGAATTAATGCTTAGGTGTTTTATCAGTATTTTGTCAGAATTGAAGTTTTGAAAATCGTCCGTATGTGGATTTCGGTCATTTTTCGTTTGGAATTTGGAAAACCTTAAACTTACAAAGTTGTAGAGAATTAAATTTCCTATGGAAGGACATGAGATTTGAATTTTTCTGATAAAAAGGCTATTTATTGTGAATTATTGAAGTTTCGGAAATTAAATATTTTTATTAAATATATGGTGGGCCCCACTTTTGGTTGGTGAGAAATGAAATGTGCTGAAATTTATTTTCAAAAGTGGTAGGCTTGAATAGTAGCAGGTAAAGCCATCAGGTAGCAGGTTAGTCTGTTATGGCGTTCTAAGCATTTTCCTATAAATATGGTCCTCATTTAGAATTGAAAATCACACCAGAAATAAGTTTTCTCTCTCTATATTATCGAGCGTAGTTTGTGAGTATTTAGATATTTTGTGAGTTTCTATTCATCAGTGCAAGTTTCCTTCAGCCTTATACCGATATTCCGATCAGAAGTACTGTTATTTTGAGGTAAGGGATGTTATTTTCTTCCTAATGATGTTCTTCTTTCAATACCATTATACCGAAATATTGGTATGGATTTTATTGTGGAATTTCTACCTTTTTGTGTCGAGGTTACTATTCACGTATACGACACTATTCACGAATACGACACTATTCACCAAAAAATGAAATTTTCTCCTTTTTGTCCAAGATATCTATTATGGTTACTATCTTTGAGTGTATCCATGTTTTGATCTTTATTTTTGAATTCTGCTTCATAATTGGTTATTATGGAGTATTATTGAACTTGGATAAACTGTAATATGAATCCCTAATATTTGTTCTTTTATCTCACTGAATTCATTTTTTAAAGATATTTTTCATCATCCTCAGTCCTAAATGATGATATTACTGAATATATTTGGCCTGTAGTGCAAAGATGAATGATTAACTGATGAATATCTTTGGCCCGTAGTGCAAAGATGAACAGGTATTGAGATGAACATGACCAACTGGTGATACAAATGAATATCTTTGGCCTGTAGTGCAAAGATGAATATTTGATTCAAGATGTATATTGATTGATGTTGCAGGGATAAAATATTGATGATGGACTTTTAAATCTTAGAAGATAGTAGAATTCATTCTCTACTTGACTCTTCTAATGGATTGTTATTTTCGCTGCAGTTGTTGATCTAAAACTTGTTGTCTATTATATTTTATCAGATTTTTCTCTGTTGAAGACTAATGATAATTTGTTGTATATTATCTAAGTCAGAAGATTCTTTACTTGGTTAGTTGAGCTCACTCTTTTCCTTTTTGTTCCATTGTTCTTCTCAGGAGGAGAGAATTTAGCAAAAACTAGCTGGGGTATGGAGTGATGATTCAAGATAGTTGTTTTAATAGTCCTCACTATTTTGTAAAATAGTGTATCAATAATTGTAATGAGGACTCTTTTTATGTTTGTATACTGTCTATTGGACAATATTTGTATCCAAACTCACAGTATAGGCATTGTCGTATTCTGCACGACAATTGTATTACTGAAGTTGTATTTGTTTTTGTACCATGTATTTGGCGACTCAGAATGGGTGATGTATACCTATTTTGGGGGCGTCACAATGCACTACGGGCCAAATATGACTTTCATCACAATATAAGCATTACGATGATGGCAATGATATAAGAATTCAATTAAATGAGAGAAATGATAAATTTTAAAGATTTATAATTTAATTTATCCAGAATTCAATAATGTCCAAATTATCAACATGATACTGCTTTGTGGAGTAAAATTCAAGAATAATATGTTAGAGTTTATGCCCTAGATGCCAATTATTTGATATAATTAGTTAAAATTAGACCTGGCAAACGGAAAGGCCGGGTCGGGCCAAAATGGCCCGGGTTTTGGCGGGCTGCATTTGTGAGGCCCGGGTTGGGCCGGGCCGGCCCGCGGGCTTCATCCTTTAATTTTTTATTTTATTTTTTTTTTGCAAAATCTTGATACACCAAAAATAATAATAATAATAAATATTAAATATAATAAAATAATTTATAATAATCAATAATTCTAATTACTTACATTAACTACATATCTTAATCAATTAAAATTTTAATAGTGTTATAAATTACTTTCAAACACGCTCCAGCTTAAGGGGGAGTGTTAGTAGATATTCTAGAGGATTTTAGATATTATTCTAAAGTCATGATTTGGGGATTAAATAAGTTGGGGGGTTGCATAATTAAGGGATAATGATTGATTTACTTTCTAAATGTACTACACTGTAAATTGTAATGTCGCTATAAATAATAGTGGTCTTCTCCATTCTTTCTCATTGATTGCTAGTAATTCAAAGTATATAATCAAATTTGATTTTTTTAAAATTAATATAATTTATTTAACTTTTAAAAATAATAAATACTGTAATTAATACTAATATATAGATAATTTTAAATTTTTATAATTATATTATCTGACTTAAACTAATAATTATTAGTTTTATACTTTGAAATTGAAGAACTATTTCGAAAGTTCATGCAATTGTAATTGTTTGTGAGCGTGAGTAAAATTATATAGAGGATATATTGAGGGAATTAACATTTCTACTATTAAAATTAAAAGCAATATCAATAGTTGTTGTAGTTCAGTTGGTTTGAACTCTTATTTATTTACTAATAAGTCTTGTGTTCAAGCCTCACAACACACAAGTAGCAAAATTTTATTTTTTTTAAAAAAGTTACGGGCCACAGGCCGGGTCAAAAACGAGCCGGGCCAAAATGGCCTGCATTTGCTTGGGCTAGAAAATTGCAGCCCGTGGCGGGCGGGCCGGCCTGGCCTGCGGGCTTGGGTCATGTTTGCCAGGTCTACTTAACATTTTGATATTATATTGGATTGAATAAATGAATGATTTTACTATGATTTTATTTACCGCGTTATATAAATGTTAACATAATAAAATTCCTTAGAATAGTGATACAAATTATATAGTTTCAAGTATGTGACTTGTACATGAGATTATATAATTACAATTATTAGTATCATTGCTCTTAAATGTCCCTAGTCGAGTATCATTGTTGATTGGACAACATTGATGCATTGAGACTAGTATGTGGATTGATTGATGACCAGATCTCATTGGTCATAAATATATGAGATATTAAGTCCATGCATAAGTACGTGTTAGAGAACGATGTACTGGACAGACCCACCATAAGAATTCTATGTGGAGCATAATGCAAAGTGTCATTAACGATTCTCATAGTGACAATGATGTAATGATCCTCCGACCTGAAATCACTATATTACTACACGAGAATTTATGTACTTTGATATCATCAAAGGTTACCTTTAATAGGGTGGACTATAAAGGTGATTATTGGGTACATCATGAATCTTGTGAGGAATATGAGTGATCTAGATGAAATTTAACCCTCCTATATATTAAGGGTGATATCCATAAGCCTTTTGATTGTGTAGGACTATGAAATGCATGGCCATGCTCAAATAGTGATTTGTTTCATATAGTCTACTCATTGATCAAGAAAACTCAGTTTAAATTAAGAAGAGTATGACACATTCCATGACTCGAGTTTAATCTAGGATGTCAAGGTTAAAAGGATTAAATTACATTGAAACATTGGTCACGAAAAGGTTGCATCGAATCATCGATCTTATTATTACGTGGGTAGCAGTGATGCATTACTAGATGTCGCTCACTGTTTATAATTTTATAATATGATTTTAAAAGTATTGCCAACGTAATAATAACATATAGGGTCACACACATAGAACGTAATTAAAAGGGAATTAATTTAAATTTTAAAGATTTAAATATGTCAATATGATTGATAATATTTAAATTACGAATTTAAATTAATAGGATAATTTATATAAAGGTATATTAATTAAGTAAGACTTAATTAAGATATATATATATATATATATATATATATATATATATATATATATATATATATAAATTAGGATTTTATTAGGGTTTTTGATTAATCCCTTTTTAACCGCAATATATATGATATGTAACAACCATTTTAGGCATAATCATCATAACCTCAAAAACCCTAGCCGCTCTTATGGAGAGACTAGAGATAAAAACCTTTGAAAATCCTGATCCTTGGTGGCTAGTACCGCAGTTCTCTTCACTATAGATGGTGTGATGATTCATAGGCGTTCGTGTGGATAACGTAGAGACGAAGTACCATGAGGAATTGCGTTGGAGATTCGAAGCATTTCAGAAAATATTATAATCGGTATAATATATAAACACTGAATTATTATGTTTTCGCATGGATCCTTTTTTAGGGTTTTGAATTTAGCTTTATAATTTTTTATTTTCTGCTGTGTTTTTATGCCGAAATCCTTACAGTGGTATCAGAGCTACTTATGAAAATGATTAATTCAGATTACGTGTTTTAATTGTATTCAATATATATGATATATGATGATGCATGTTTATCGATTTGAAATTGAATATATGATATTCTGCTGTATGCATATTCTAGTACTTTAATTTATATATGTTATATATATATATATATATATATATATATATATATATATATATATATATATATATGCATGTATATGATGTTCTGTTAATCATATCTTAGAAGGTGGAATAATAATACAACTTATGTTCTAATTGGATTAGAAGCATGAAGATTCGGTTTAATATGATTAATCAAAACTGGACATATATGATATGTTCTGGGTGTACTGTTAATATAAGTGTTATGGCAGATTTGATATGATTCTGGAATTGTTTCAAAGATTTGTATGAAATTTCTGGACCATCTCCAGAGGAGAGACCCCCCCCCTTGGACCCCCACGTCGTAGCGCACGGTGGTCGTGACCTCAATATGTTATATATAGTTTTCTTTAATTATATATAAACTGTTATGTGCTTATTGTGATATGCATAGTGCACAGTTATGGCCTTTTGACCCATAGGTTAGCGGTTTTTGGTTTTGAAATACGGCTTGCATGTCTTGCCTTTCTATAAATTCTAATATAATATTATCTTCTCATCTAAATCCCCTCGAATGTAACTCGAGGTTTCTTTATGTCATGTAATAATCTATAATCGATAAAGATGACAAGATGGAGAACACGATGGAAAGATGATGATGGAGATGAGGCACATGCATGAGGAAGATCCAAGGAAGATCCAAGGAAGCTACTATTTTGAGATCTTTAACCACTTTAGATTAACCTTCAATCTTTCATTAGCTTGAAAAGATTGACAGTGGATTGGGTCATTGCACTTTATTTATGCTTGTATGCGATATGATATGATAAATAATGTGCATGCTTAATAAGTTTAAAATTTGTGAGATTTAAATTAATTTCTAAAATCCCTCATTAAATTATGAAGTCTAAATCAGATGTCTTCCAATGAATAACACTCATCAAGACCTTGATCAATGGATGTAGGTTTACCAAAGCAAAGTACCCTATTTATCTAGGTAAGATTTGATAGGATAATTGTGATATCCAAACTGTTAAAATCATTGGGCCCGACTTAACTAAGTTATCTCAATAGGATTGTGGACTTAGAGGCATGGATTTTGGTAGGTACCATTAGATGGACTAGAAATAAATGTTGTTTACCAAACTATCCAAGAGTTATATATGATATAATTAACAAGGGGTTGTCTACCTAAATAATTATATTTTGGGAGAATAGCCAAAGCTAACTTAAGGCATAATGAAATATGGATCTTGGCTCACTAGAAAGATTTAATAGAAAATGCTTTCCAAATTAATGGTGAGGACTATTAATTTGAATAAAATAGTGGGAGGTATTTTTTGAATGTACCATTATCAATTACATAATATAAAAAACACTGCAATTTGACTTATTATTTTTGCACTTATAAATTGTAGATATCAATGGCAAACAACAACAACAACACAAGTAGTCTTTCACTACTATCAGTCCTTGAGAAGGACAAACTAAGTGGAATTAATTTCCTTGACTGGCATAGGAACTTGAGGATTATCCTCAAACAAGAGCTCAAGTTATATGTCATTGAAAAGCCCATTCCTACAGTACCAGCTAACACTGCACCACGTGCAGAGCATAATGCTTACAAGAAACATTAAGATGATGCTCTGGATGTGAGTTGTCTCATGCTAGTAACTATGAACGCTGAGCTTCAGAAGCATCATGAGTTGATGGATGCTTATGAGATGATCGAGCATCTCAATAAATTGTTCGAAGGGCATGCTCGGCAGTAAAGGTATGATACAAGCAAAGCGTTGTATCACTGCAAAATGGGTGAACATGATACAGTTCGTCCACATTTGCTGAAATTGATTAGGTATATTGAGTACCTTTATATGTTGGGTTTTTCGATTACTCCAAAAGTCCAAACTGATCTTGTTTTACAATCATTGAATAACAGCTACTCTCAATTTGTTATGAATTACCTCATGAATGAAATTGCGAAACCCCTTACTGAGTTTTTGAGCATGTTGAGAATTGCCGAGAATAACATGAAAAGGGCAGGACCCGCTCCCATAATGATAGTACAAAAGGAGAATGCTAAGGGAAATTGGAAAGGAAAGAAGAAGATAGGATCTAAATCTTTTGCCAAACCCAATTCAAAAACCAAACAGGCTTTAAAACCTAAAGGTAAGGTGGCTAAAGAAGGTGATTGTCACTTCTGTGAAAAACTTGGACACTAGAAGAGGAATTGTCATGCTTATTTGGAAGATGTGAAGAAAAGGAAAGGAAGTGCGACTTCTGAGTCAGGTATATATGTTATAGAAGTCAACTTATCTACTTCTACATCATGGGTATTGGATACTGGATGTGGTTCTCACATTTGTGTTAATGTGCAGGAACTTCAAAGGAGTAGGACTTTGGCGAAAGGAGAGGTTGACCTACGAGTTAGGAATGGAGCAAAAGTTGCTGCACTGGCCGTAGGAACTTATCATTTATCTTTGCCCACTAGGCTAGTATTAGAATTAGAGGATTGTTATTATGTTCCTACTATAAACAAAAACAATATTTCTATTTCTTGTTTGGACAAGAAAGGTTTTTCATTTATAATAAAGAACAATCGTTGTTCGTTTTACTTAAATTATATATGCTATGGTGTTGCACAATTGTTTAACGGTCTTTATATTCTTAATTTAGAAATGCCTATCTATAACATAAATACTAAACGATTTAAATCAAATGATTCAAATCTGACATATCTCTGGCACTGTTGTTTAGGCCATATAAATGAGAAACGCAAATCCAAACTCCATATAGATGGATTTTTTGATTCATTTGATTTTGAATTATATAAGAAATGCGAGTCTTGTTTATTAGGAAAGATGATTAAAGCCCCTTTCACTGGACACAGTGAACGGGCTAGCGATGTATTGGGACTTATACATAGTGATGCATGTGGACCCATGAGTTTGTTAGCAAGAGGTAGGTTTTATTACTTCATTACATTTACTGACGACTTCAGTAGATATGGATATGTATATCTTATGAGACACAAATCTGAATCCTTTGAAAAGTTCAAGGAATTCAAGAATGAGGTTCAAAACCAATTTGGCAAAAGCATAAAAGTTCTTCGATCCGATAGAGGAGGTGAATACTTAAGCCAAGACTTTGATGACCTTCTAAAGGAGTGTGGTATTATATCACAACTCACTCCACCTGGAACACCACAATGGAATGGTGTATCTGATAGGAGGAATAACTCATTGTTGGACATGGTACGATCAATGATGAGTCATGCAAATCTTCCAATAAGCTTCTGGGGTCATGCTCTAGAGACAGCTGCATTCACACTTAACCGTGTTCCTACAAAGATGGTTCAGAAGACACTATATGAGATGTGGAATGGGAAACGTCCTAGTATGTCGTTCATGAAGATTTGGGGTTGCGAGGCGTTTGTAAAACGTCTGGATTCTGACAAGCTCAGACCCAAATCTGAAAAATGTAATTTTGTGGGATACCCAAAGGAAACAAAATGGTATTATTTCTATAAACCTTCTAAGAACAAAGTGTTTATTTCTCGAACTAGTATTTTTCTAGAAAGCGAATTTGTCTATAAAGGAAACAGTGGGAGGAAAGTAGAATTCGAAGAAACTCGAGAACCACAAAATATCATTGAATTTGAGTTGGAACGTGAGCAGGAACCACAAGATATTGTGGAAAGTGAACCTACTCAAATTACACAAGGCATTCGTAGATCTGGTAGGAAACACCAAGAGCCCGAAAGATATTATGGATATCTTGTGACTCAAAATGGCGATGTGATGCTCATAGATCAGGATGAGCCTGCTTCCTACCAAGAAGCTATGAATGGACCAGATTCTGAGAAATGGCTTGAAGACATGAAATCTGAGATGGACTCTGTGATGCCCCCAAAATAGGTATACATCACCCATTCCGAGTCGCCAAATACATGGTACAGAACATAAATACAATCTTAATTATACAACAAGAGAGTTGTGAGTTTAAATACAAATACTGTCTTCTAGACAATATCCACTCTCAGAATAAGTCCTCATTACATTTATTGTCACACTATTTTACAGAATAGTGAGGACTACTGATGCACCATCTAGGACCATCACTCTGTTCCCCGACTAGTCCCAGCTACGTTCTCATTTCCTGAAGAGAACAGTGAAAGAAAGGGCGAGCTCAACTAGCCCAGTAAGAAATATTATGACTAAGATAATGCAGAAATAAATTATCATTAGCCTTCAACAGTGTTAAACTGATAAAATATAACAAACATCAAGTTTAACTGCAGGTGAACAAGCAATCCATTAGAAGAGTCAAGTAGAGAATAAAATCTATTATCTTCTATGATTTAAAAGGTTTTTCATAACTTTTATCGCTGAGACTCAACTTAATAAATAATCCACATCATCAAATCATCCCTGCACTACAGGCCAAGGATATTCTTTAGTATCACGACCACGAATTATTCATGCACTACGGCTAAAGATAATCATGTTTTCATCAACGGTCCTGATCATGCCATAAAATAATTCATCTTTGCACTACGGCCAAAGAGAATCCATAGCCATAATTATACCAAAAACTGTCCATCAATGCACTACGGGCCAATGAGGACTTTTTTCACATCATTTGCAACATTACGGTTATGATTATACCGAATAATCCCTGGTCATAATCATACCAAGTCCATCTATACACTACAGGCCACAAATGACTTTCAAAAAAAAATAAACATGAGGATGATGACAATGATATAAGAATTCAATAAAAAAAGTTCAAGAATTAATTTATCTAGGAACTGATAATGTCCAATTTGTCAACATGATACTGCTTTGTAGAGAAAAATTCAAGAATGCTCAGAAGAATATTTCTATGAAAAGATACTGGATGAAGCGCAAATATCAAGGATATTCCACAAATTTCATGGAGTATAGAAGTCAAAACTTTAACCAACTGAGTATAATAAAGAATGGAATAACAAAAGAAATCACCATGTATGCGGTACTTCACATATACAAGTTATTCCAACAGAATAATAATAACGGAACCAGGTCAGGAAAAATTCGAATCGATAGGATATTCTAACAGAATAATAAATAGCGGAACTAGGTCCAGCGTAAAACGTGTGACAACCCGAGAATTTAGACAATTTATGAAAATCTCAAATGATTGATTTAAGGTCGAATAATAGACCTAGACAGAAAATAAGTGTATGCGTTTGATGTTATTAGGGTGGAATTTTGAGGATTTCAAAATTTCGTGAAGGCTTTTAAGTGAATTATTCAGGATTAAGTGTTTACGTGAATATGCTCTATTCATATGGATAATGATGTGTTCAGAATGTGGTTAAGGGTTATGGGTTGACCAGATAAATTACATCTGTGACAAACCCTATGTATATATTAAGAACGTCAACGTTCAGTTAGAAAACTCTAACGTCTGATAAGAAACCCTAGCAATCGGTTCTGTAAACCCTAGTTTCAGTTCCGGGAGTCCGAAACCCTAATTCGTATATCGAAAACCCTAGATTGGGAATGCAATGTTATGTATAAGGTTAAACGTCATTAATTAGGAAAAACCCTAATTAATTACTGGAAATTCTAATTGATTATTAGAAAAACCCTAATACCAGAACTGAAAACCCTAATTTCAGATTTTGATAAAATTGAAGCCCTAATATGGGAATATAGCGGAGAATTATAATGCTTAAGTCTAATTAGGGCAAATCTTAATTAATTAGCAGACCCTAATTTAGAAAACCCTAATTTCGAGAATTGAAACCCTAATTTTATAATTAGGAAAAAAAATGAAAGTGTTAATTGAATACTTTTAATGTTAATTAGAATATATTAATTCTAATTTTCAAGATTGTGTAATTAGAAAACTGTAATCTAATTACGAATATTTAATTTCTATTTTAGAAAATTATTCTATTTTAGAAACCCTAATTTGTGGGTTGAAAACCCTAATTCATGATTTTGAACCCTAATTGTTCAGGGGTGGATTAAATTGCTATAATTGCAATGTTGATTAGGAAATATAATCCTAATTGTCAAGGTATTAAAAACCCTAATCTAATTGGGAAATTTAATTTCAAAAATTAAAATATTATATTATTTAAAACCCTAAAATGTGGTTTTGAAACCTAATGTGCAATTGTGGGCTTAAGTGCTAAATTAGCGATTTTAATTAGGATAGATTAGTCCTAATTAATAAGATTGTTGTGTGACTAGGAAATTATGATATAATTAGGAAGCCCTAATTATAATTGAGAAAATCAAAATTTTCTATTGTAAATTTAATTAGAAAATTTTTGATAATCCAAGTTGCTAAAAATTTGAGGGTTAACACCTAAACCTTAAATTTGTCCAAACTCTAAATCTAAGTATGCTCAAACCCTAAACCCTAAGGGTTTCATGAATTGAAAAATCTAGAGAAAAATGGAAATGACATAAATGCCCTTTTAGTGTGATATTTTAGTTAGCTTGTAAATCTTGCAAAATCTATGGGTTGGTGAACAACCCTAGAGCTACCTTAGCCTAGCCATGTGCTACAAACCACAGCAATCAGCCATTTAGCAAGCCAAATGCATTGGATCAAGAATGATATAAATAATTAAAGAGAGAGAAAATGCTAGATTATTTTCTCAAATCAACCAAGCCATCCTCTCTCTCCATTTTCGAAATTTTAGAGTGAGAGGGAGTGAGAATTTAAGCCATGGTCAAGATTCAGCAAACCCAAAACAGAATCAAAGGGCAGAAATCGAAAATCAAGCATAAAAGGTATAAAATTCCTAATTTTTGAAATCCTTCGATTCCTTGTTAATTGTTGCAATTGATTGTACAAATATGTGTTATAGGGTGTCAATTGATGATCTGGGTTGATAAATCATGAACCCATAACATCAAAGTACACGAATTTGAGAATTTGAGAAATCTGGAAAATTTCATTTCTGTGATTTTTGGTCAAATGTCAGAGCTTGTATCTCTATAATAATTTACGGTTTTTGTTGTTTGTAAGATGTTATGTATAGCCTGACATGTGGTCTGTAATATGCAAAAAGAATCAAAGCTAGATCACGTTTAGATCAAACGATACAAGCGGTCAAAACTCGTTGACCAATTCTGTTAAATCGCGAACCCAGAATTTTCCAGATCAGTGTCCGTGTCCTACTTTGACCGGCTATATCTTGTTCATTATGTGATGTTTTTGTGTTATTATTCTTGATAGTTGTAGTACTACATGTTTTCTACACACTAGAGTTGATAGATCACATAATAAATATATAGAATGAAAGTTATAATGACCCAAAGGGGGTACCTTGAATTCTGGTAAACCCAGAAAGATGAAGAACTTATTTGTCAGACTTTTTGGAAGCTTATATCCAGCTGTTATGTTGTTTTTTGGGTATGAAATTGATTTCTAGTTGTATTATTGCATAAGTACTACAGTCTAAAAGTTTTAGCAAGCCTAGAAACGCAATAACCATTGAATTAAACCCGGTCAAACGAGCCACCTCGCTCACGGTCGGAAATTCTGGGCAGGCCTCAAGAACACCTATAGCGACAGAAAGCGTCGCTATAGGCCTTTAGCGACAGTTTTAATTAATATTTTCGGAAAATGATTAAAAATTAGAAAAAAATGGTTTTTAATTATTAAAAATACATAATAAATTATGAAAAATTATTTTAAAGTCTGAAAAATAGTTTTTAACTATTTTGAGTATATTTCATAAATATTTGGTATTTTTGGAATGTAAATGGTATTTATTTATTTAATTATAATATTAAATAAATTATTTAAAAATAGTTTTTAATTCATGAAAAATCATGAAAAATGATATTATGGTATAAGAAAATATTTTAAGTTATTTTTGATGACTTTTGATATTTTGTGATGAAATTCATTAATAATTTATTATTAATGGTAATTAATTTATTTAATAAATATATTAAATAAATTATGGAAAAATAGTATTAATGCTTTATAAATCATATAAAGATGATTTAAGTGTTATAAAAATATTTTAAGTTATAAAATATAACTTTTGATATTTTGGCATGAAAATATTAATATTTTAATATTAATATTAATTATCGGATAATGGATTTAAGTGTTTAAAAATTATATAAATATGATTTTAAGGTATTAAAATATTTTGATATATTATAATATTATGTAATGGTTTTCATTATTATTTATATTAAATAAATATTAATGATTAAGGAATTATGTGGTATTTAATTCATTTAAATACGATTTAATGATTGGAAAATGGTGATAAATGTTAATAATTATCCGAAAATTATTACGAGCTTAGGAAAATTATTTTGACTGATAAAGAAATTATTGGTGATAATGGTTAAGTGTTCAGGAAGAGTTTAAAATCGATTATTGTCCGACTAGACCGTCGGGATGATAAAATTGTGTCGGTGTCAACTCAGACTGAAATAGTTTGACCTGATACTAAGTCTTATGTGTTGTATAGACTGATAGGGTTATTTTGTGGATATAATATAACAGTATTATACTATGATGATATTATTCTAATGTTGGAGATCTATATTATTAATATTAGGTCTTCGAGTAAAGCGTTATAAAATGCGTTGCGGTAATCAACGGTTCAGGCAAGTTTTTCAATTCTATTATGTTTGAGGATGGAATGTGGTTATATGTTAAATTGCATATCATGCTCTATGAATTGTTGAAAGTCAAAATATGACTAAGTTAATTGAGTTATGGAACTCAATCTATATGTGATTACATGTTGTATGATATAATTCGATAAATTAGAAATGTATAATGCATGACTGTATGTTTTGAAAGGAATTATTGATGCATGTAAGATATGCATAGTAAAGAATATATGTTGCATGTATAGATGCATATTAATGGAAAGGTAGTGCATATAGAATTATGTGCTATGTGAAACATGATAGATTGTTAAATTTGATGGGCTGTCGAGCTCAATCTTGCAAAAACAAACTTTTTGCAGGTTAATGATATTAGACAATATTAATTGCTATACGGATGATGAAGATTGATCGATGCGCAAATGAATACACTTTCTTGAATTAAAAATTGTATAATTTATGATCAATAGTTTTGTCAAATGTAATTGTCAACTATGTACAGTTTGAAATGAGAATAGATATGACTCTTAAATAAATGAATCATCAATAGAAAGATAATGCCAAGTTTAGCTTGGAATATAAAGTGCAACTATTTTGTAATAAAATAGTTTGGTAAATGTGTTATAAAGATTATGAATTGTATTTAAGTTAAGGTTACTCGACCTTGGGGTAATGTGTAAAATTTAATGTATAAACAATTTATGTTTATATCTTCCGCAAATAATGCTAGAAACAGTGTACCGGATCCGCGGCGATTTGGGGCCCGGGTTCGGGGATGCTACAAAACGCACAGACATGATATTCTAACAAAATAATAAATAACGGAACCAGGTCTGGTTTAAAATGCACAGACAGAATATTTCAACAGAATAATAAAGAATGGAATATTAGAAGAATTTCACCATGTATGCAGTACTTTGCATAGACAGGTTATTCCAACATAATAATAAAGAATGGAATGACAGAAGAATTTCACCAAGTATAGGGTATCCCGCGTATACAGGTTATTCTAACAGAATAATAAAGAATGGAATAACAGAAGTTCTCTTCATAAATAAGAAAGAAAGAGTACTCCTTACGAGTACAACAAATAATATTCCCTACCTTAGAAAGAAGAGTACTGGATATAGAAGTAGTGAAGTAGCAGAACACTTTTCTTCTTTCTCTCTAGAGTTTCAGTGATTTCGTAAGAAATAATGAATGAATGAGCTTCTATTTATAGAAAAATGGACTACATAGTAACTAACTCATGAACGGTTCAGATTGATTTACTTTAATCTGACGGTCCATATTTAAAGCAAAATCTTTTAAATAAAAATATAATATATTCTATTTATAATCTAATAAAACGAATACCTTTATAAAAGATTTTACTATGCAAACACTATACAGGCACTATGCAAACACTATACATAATAAAATATAATATATTCTAATTATTGTCTAATAAAATAGATAACTTTATAAAAGTATTCTATTTTATATAAAAAGATTTTACTATATAAAACACTATGCAGGTACTACGCAAACACTATGCATAATAAAATATAATATATTCTAATTATAGAATAAATTTATAAAAGTATTTTATTTTATATAAAAAGATTTTCTGTATTATTACATTAATAATACCAACAAAACTGACTAGCTTATCACGTAAGCATCAACAGTATTATTGCATTAATATAAAAACATTTTCTGTATTATTACACTATGCGTATTACTGTACTTTTACTACCGAGTATTTCAACAGTATTAACGGTAAAACTTCCGCCGTTATTCTCATAAAAATATTTTTGTCGTTTTCTCCATCCGACAATAATTCCGTTGCGGGGTCCACCAATGATTGTACCGTCATATGGATATTCCTCGACAAAAAGAATATTCCCTGACCAATTGAATATTATACAACAATTTGCATACTTTTCAAAATTTATAAATACTACCCACAACTAGAACATTATCTCAAATCCACACCATATTATTAAAAATATATTTCAAGAAAATTAAATCTTTATTCATAAATTCTGGGGTCTCACAGACTCCATGTACACTAACCAAGTATGAACTCTGGTTGATCCACCCGAAGGGGTAAAACCAATCGGGTGCAAATGGATTTTCAAGAAGAAAATCGACATGGATGGTAACGTACAAACCTATAAATGCCGACTGGTATCAAAAGGTTTCAAACAAGTTCAAGGTGTTGACTATGATGAAACCTTCTCTCCAGTTGCAATGGTTAAATCCATCAGGATATTACTTGTTATTGAAGCC
Organism: Panax japonicus; assembly: GCA_020205505.1. NCBI lineage: Eukaryota > Viridiplantae > Streptophyta > Magnoliopsida > Apiales > Araliaceae > Panax > Panax japonicus. The sequence goes on along the minus strand of CM035104.1, from coordinate 35,031,974 downwards.
TTTTATGATTACGAAATCTGGCAGATGGATGTCAAAACTGCTTTCATTAACTGAAATCTCCTTGAGGATGTGTACATGACACAACCTGAGGGTTTTGTCACTCCAAAGGATGTTGGAAAGGTATGCAAGTTGAAGCGATCTATTTATGGATTAAAGCAAGCCTCTTGGAGTTGGAATCTTCGATTTGATTAGGCATTCAAAGAGTTTGGCTTTTATAAAAAATGAAGATAAACCTTGTGTATATAAGAAGGTTAGTGGGAGTCACATTGTATTCCTAGTATTATATGTTAATGACCTATTAATTATTGGGAATGACATTCCTTCCTTACAGGCTATAAAAACATGGTTAGGAAAATGTTTCTCCATGAAATATTTGGGCGATGCTGCCTACATTTTAGGTATCAGGATCTATAGAGATAGATCGAGAAAAATGCTCGGCCTAAGTCAAAGTACATATATTGATAAAGTGCTGAAACGGTACAACATGCAAGAGGCGAAAAGAGGACACTTACCCATGACTCATGGTGTAAAGATCTCTAAGGCCCAATGTCCTAAATCACAAGATGATGAGGAGCGTATGAGAAAGATCACTTATGCTTTGGCAATTGGATCTATCATGTATGCAATGATATGTACTCGTCCGGATGTCTTGTATGCTTTGAGCATGATGAGCAGATACGAGTCGAATCTAGGTGAAGGTCACTGGACAGCAGTTAAGAATATCCTTAAGTACCTAAAATGGACTAAGGATTCATTTTTGGTATATTGAGGTGAACACTAACTGGCAGTAAAGGGTTACACAGATGCTAGTTTCCAGACTGACAATGATGACTATAAGTCTCAGTCAGGTTTTGTGTTTTGCCTTAATGGTGGTGTTCTTAGCTGGAAGAGTTCAAAGCAAGAGACAGTAGCCGATTCTACAACAGGCTGAGTATATTGCTGCTTCTAGTGCGGCCAAGGACGCTGTATGGATTAAAAAGTTCGTCACTGAACTTGGTGTTGTTCCAACCATTATTGATCCGGTTAAGCTATATTGTGATAATAATGGAGCCATTGTACAGGTTAAGGAACCCAGATCTCACCAACGATCCAAGCATATACTTAGGCGGTACCATCTCGTCCATGAAATCATTGATAGAGGAGATGTACATATAGGAAGAGTGCCAACAGATGATAATGTTGCAGATCTACTAACCAAGCTTTGTCGCAGCAGAAGCACGACTGTCATACTAGTTCCATGGGTATTAGATACATGAGTGATTGGCTCTAGTGCAAGTGGGAGACTATTAGAGTTTATGCCCTAGAGGCCAATTATTTGATATAATTGCTTAACATTTTGATATTATATTTGATTGAATAAATGAATGATTTTATTATGGTTTTTTTACGGTGTTATATAAATGTTAACATAATAAAATTCCTTAGAATGGTGATACAAATTATATAATTTCAAGTATGTGACTTAAATATGAGATTATATAATTATAATTATTAGAATCATTTCTCTTAAATGTCCCTAGTCGAGTATCCTTATTGATGGGACAACAATGATGCATTGAGACTAGTATGTGGATTGACTGATGACCAAATCTCATTTGTCATGAATATATGAGATATTAAATCAATGCATAAGTACGTGTTAGAGAACGTTGTATTGGACAGACCCACCATGAAAATTCTATGTGGAGCATTATGCAAAGTGTCATTAGCGATTATCATAGTGACAATGATGTAATGATCCTCCGACCTGAAATCACTATAAAGGTGGAATTTGACCCTCCTATATATATTAGGGGTGATATCCATAGGCCTCTTGATTGAGTAGGACTATGAAATGCATGACCATGCTCAAAATGTGATTTGTTTAATATAGTCTACTCATTGATCAAGAAAACTCAAATTAAATTATGAAGAGTATGACACATTCCATGGCTCGAGTGACATCTATCAAACACTTTTGATATTTCTTGATATCCTTGAACTATCACTTACTGTTATATCCTTGAAGATTTAAATGCTATAACTTTTCATTCTCTTTGTTATATTACTTGCTGGGCAAACTTGTTGCTCATTCTTGCTTGCCTAAAAACATTACAGTTAAGGCAGAGCAAGGCGGTACCTCGGGAAAGGGCAAGGCTACAGAGTAGCTTAGTTCTTTAAGAGTTGTAATATTATTATTTCTATGCGTATTATGATGTATTAAGGATGATTAATTATGTTTAAGTTTAATCATTGGACTGTTGTAGTAATGGTTACGAAACCTTGGGACGCGAATATTTATATTATATCAATGTAAATTATTCTATTATTTTCGTTGTTGATGATTTTAGTGTGATGTTAGAATTAGCACGTGGCGAACCAAATTCGAGATACGAGTGTCTGAATTTGGGGGCGTCACATATATAATACTAGGAACGATTATTATAATAAATATTCGTATATAATATACATATATATTACCGAAATTACAGATGAATGAATTCGCCTGTTAGTTATCAAAGTAATCCAGATGATATATATATATATATATATATATATATATATATATATATATATATATATATATATATATATAGTAAAACATGTAAGAATCACGTTAATCACACTACAATGGAATATGATCATGTTTCCTTTATATTATGTATATAGAAAGCATATAAAGTACTCCCTCCGCCCCAAGATAAAAGTTCTAGTGGATTTTTTATGCATATTAAGAAGATGAATGAAATGACAAAATTGCCTATAATAATGTCATTAAATATGGATAGAGAATTAGAATAAGAAAAGTATGAGATATTTAATGCTACGGGTATAATAGGAATTATGTATTCTCTGAAAACGTCAACCACCCTCACCTATAATAAGACTCCTCTTATTTATAGATGTGGGCAACCCTCTTTAACAATTAAGGAATTGAATTTTATTTTAATTAATTAAACTCCTTTTAATTAATTATGCTCCCAATCTTATTAGGAATAATTAATTAAAATCTTTTAATTAATTAGATTCCTAATCTTATTAGGAATATATGATAGTACTTTTATTAATTAATTCTCAAACTCCTTTAGGAATTAAATAATAATAATAATAGTAATAATAATAATAATAATAAGACTCCTCTTATTTATTTATATTTGATATTTCCAAAATATTAAATAATAAATATTAAACTATTTAATTTATTCTATCACAATAGATTAAATTAAATATACTTAACTTATTATTATGATTATGTCATTAATTTCTTAAATAATTATTCTTCCTTTTATGGTGTGACCCTTTAGGTTCTCCATATTAAACGGTTGTGAATAAATCAATTAGAACAATTATAATCTTATTTAAATAAATAAATTAAAATATTAATTTATTTAAATAAATAATATTTATTCTACAATAGGGATAAGCCTCCCTAGTGATTAACAACTTTCTAGATAATATAGATTTCAACATTAATTATAAAAGAACCTTTGAGTAAATAGTTACCGTACAATTCAATCCTTCCACCATACAATGTCCTAATTAAATATAAGACATGGAATTACTGTCAAGTCTTATTTTATTTAATTATATGTATTTCGACTCTTAAATGCACAACTCCAAATAATGCAAATTAGAAACTCCTTTCTAATTTCATTCTGCCTTGGCCAAGGAGTACTGGATTGTCATTTATCGAATCACATAGGACATTTCTCTTCTTTTACTAGAAGTGATAGATTCTTTATTGATCATACATTATCTCTATGTATAACTTATTATACTCAAGCATACCCTTTGATATACCCTAAGGGTTTTAAGAAATAAGTCAAAGTATAACTCATCATACACAAGATACTATGATGATCTCAAGTTCAAGGATCACTTGTAATACTATCACTACAAGAATTCATATTGACAGGCAAATAAAACTCCATTATGTATTCCTTAGCGAGCCAAGTTTAGTGAACTTATTCTCCAATAAGCACCTACATACTTGCTTTAGTATCCACACAAATGATCATGAGATCAATCATCCTCATCCAATGAGAAATCAACGTATGTACCAATTTATCCGGATTCACTAATCCCCAATTTAGTAATCCAACGATTGGGAACTATTTTAGTTTCAAGATTTCTAAGAATTTAGATCTCATTATAATGATCATCATCATTATTCTAAAAGCATTGCTTAAAACTATGGGTTTATCATATATTATAAAACAGCATCATGTAGATAATTAAAAGCCTTTAATAAATTAATACCTTTTATTAATAAATGAATAAGATTGTTACAAAGTATATTGTTAGTTCCTAGAGGGCACAATAGATCTAGAAGGGGGGGTGAATAGATCCTTTTTATTTCAAATACTTTTTTAGTTTATATTATATTGTTCATAATTAACATATGACAAATATAAGAATCTTTTCAAGCACAGCGGAATAAGTAAAAGATCCCCTTCATTGATATATTCATAATCATACATACATTGTTCGTAGAGTAAGTTTAGTTGTAAGCAGTTAAAACATACATAGTAGTTATAGTACATAATGTAATTGATATAATGTAAAAGACACAAGGGGTTTTAAGTGGTTCAGAGACTCAAGCTCCTAATCCACTCTTCTGCTTTCAACTAGAAGGATTTCCAGTAAGGAAGGGCAGCACCCTGAATCACTAAGATTCCTTCAAGGCCAGCAGCCTTGGGACTTCAGTTCACTAAGAACTCTTCAAGGCCAGCAGCCTTGGAACTTTGTTTAGTCCCTTCGGACAAGGACCCTTCTGGCTCTGCTTCATTTAGTCCCTTCGGAAAAGGACCTCTCAGGCCCTGGCTTTGTTGAGTTGTTTGTTTGTTGTTGTTGGAGTCGGTGCTGAGCTACTAAAATGTCTTCATGCTCTGAACATCTTCTATACTTAGCAGCTTGGCTTGATCATCCTTGAAGTGTAGCTAAGTGTTGCATGATGCTCAGCTTCTTTGGTTACTCAGCCACTTCGGATGATCCCTCTATGAACTGCCTTGAAAATCCTTCTCCTTGGTACTTGATGGCTACACATGATAGGCTTCTAAGATGACTGTAAGCTCTTCTGTTAGGTACTTAGAAGCTTTCTCATACTTGACACCAAGATGACATTTATGATCTCCCTTCTTGTTACTTGATGCCTTCTCATGATGGACTTACTAAGATGACTGTAGGCTTTTCTCTATTGTACTTAGAGTCTTCCCATGATGGTCATCAAGATGTCATGATGCTCTTCTTTCTCTCGGCAGTTCTGAACACTCTTAATGTAGTAGAACTCTCACTTCTACATAGTAGAACTCACACTTCTACTTCTTAATTTATCTGATTTCTGAGTGTTCTTGGTGGATCGTAGAGTGAGCCTTCTAACTCACTGTTTCACACGGTTTAGATCAGCCCACCTTCTCTCTAAACTCGGCAACTCCAGCAACCTTTGATCTTTGAAGATCTTCCTTATTTATACTCCTTCCCAATCCTTTCGTTGGAAAGTAGCCGTTGAAGGCTATCCAAATCTCTTCATAGATCATGAGTTGTTTGAGGTAGACTGCTTGATGTGACTTGTAATACTTTTTCTGACGTTGCAGTCTACTATTTTACCTATCCTGTTAGATGTATCACTTTAATGTCTTGGCCAGGTTGAAGACTTTATTACCTCTTTCTGATTTCTCGATCAGAGGTTGTCCTATTGCATCGATGCTCTCAATAAGCACTTGTCCAAATATTACCCTTCAGGTTGAACCTTTTCCAATGCTTCAATCTTCAGTTATTCAGACTCTACGATTCTGATGCATGTCTTCATGAACTAGATCGTAGTGTCTTGTTTAGTGTTTCTCATTGACTGGTAGAGTTAACACTACGATCTTGAAGAGTGTCTATTGGATCTTCAATGTAGAACACCTCTTCCTTGTATTGTGCAGTGCTTCAATACTTCTGTTTGCCTTAACTGCTCTCAGAGACTGATGGCCTAATTCTTTGTTCTGGTCCCTTTCTGAATATCAAGACACTTCAGATTTATGGCGCGTCCAGCTTGTTTTGTCCTTGTGATCTCTCGTTCACTTATCATCAATGAACTGACCCTGCACTTAATCACTTTAGCCTTGTTCTTCAAAGACTGACCAGTATCTCAGTTCACCTTCCATCGATTCTTTCTTTGTTTAGCAAACACTACGATCTTGGTTGCTTCCAAGATCGTTGTCTTCTGTTCACTTGATAGATACTGTATTTGCTGACTTTCCTTAGTCAGCTTCTGAAGTTTTCTTTGAATCTCCTCGTGAAAGACTTCATCATGAATGGCCTTACAACTCAGTCTTGATGCGGATTGGGTTAATGTTGAGATCTTCTGTTAGCCTGCATGTCATTCGTTGAGTGCTCTCTGGTTTCCTTGGATGTATCTTTCAGCTTGAACCAGAGGCTTCATTCCTTTGGATATTCTGGGAGTTCTCATTTGTTGAGAACCATTTATGCTCTACGATTCATCCTTGGCATTGTGAGAACTTCTTCTTAGCTCGTAGTTCTACACTCTACGATTCAGCTTCGGTATATGCAGACACTACGATCTTGAGATCAGATCTAGACACTCTACGATGTCTGCCTTGTGCTGGTTGTCTTCATCTGATCTTGCTTGACTACGATCTCTGCATGTAATCAATAGACTCTACGCACTCAGAGTGTGATCTACGATCCTTGACTTGGCTTTGGCATTAGTAGACTCTACGACTTTGAGTGTAGTCTACTTTTCTGTCTTGGCTTCGGCAGATGATCGGTCTTCTCGTAGGCAGGCTGTATTTACGATTCTGAACATAACTTCCTTAACACACTACGATCCCGAGGAAGCTCTACCCGATACACTATGATCCTTCTTCGTAACCTGGCAGTCTACAAACTTCGAGATCTACTATTTGCATACTCCTATTATAAAACCCCAACTTTTTGAATAAAGATAAATTTTCTATAAATATTATTTTTGAATATTATGGAGTGAAATTGATATAATGTTATAGTTGTGGGTAATATTTATAAATTTTGCAAAGTACGTAAGTTGTTATATAATATTCGATTGGTCAGGGAATATTCGTTTTAACAGTGAATATTCGTACAACGTCACAATCATTGGTGGACCCCACAACGGAATTATTGTCGGATTGAGAAAACGACAAAAATACTTTATGAAAATAACGGCGGAAGTTTTACCGTTAACTGTTGAAACACCTGGTGTTAAAAGTACAGTAATACGCGTGGTTGCATAGTAGCACACGATATTGATTATTGATGCTTACGTGATAAGTCACTCAGTTTTGTTCAATTATTGCTACAGTATTTGTTATAGAATGTGGCTTATTAATTGGACCCTCATTTACCCATTTTTCAAAATAATCGATAGAAAATTAATTAATATAATAAAAGTGGGGCCACATGTGTTGAAAAAGGAATGGCAGAGATAGTCACGAGAGGAGAAATCTAGCAGGATGTTTATATATATATAATATATATATATATATATATATATATATATTTATATATATAAGTGGCCAACTTGTATTATCTATATATATAAAGGTGTTGTATTATTTGTTTTTGTTTTGTTAGATGAAACATCCGTGTTTCTTCAAAATCTCCATTCCATGATTGTAGAATATAAGTATATGTTATATATTTATATAATATATATTATATTTTATTTAAAAGTTTTTGTTTTATTAGAATATTTTATTAAAACAATCTGGACTATTCGTTTAAAAGTAAATCAATCTGGACCGTTCATGAGTTAGTTACTATGCAGTCCATTTTTTTATAAATAGAAGCTCATTCCTTCATTATTTTCTTACGAATTCACTGAAACTATAGAGAGATAAACTATAGAGAGAAAGAAGAAAGTATTCTGCTACTTCACTACTTATATATTCAGTACTCTTCTTCTTAAGGTAGGGAATATTATTTGTTGTACTCGTAAGGGGTGCTATTCTTTTGTATTCATGAAGAGAACTTATATTATTCCATTCTTTATTATTCTGTTGGAATAACCTGTATACGCGGGCTACCCTATACTTGGTGACATTCTTCTATTATTTCGTCTTTACTATTCTGTTGGAATATCCTGTCTGTGCGTTTTACGCTGGACCTAATTCCATCTTTATTATTCTGTTGGAATATCCTATCTGTTCGTTTTACGCCGGACCTGATTTCGTCTTTATTATTCTGTTGGAATATCCTGTCTATGCATTTTACGCTGGACCTGATTTCGTCCTTATCAGTATTCTGTTAAAATAGCCTATCTATGTGAAGTACAGTATGCATGGTGATTTCTGTTGTTATTCTATTCTTTATTATTCTGTTGGAACATCTTGTCGGTGAAAATTTTGCCTGACCTGGTTCCGTTATTTAGTATTCAATTGGAATAACCTGTCTATGCAAAGTACCGCATGTATGGTGATTTCTTTTGTTATTCCATTCTTTATTACACTCAGTTGGTTAAAGTTTTGACTTCTATACTTCATGAAATTAGTGGAATATTCTTGATAATTGCGCTTCATCCAGTATCTTTTCATGGAAATATTCTTCTGAGCATTCTTGAATTTTACTCTACAAAGCAGTATCATGTTGACAATTTGGACTTTATTGGTTCTTGGACAAATTAATTCTTGAACTTGTTTTATTGAATTCTTATATCATTGTTATCATCCTCATATTTATATTTTTGAAAGTCATATGTGGCCTGTAGTGCATAGATGGACTTGGTATGATTATGACCAGGGATTATTCGGTGTAATCATGACCGTAATGTTACAAATGATGTGGTAAAAGTCCTCATTGGCCCGTAGTGCTTTGATGGATAGTTGTTGGCATGATCATAACCATTAATGAATACCCAAATATTCTTGGCCCGTAGTTCATTGATAATTGTGGTCGTGATACAAAAAATATCCTTGGCCATAGTGCAGGGGTGATTCGATGATGTGGATTATTTATTAAGCTGAGTCTCAGCGATAAAAGTCATGAAAAACCTTTTAAATTATAAAAGATAGTAAATTTTATTCTCTACTTGACTCTTCTAATGGATTGCTTGTTCCGCTACAGTTAAGCTTGATGTTTGTTATATTTTATTAGTTTAACACTGTTGAAGGCTAATGATAATTTATTATACATTATCTTAGTCATAATATTTCTTACTGGGCTAGTTGAGCTCACCCTTTTTTTCACTGTTCTCTTCAGGAAATGAAGAACGTAGCTGGGACGAGTCGGGGAACAGAGTGATGGTCCGGATGATAGTATTAGCTAGTAGTCCTCACTATTCTGTTAAATAGTGTGACAATAAATGTAATGAGGACTTATTCTGAGAGTGGATATTGTCTAGAAGACAGTATTTGTATTAAAACTCACAGCTCTCTTGTTGTATATTAAAGATTGTATTTGTATTCTGTAACATGTATTTGGCGACTCAGAATAGGTGATGTATACCTATTTTGGGGGCATCACAGTTGGTATTAGAGCGTAGGGATATGATCCCTGGCTAAGATGTGAGACTAGAACTAGGAGGGGAGAGACGGGGAATTCATTCGCCAGTATGACCTACCTAAGTTTATTTGGTATTTAATTGGTCGGTCAAAGTATAGGGATAATATGTTCTGTGTTAATTAACATTTGTTTTGTGGAAGTATCTGAAAATGACATCCGAGAATGTTGAGAATAGCAATGGAGCATAGGAGACCATTGAGTCTCCACATATCAATAATTAGGAGAATGTGCATCAGGAAGGCGACAATCCTCATACAAACAACAACACTGACCAAATGATGAATGATGGATTGTTTAGAGGCTTTATGTAATTTATGCAACATCGGGCGAGAGCGGCTCCTGTCTAAAATATAGGTGGAAACACTGGAAACTCTCAGACGGTTACCGCTAAACAGTTCAAGGAGCTGGGACCACCGGAGTTTATCAGAGAGCCAAAACCACTTAAGGCGGAAGCATGGGTAAAGTAGATCACCAAGATATTTGATGTCTTGGGATGCTCCGAGGAGCAAAAGGTTCCCTTCACCACCTTCATGTTGCTTGAAGAGGCAGATTACTGGTGGGAATCTATAAAACGTACCCAGCCTGACGCACTCAAGATGTCATGGGAGACGTTCCAAGATCTATTCAACGACAAGTACTCTCCCGAGAGTATTCGTCATATGAAAGAAGTGTAGTTTATCAAATTAGAACAGAATAATATGACCGTGTCGCAATACGAGGCTAAATTTGCGGAGTTATCCTGGTTTGCATCCCATTTGGTCGATAATGAGGAACGAATGATGCGAATGTTTTTAATAGGTTTAAAACTGGAGATACGTCAATATCTTATTTCTCATAAATTTTGTTTATACTCAGATGTTGTAAATAGAGCTCAATTATTGGAGCGCGATAACGAGTCAACGCAACCAAGAGAAAGCAGTCGGCAGCATGAAAATACCAGTAGTATCAGTCATCGAAGTGGTGACAAAAAATGTGGAGGGAATCAACATGCCAGAAATGGTAACCACTTCGATGGTAATCATGGCCAAGACAGTAAAAATGGACATTTCAAGAAAAGGAGATTCAACAATAATGAAAAGACGTCAGCACCAGCAACTGTGGTTAAGGAAGGAGAACGACCACCTATCATATGCTTCAAATGCGGAGGGGAGGGACATATCAGTCCAAACTGCGCGATGCCATCCAAAGCGTGTTATAATTGCGGAAGAGAAGGTCACCTAGTCCAATTTTTTCGTTCACCGAAGACAAGTTCAACTAGGATGGAGGCACCAAAGGCCGTCCCAAAAAAATGTCAAAGCCGGTGGTGCAAGGGAGAGCATTTGTCGTGACCTACCAGAAAGCAAGGAACCCGAACGAGGTTATCACGGGTAAGCTTATCATAAACTCTAGCGAAGTCTATACCTTATTTGATACCGGTTCAACCCATTCTTTTATTTCTCCTACTTGCACTCAACGATTAAATTTGACTCCGAAGAAATTAAACTTTGACTTATCTGTAAAAACTCCGTTGAGAGAAACCTTCATTACATCCACTGTTTATAAGTCTTGTTTGGTTCAAATCGGTACCCTCACATTACCTGTCGATCTTATTTCATTAAAAATACTTGCATTTGACATAATTCTAGGGATTGATTGGTTAACTACTCATCATGCAAAAATTGATTATTTTCGTAAGGTTGTTAACTTTCATATTCCTAACCAATCTGTTATGCGAATTCAAGCCACCAAACCATTAAAATCAATCACTGTCATCTCAAGCCATAAAACTATTCGTTTATTGAAAAACGGATGTCAAGCTTTTTTAGCTCATGTCATGGATCTAAACAAAAATACATCAGTTTTGAATGATATTTCTATTGTTAATGAATTTCCTGAAGTATTCCCTGAAGAACTTCCTGGCCTACCCCCAGAGCGTGAAATTGAATTTTGTATCGACCTTGAACCTGGTACAAAACCTATTTCCAAAGCCCCATATCGAATGGCTCCTATTGAACTTCAGGAGTTAAAGACCCAACTACAGGAATTGTTAGACATCGGTTTCATTCGTCCTAGTACTTCTCCTTGGGGTGCTCCTGTTCTATTCGTGAAAAAGAAAGATGGGAGTATGTGACTTTGTATTGATTATCGGGAGTTGAACCATGTCACCATCAAAAATAGGTACCCATTGCCACGTATTGATGACATGTTTGACCATTTGCAAGGAGCCAAATTCTTTTCAAAGATTGATCTTCGTTTCGGATATCACCAATTGAAGATTAGAACCGATGACATTCCAAAGACGACTTTCAGAACTTGGTACGGGAATTATAAATTCCTAGTCATGTCCTTTGGATTGACTAATGCACCTGCTGCCTTCATGGATATGATGAACCGAGTATTCAAGGAATATTTGGATCACTTTGTGGTCGTCTTTATTGATGATTCCAAAAGCCGTGAAGATCATGAGCAACACTTGAGGCTGATACTCCAAAAGCTTCATGAATATAAGCTTTATGCCAAGTTGAAGAAATGCGAGTTCTGACTTGAGGAAGTAGCATTCCTTGGGCACGTGGTATCAAGTCATAGAATATCTATTGACCTAGCAAAGATTGAAGCTATTCAAAGCTGGGAGCAACCTAAATCAGTAACCGAAGTACGTAGCTTTCTCGGCTTAGCTGGTTATTATCAGAGATTCGTAGAAGGGTTTTCTCGAATCGCTACTCCACTAACTCAGCTGACTCGGAAAGATACAAAGTTCGGTTGGAGCGAGGAATGTGAGAAGAGTTTTCAAGAACTCAAGAGGAGACTCATTTCAGCACCTGTTCTGACAATACCATCTGGTTTGGAGGGATTTGTTATCTACAGTGATGCTTCGGTCAAAGGGTTAGGATGTGTTCTCATGCAACATGGGAAAGTCATAGCCTATGCCTCACGACAACTCAAAGAATATGAGAGGAATTATCCTACTCATGATCTAGAGTTGGCAGCTGTTGTCTTCGTACTAAAGATTTGGAGGCATTACTTGTATGGGGAAAAAGTGGAGATCTTTACGGATCATAAAAGCCTCAAATATTTCTTCACTCAAAAGGAACTCAACATGCAACAACGACTTTGGCTTGAACTGTTGAAAGATTATGATCATACCATCCAATACCATCCTGGAAAAGTGAACGTGGTAGCTGACGCATTGAGTAGAAGATCATATGCAAGTACGAGTACGATATTGTCAACACAAAAGCCCATTTTGTGTGACTTGCAAAGGATGGAGATAGAGTTAAAGACTCCAGGGACCCATGTGATGATGGCGAATATACGAGTAGAACCGACTTTAATTGATAAAGTTAAAGCTGCTCAAGCTACAGACCTAGAGCTGATTCGTATGAGGAAGAAAGTACAAGAAGGTGCTATGCCGGAAGAAAGAATCGATGAAGAAGGAATACATCGAGTCAACTCCAGACTTTGTCTTCCTAACGAACCTGATTTAAAGTATAAAATCATGATAGAGGCGCACAACACACCGTTTGCAATCCATCCTATTCCTATTTATATATGATTTGATTATGATATATATGTATATGGATGAATAATATGCAAGTATGCTTGAATTAAGAAAAGCTGTAAAGTCCTTTGATAGATAATAGAAATATATGTACAAGGACTTAGAATAAATTGATCAAATATGTTAGGTTGATCCTACATGAGCAAAATAGCTTTTTAAAGTCCTTAAAAAGAAATGATGTACAAGGACTATAAATATAGAAAGATCAAGCTTGTTAGGTTGATCTTATGATGTAATAGATAGGCTAGTCTGATCGTCGGGCACTGCACCAGAAGTCGTAGTCTGCCATGTTAGTCAAGTTTAACTCGGGAGCTATCGAGGCAGAATAGTAGTATGCAAGATAGTAGATCTCGGAGTTCATAGACTGCCAGGGGAAACGAAGAAGGATCGTAGTGTATCGAGAAGAACTTCCTCGGGATTGTAGTGTGCTAAGGAAGTCATGTTCAGAATCATAGAGACAGCCTGCCTAAGAGCCGAATGATCATCTGCCAAAGCCAAGTCCGAAACGTAGACTACACTCAGAGTCGTAGAGCTTAGTAATGCCGAAGCCAAGTCAAGGATTATAGACTACTCTCTGAGTTCGTAGAGTCCATTGAGTGCATACAGAGATCGTAGTCGGGCAAGATCAGATGAAGACAACAAGCACAAGGCAGAAATCGTAGAGTGTTAAGTTCTGATCTCAGGATCGTAGTGTCTGTACAGCCAAAGCTGAATCGTAGAGTGCAGAACTATGACTCCAACAGAAGTGCTCACAATGCCAAGCCAGAATCGTAGAGCAGATACGGTTCTCAAAGAATGAGCACTCCCAGAATATCCAAAGGTACGAAGCCTCTGGTTGGCACTGCAAAGATGCAATCCACATTAAGGGAACCAGAGAGCACTCAACGAATGATATGCAAGCTAGCAGAAGAACTAAACACCAATCCAATAAGCATCAAGATTGAGTTGAAAGGCCATTTGTGATGAATACTGTAATGTCTTCGGTCATTCTAGATCGGAAGAGCTCCTTAGATATCTGATATCTATCAGTCCTACTTTCCTCACCATCAACTACTTGATGTGCAGGAATATAGTAAGAGCATCCATAGTTTCACGTTGACGTTGAAGCTCGTTACTCATGGATACGAGCATGATGCATTGAGCTAACTATGCATCATCTAGCCACTTTCTAAAAGTATCAATATCTTCTTCAGAGGCATTGTCTACAACCATTGCAGGGTTAGGCGTATTAAGGACATAAGATAGCTTTTCAGCCATGAGAACTATTCTCAATTACCTTAACCAATCCGTTTAATTCAGTTCGGTTAATTTAGCATCTAATATGCTACGCAATGATAGTAATTTAGACATTGTAAAAATCTGTAAATGAATTTGAAATTAACAACATTTTAACATACATTCTTTTATTAATTACCAAAATAATTTAGGTCTTGTTTTAAATAGGTATCTCCCACTATTTTCTTCAAACTATATTACCCTCACTTATATAGTTCGGCAAAATCTAATTAAAGATTTGCTAGTGAGAATAAGGATCCCATTTCAAATGTATATAGCCTTGTGTGTGCACAACAAACTATATATAAATAAATAGGTAGACAACTCTTGTCAATTACATCAACTATGTAACTCCTTGTATTTTGCCTCTTAAATCGTAATGGTCAAGTGTGTGCACATCTGAACTAAAATGATTTAAGTTAAGTCAGACCCAGCTTTTCCATATAAGTGAAGAGAAAACTACAGCCCTTGTGTGTGCACAAAAAAGCAGTAATGTTCAATTCCTTATAAACATCATATGTAATAAAAACAACATCTTAAATATTTAATACTCGCCTTGTGTGTGCACAACAAACTCATATTAAATATTCAATACTCTATTGTTTCTATCATGCTAGAAGGCGACGTTCGATATTCCAAATATCTTTGAACGTTACAACTTAATATAAAAAATTTGAGGGGTTTGTTATTAATTTGTCTCATCTTGTTTAGCGCGCATGCACATATATATATAAAATACGCGTCATATTAATTAACATGCGAAGCATGTTTGCATAATATATAATATATATATATATAGTATAAGCATGCACATATAGAATACTATATTCTACATGGATTGATTATGGACTTTTATTCTAGTTTGGTTCACTAGAGCCACCAAGTGAACCAAAAGGTCAAATCCTAGGGGTGCAAGAATTAATATTTAAATATAACTATTACATTTAAACCCGGGCTCCATTACAAACGGGTCTTCACGCGCTCCTTGTTCCTTGATCTCCAATTCTTCAAAATTAATTCTAACTATTCCTATTACAAAACTATTTAATATAAATAGAAACCTTGATCAGCAGTCAAGGGAAGTACATAGGAGGAAGTTAGAATTTACATTAAGGAAAATTAGAGAAGACGAGGTACGCAGACCCCATTTAATAAAATCCATACATTCATGCATCCAACTAAAATAAAATCCAATCATATTGGTCAATAGTCCATAATCAATCCCATTTATTATCATACATATCATTATATGCATCAATAAATAACATTCATCTCATGAATAATAAACATTTAATATATATATTGATATCATTTAATGGACAAAATTTAGTTAGTATAAAATCTAATTTTGAATCAAAATAAACTCCTTTATTTTAATCCAAATTTAAATCAAAATAAAACTATTTTATTTTAATTTATCCAATTTTGAATAAAATAAACTATTTTATTTTAATCAAAATCTTTAATCAAAATAAACTCCTTTATTTTAATTAATTATGAAATCCTATTCCAAGTAAAAAATAACTCCTTTATCAAAGGAAACACAGATTATTTTCCTATTCACAAATAAACTCCTTTATTTTGAATAATATGAAATCTTATTTCATATCTAAATAAACTCCTTTATTTAAAGAAATACGGATTCTTTTTCCTATTCACAAATAAACTCCTTTATTTTTGAATAATATGAAATCTTATTCCATATCTAAATAAACTCCTTTATTTAAGAAAATTAGAATCCAATTTCAACTCCAATTAGTTATCATGGAATCCAATTCCAACTCCAATTAGTTATCATGGAATCCAATTCCAACTCTAATTAGTTAGCATGAAATTTAATTTTAAAATTAAAATAAACCTTTTATTTTAATATTAAAATAAACCTTTTATTTTAATTATAAAATAGTTAAGTTTAATATATATATATATATATATATATATATATATATATATATATATTAAAACCGTGAATCTTGATATTGGAATAAACCGGGAATCTTTTGTAATCATTAATATATATATTAATGATTTTGAGAACTATCCAGGAAGAATAACCAGCTTGATTTTTGATAATCAAATCACTTTTGAATAACCACCTGCTGTAATGAATAACGTGATTCAAATATAAATCAAGCCACATGTTAAGAAGCAGGATTACGTTTTTCAAAAAAAAAATAAAACGGATTTTGTTAAAACATTTTTTTTTATTTTATACATCAAAATTATGCCCAATTAAATTGTTCTAAACACATATCAATATACATATTAAATTAAAATAATTAATAATTCGCATAAAAGTTTGGCTCTGATGCCACTGTTAGGTTTGTAATATTCATGAACGCAATCAAATTGCAAAAATAATGCGGAAACGTGTAAAATCAGAGTTTAAAAATTTTACAAACCATAAACCCGGATCACCCTTTATGCATAATTATTAATTAAACAAAAAAGAAAGAATAAGAACCATACCCTTGAAGATCCGAGCTTCCTCAGGTACAAGTTCACCTCCATTTCTTTTCGCGTTCAACTTGAATCCACCGGGTTTGGTTCCTTCCTTTGATCAACGTTAGCCACCCAAGTGTTTGGCCTCTAGAGGTGATCCACCAAGGAAGAAGAAGAATTCAAGAAGATGGGTATTTGGCTCAAACCCTAGTTTTTCTATCTTTATAGAAAAAGGCGTACTCTCCCAACTATTGAAATTACGTATTCTAATAATACGTCAACCTCTCTCCCTCACCCATAATAAGACTCCTCTTATTTATAGATGTGGGCAACCCATCCTTAACAATTAAGGAATTGGGTTTTATTTTAATTAATTAAACTCTTTTAATTAATTAGGCTCCTAATCTTATTAGAAATAATTAATTAACCTTTTAATTAATTAAGCTCCCTAATCTTATTAGGGATAATTAATTAAACTCTTTTAATTAATTTGCCTCCTAATTCTATTAGGATATTTGAGAGTACTTTTATTAATTAATTCCCAAACTCCTTTAGGAATTAAATAATAATAATAGTAATAATAATAATAAGACTCCTCTTATAAATTTATATTTAATATTTCTAAAATATTAAATAATAAATATTAAGCCATTTAATTTATTCTATCACTATAGATTAAATTAAATATACTTAACTTATTATTACGATTATGCCATTAACTTCTTAAATAATTATTCTTCCTTTTATGGTGTGACCCTTTAGGTTCTCCATATTAAACCGGTTGTGAATAAATTAATTAGAACAATTCTAATCTTATTTAAATAAATAAAGTAAACTAATAATTTATTTAAATAAATAATATTTATTCTACAATAGGGATAAGCCTCCCTAGCGATTAATGACTTTCCAGATAATATAGATTTCAACATTAATCATAAAAGAACCTTTGAGTAAATAGTTACCGTACAATTCAATCCTTCCACCATACAATGTCCCAATTAAATATAAGACATGGAATTTCTGTCAAGTCTTATTTTATTTAATTATATGTATTTCGACTCTTAAATGCACAACTCCAAATAATACAAATTAGAAACTCCTTTCTAATTTCATTCTGCCTTGGCCAAGGACTACTGGGTTGTCATTTATCGAATCACATAGGACATTTCTCTTCTTTTACTAGAAGTGGTAGATTCTTTATTGATCATACATTATCTCCATGTACAACTTATTATACTCAAGCATACCCTTTGATATACCCTAAGGGTCTTAAGGAATAAGTCAAAGTATAACTCGTCATACACAAGATACTATGATGATCTCAAGTCCAAGGATTACTTGTACTACTATCACTACAGGAATTCCTATTGACAGGCAAGTAAAACTCCATTAGGTATTCCTTAGCGAGTCACGTTCAGTGAACTTATTCTCTAATAAGCACTTACATACTTGCTTTAGTGTCTCCACACAAATGATCATGAGATCAATCATCCTCATCCAATGAGCATGCAACGTATGTACCAATCTATCCGGAATCACTAATCCCCAATTTAGTAATCCAACGATTGGGAACTATTTTAGTTTTAAGCTTTCTAAGAATTTAGATCTCATTAGAATGATCATCATCATTATTCTAAAAGCATTGCTTAAAACTATGGGTTTATCACATATTATAAAACAGTAACATGTAGATAATTAAAAGCCTTTAATAAATTAATAATTTTTATTAATAAATGAATAAGATTGTTACAAAGTATATGCTTTATCATCAAACATGATTGGCTTGTGTGCATATTACTTTCAACTTGTGGTTGGTGACCAACCCTAAGATAGCCATGTTGTCTAGTAATCAACTCTAATCGGCCAACAACTGATCACATGATCAGCCATATGCATTACATCATTTTATATATAGATTGAGAGAGAAAAGTTCACTTTCAAGCCCATTTGTTCACTTACTCTCAACCAAAACTCTCTCCAACTCAAACCTAAGAAAATATTAAGTGAATCAGTCACTAATATGATCATTTGAAAGCCAGGAACATATCACAAAGATCAGTATCAAGATCAAAGCACGAATGAGGTATAAACCCTGAATTTTGTAAATAATGTGATTTTATGTTAGTTGTTGTTTAGATTGGTGCTAGAGGGTGTCATTTAGTGATCTGGGTTGTTAGATCACAGATCCATAACATCAAAGTGCTCAAAAATCAAGTTTTTAGAAATCTGGAAAAAGTTAAAAAGGTTGTCTGACATTCATATGTCAGGGCCTCTAGATCGTTACCTGTTAGGTTTTATGTGTGTTTAAAGTTATATATTTGTTCTTTGTCATGAGGAGAGTAGACTGGAAGTGGAATCACCTCCATACCATGTCTAGATCTTGAGTTATAAGTGGTCAAACCTAGTTGACCGATTGCGAAACTGGAATTCTGGGCAACCCAGAATTTTCCAGAATTTCTGACAACGTTTTGAAGGCCTCGGATCTTACAGGTCTTAATTAGTTTGGCCAAGTTAGTGTTTGGTTTGTGTAGACTGACATGAGTACTACTTATCCATGCCTCTAGATTACCCAAATACTTAACAGAATCGAATTTAATGATGGTCAAACTTAGGTTAACCAAACTGAAATGTTCAAGAACAGTATTCTTGACTACGTACTTTGACCGGCCCAGATCTTAAATAGGTTATGTTGTTAAGTTGATGTTATACTATGTAATGGTTCTACGACATGAGCATTATAGATTTGGACCTTAAGAACAACATTGTAATGACCAGAACACCAAGAAAATTAAACCACAAAGTGGACCCTCGAACTACCTCGATTTCTGGGTTACCCAGAAAACCCAGGAACCGTCTGACAACACTTTCTGTAGCTTAGATCTGGCAGTTTGGATATAGTTTGGTCATGAAATTGATTTGAGGTTGTAGTATTACATGTATACTACAACATAAATACAAATACAAACCCAAAATCCTTATGATTTAAGATTTATTCATGGTCAAACTTAGTACCCCGATGACTGACATAAAGTTCTGGGTTTTGGCCAAGAACACCTATAGCGACAGTTTCGTCGCTATAAGGCCCTTTTAGCAATAGATTAATTATAAAATTATTATTTTTATTAAATAATTAGTATTAAATAGTTTTTAATTATGAAAAATACTTAATAAATTCCAAAAAAAATATTTTAAAGCCTGAATATTAGTTTTTAATTATTCTAAATATATTTAATAAATATTTAATATTTTTAGAATAATAATGGTATTTAATTTATTTAATTATAATATTAAATAAATTATTTAAAAATTGTTTTAATACTTGAAAAATCATGAACAATTATATTATGATATAAGGAAATATTTTAAGTTATTGTTAGTGAACTTTTAATATTTTGTGAGGAATTTCATTAATAAACTAATATTAATGGTAATTAATTTATTTACTAAGTGTATTAAATAAATTATGGAAAATAGAATTAAAGATTTATAAATCATATAAAAATGATTTAAGTGTTATAAAAATATTTTAAGTTATAAAATATAACTTTTGATATTTTTTTCATGAAAAATATTAATATTTAATATTAATGGAAATTATCGGATAACGGATTTAAAGGTTTAAAAAAACCATATAAATATGATTTTAAGGTATTAAAAATACGTTGATATATTATAAATATATTATAATATTATGTTATCATTTTCATTAATATTTAGTATTAAATAAATATTAATGATAAAGGAATTAAGTGGTATTTAAATCATATAAATGTGATATTAATGATGGAAAAATCATAATAAATGATAATAATTACTTGGAAATTATTATGAGCCTATGAAAATTATTTGGACTGAATAATTAATTGTCTAAGTTAATTGTGCTGCGTTTAGACAGAGTTTTATGGATATTAGGCTCGATAGTTATCCGACTGGGCCGTCGGGATGTTAGAATTGTGTCGGATTCAACTCAGACTGCAATAGTTTGACTTAATACTATGTCTTATATGTTGTATAGACTAATAGGATTATGTGGTAATGTGTTTAGGTTATTTTATATTGTGATGATATTATTCTAACTTGGGAAATCGATATGATTAATACTAGGTCTTTGGATAAAGCTAAGTTATGTTTCGTAATGGTAATCAACCGATCATGCAAGTTTCTTATACTCACTTATTGTGAAAGTTTTTCTTGAACTATTCTTTTAACTTTTGATTAAACATTGTTGATTACATCACGTCTATGAATTATTGAATCGCACTTTATGCCTATTGCATGTGTTCATCAGGTATGAAAGGCTGATCACCTTCATTACCATTCGGTCCAGATATAATTAATATGTTCATGTTCAATGTTCATTCAGTTATAATAATTTGTCCATGCTAGTTCACAATTATATTGTTGAATGTTAGCCAACTATTATTCAAAATCTTTTCATCATGATATATCCATAATTTATTGAACTTAAACTTGTTGGGCAAACTTGTTGTTCACCCTTGCTATATCATGATAAATATTGCATATTAAGGCGAATACGTCAGATACAAGGAAAAGTCAAAGCCAAGTTCAGCTTGGGACTATGTGTGCAACTAGATTTGTAACAGTATTGTATAATAATAACATTGTATGTTAGATAGGATATTGATTCAGGTTTTAAGTAAGGTGCTCGACCTTGGGGATAGTGTGTAATGTTTAATGTATAAACAATTTATGTTTATATCTTCCGCAATAGTTAGAACTAGTGTACTAGGTTCGTGGTGATTTAGGACCAGAATTTGGGGGCGCTACATTTGGTCTCAAAGTTGTTGATTATAAATCTAGGGTAGAGTTACCTTAGACCAATAACCGCTGTGATTAGGATAAAATCTAACTCACATAGAGTTAGTGTGTCGGTAAGATTCAAAGACGAATCTCGGTAAGTTGTAAAGATACAGAATTCCCTAACTCTAATTGTGACGCCCCCAAAATAGGTATACAACACCCATTCTGGGTCGTCAAAATACATGGTACAGAAACAACTACAACTTTATTAATACAACATAAAAACTGTGAGTTTAAATACAAATATTATCATCTAGACAATATCCACACTCAAATAAGTCCTCAGTACAATTATTGATACATTATTTTACAAAAATGGTGAGGACTACTAAAACGACTTCTAGAACCATCATTCCACACCCCGACTAGTACTCGCTACATTTTCGCCTCCTGAGAAGAAAAATGGAACAACAAGGAAAAGGCTGAGCTCAACTAGCCCAGTAAAGAATATTATGACTAAGATAATATAAAACAAATTATCGTTAGTCTTCAACAGGGAAAAATCTAATAGAATACAATAGACAACAAGTTTTAAATCAATATTCGTAGCGGAAATAATAATTCATTAGAAGAGTTAAGTAGAGAATGCAAACTACTATCTTCTATATATAAATTTAAAAGTTCATCGTCTATCTTTTATCCCTGTAACATCAATCAATATATATCTGGAATCAAATATTCATCTTTGCACTACAGGCCAAAGATATTCATCAGTTGGTCATGTTCATCTAAACACATGTTCATCTTTGCACTACGGGCCAAAGATATTCATCAGAAATCATTCATCTTTGCATTACAGGCCAAAGATATTCAGTTATATCATTATTTAGGACTGAGGATGATAAAAATATTTTAAAGAAAACGAATCCAGTGAAACAAAAGAATAAATATTAAGGATTCGTACTTTAAACAATCCAAGTTCAAAAATACTTCATAAATAACCAGAGTGGAGTAAAATTCAAGAATGATCAAAACATGGATACAATCAAAGCTAGTATCCATAATAGATATTTTGGACGAAAAGCAAAAATTTAATTTTTCTGTGAATAGTGTCGTATTCTTGAATAGTGCCGCATACGTGATTAGTGTCGTATACGTGAATAGTAACTCCGACACCAAAAGATAGAAATTTCACAAAAAAACATCATCATGCTTCGTGAATAATACTCATGAATAGTAACTCGTGAATAGTAAGCCCGACATGAAAAAGTTCTAAATTTGATAAAAAGTTCTAACCAATATTTCAGCATAATGATATTGAAGAAATAATATCATTTAAGAAGAAAATAAAATCCCTTACCTAAAAAGGATAGTACTTCTGACTGGTATACTGGATATAGTGCTGAAAAGACTTGCACCGTATAGCAATACTCAAAGTACTAAAATACTCACAACAATACGCTCAATATATCGAGAGAGAAAGAGAGAGAAATCTGTAGTTTCTGGTGTGTTTTTCAATTCTAACCTAAGCACCCTATTTATAGAAAAATACTTAGAACACCAAAGCAGAAAATTTAATAAAATATTATTATTATTTAATAAATTTCCTACTCACACTCAAGACATCAGATTTCAGCAATTAACATGTGCAACCAACTTGTTAAAAATGATTTTCTTAAAATAATTAATTAAAACTTCCAAAAATCAATTATTTCAGAACTTCAGAACTTCAATAATTCATAATAAATAGCCCTTTTATCAGAAAATTTGAATCTCACAACTTTTTATAGGAAACTCAATTCTCTACAACTTTGCAGAAGGAAGTTTTTCCAAATTCCAAACAGAAATTGACTGAAATCCATAAACGGACGATTTTACATGCTATAATCAAATTTCAGTCAAGAAATGGGTCCACCAACATGTTTAACATGTTTTAAACAACTTTTGCAACAAAAATACTCTTCCTCATCATATTCTCATATATCTCACATTCATTGTAAAAATATCATCATTATTATATAATATAAAAAAATATTATTTTATCAGAAAAGATAAAATATCAATTTTTAACAATTGTCACTTTAAAATTTTCTCCATCTATAACCACATAAAATCAATATTTTCCTCATCATATAAATCAATAATTAATTATTCATAAATAATATTACAGAATCACAGTACTGACAACCAGGTCGTTCCCGAGAAAAAGGGGGCTTTCCAATAAGAATTTATCCTTACTGGCGCGCAATTAGGTGACCAAACCTCTCCTTAGACAGAACTCTCTAGACATTACCAATAATGTTTTCTAATAATATTATTCAGATAATATGAATTATTGCTTCGATAATAGAAAATACTTTGTAGTGACAATTATTGAAACAACAGTAATATAAAATATCAACGCAGCAATTATTGAATCAATAAAATAAAATACAGAACAATAACTACTGTAACAATTATTGAGTAGTGCCTTCTTACGTACGAATCAATAATTGGTGCAATACCGTGTGCTACTGTGCAACAACGCGTATTACTGTGTTTTAACCACCGGGTATTCCAACAGTATTAACGGTAACAACTGCACCGTTATTTATAAATAAATTATACTTGTCGTTTTCTTCATCCAATCGCTTTCCATTATGGGGCCCACAAAAGACCGCGCTGTCGTACGAATATTCCCCGACAGCAAGAATATTCAACGACCAAACGAATATTCCCCGACAACAATGAATATTTTATAACCACCTGCTTATTTAAAATTTTTGTGCATTTTACCCATAACTAACCACATTAATCAAATCAACCCTTACTATTTCAAAATAATAAATAGAGGAAATTAAATTTCATTTATTAATAATTTGGGGTCTTACACTGATAATAAAGGTGAACAGTAGTGGTGAATAGATAGAGTCTAAAAGACTAAAGGTACTGGCATAGGAGATCGTAAAACAAAACGATCATAGCATAGAAATATATCGTAATATATACGATAAGATCACTCCGTGATCAGATAAGTTTATAGTAGTGAGAATGATCAAGTGAATGATTGAAAAGTTTACGGAAAGAATGTTGTGTCAGTTGTACTATGAGTTAGTACAGATTCAGGAAAGGATTATGAATACGAATTGAATAATAATTTGTATTGAGAAGGGGGTTAGGATTAAGTGGGGATTTTAATTGAGGACTCATGTTAGCAACTTAGTTTGGTGTAACAACCACTTAGTTTCTTACACTGATAATCATTGAAATGTCTGTGTCACGTTATTTGCTATATACCTGTTTAGAAGGTGATTCTTTTCTCATGTGTATAACAGATAGATATGTTATAGTTAGAGAATATAAGGTTAAGTACAAGTTCTTAAAACTCATACTTATGGTACGTTCGTGACTCATAATTATATGAAATGTTTTTGAACCCCTCAGCGAATAGACGCCAAATGTATGACTAGGACAAGTTCTTAAACTCATATGATTGTGAAAAGTTCCTGAACTCATAAGTGTGATAAGTTCGACGAACTAGGTATAGACATGTGTGATTAGAGTATTGAGAATTATAGGAATAGATAGGTTACTAAGAAATTGATCATTAGTGGAGACATAGGTTTTCCAAATCTTATAGCTATACTAGACTTCAAAATTTTGACATCAAGCTAAATACGCACTATGTGTTTTTGAAAATAAAATTTTGTTCTCAACTTCTGGTGACCATTATGTATGCGTGTACTTCGGGCCACCGACACATCATTACCTGTTGAGATGATAAAATAGATTTGTAATTATTTTTGAATGGTTTAAAGAATAGTCTATACTACTTGTTTCAGCTAGGAGATAATGATTTGAAATATCAAAATATATTTTTATTTATCACGTATGTACCATGTAACCTGGTGCAGAGATGATTAAAAATTGGTGGAGTTGTAAATGCAGGAATACTTCGTGTGAAATTTGATCTAAAATCGTTATTCCACTATTGTATGATGTGTTATGACAAAGTCGCTCGATGACAACATCCTCAAACAGGATGTTAATACAGTACGGCATCATGACGTCATTTTCAAACTATTTTTTTAAAAATAATTTTAATTTGCCAACGGGATTTGGCTATACCTAAATATTTCGATTGAATTGAATTATTGATATTAGTCTACGCTATTCGATTCAGCTAGACCAACGTTTATAAAATCCTAAGCGTTCTTTGAAAATTTTCTCGAACCAAATTGTTTTGGTAAGGAATCCGATAAAGACTAAGGTAAGAAATTTTGTGCGCCTAAGGCAGATAAGAGGAATAGGGAAAAATTGTTCCAACCAATAGTACATGGCCAGTACAGGGCATACCGGGCTAATTACCCACTATGTCTGTAAGTTATGACGGTTTGCGGAAGAATTTCCATAAAACCTTTTTGAAAATAAAAGCTCATGGTCTATATGACTCCTCAGGATAATTTGAATAATTTAACTCTTGTGAGTGATGTTTTGCGTAGCATGTGGTGATGAGTATGAAGGGTGTAAGGTGTAAGGTAAATTTTGGGGACGAAATTTTTAGAAGAAGGGGTGAATGTGACAACCCGAGAATTTAGATATTTTTAAAATTTTAAAAGATTGAATTAAGCTTAAATATTAAACCTAGACAGAAAATAAGTGTATATGTTCTGTGTATATGGTCATATATGTGTACAATATGTGGTTAAGGGTCAAGGGTTGACCAGATAAATTATATCAGTGACAAACTCTAATATTATATTAAGAACCTCGATGTTCAGTTAGAAAATCTTATCGAATGATAAGAAACCCTAGCACCAGTTCTGAAAACCCTAATTTCAGTTTTGGGAATCCAAAACCCTAATTCGGAATATTAAAACCCTAATTTAGAAGCTTGAAGATAGTATAAGGTTTTAATGTTATTGATTTCATATTTAATTAGGGATAGCCCTAATTGATTATTAGAAACCCTAATTGTTCAGCTGGAAACCCTAATGTATAATTATGGAACCTAAATGCTAAATTAGCAATTTTAATTAAGGAAATATCAATCTTAATTAGCAAGCTTGAATATAATTAAAATTTTCTAATTATAATTTAGAAATCTTAATTTTCTATTTTTAAAACATAATTAGAAAGTTTAGAAAATAAATTTGTATAACCTTAGGGTTAAACCGTAAGGATCAAACCCTAAGGGTTAAAACCTAAGGATTGTGACAAGTTATCAAGTTGCCATTTACTTTACAAGTCAAATGACCAAATTGCCCTTCTTGAATATTTTAATGAGATAGAGTGTAGATCTAACCCTACTTGTGGTTGGTGACCAACCCGAAGCTAGCCATGTGGTCTAGTAATCAACTATAATCAGCCAATAACTGATTACATGATCAGTCATATGCATTACATCCTTTTATATATAGATTGAGAGAAAGAAAAAAGTTCACTTTCAAGCCCATTTGTTCACTTACTCTCAACCAAAACTCTCTCAAAATCAAACCTACGAAAATATTAAGTGAATCAGTCACTAGTATGATCATTAGAAAGCCAGGAATAGATCACAAAGATTAGTTTCAAGATCAAAGCACGAATGAGGTATAAACCCTAAATTTTATAAATCTTGCGATTTTATGTTAGTTGTTGTTTAGATTGGTGTTAGAGGGTGTCATTTAGTGATATGGGTTGTTAGATCCCAGATCCATAACATCAAAGTGCTCAAAAATTAAGTTTTTAGAAATCTGGAAAAAGTTGAAAAGGTTGTCTGACAGTCATATATCAGGGCCTGTAGATCGTTACCTATTAAGTTTTATGTTTGTTTAAAGTTATATATTTATTCTTTGTCATGAGGAGAGTAGACTGGAAGTGGAATCACCTCCATACCATGTCTAGATCTCGAGTTATAAGTGGTCAAACCTAATTGACCGATCTCGAAACTGGATTTCTGGGCAACCCAGAATTTTCTAGAATTTCTGACAACGTTTTGCAGGCCTCGGATCTTACAGGTCTTAATTAGTTTGGCCAAGTTAGTGTTTGATTTGTGTTGACTGACATGAGTACTACTTATCCATGCCTCTAGATTACCCAAATACTTAACAGAATCAAATTTAATGATGGTCAAACTTAGGGTAACCAAACTGAAATGTTCAAGAACAATTTTCTTGACTACGTACTTTGACCAGCCCAGATCTTAAAGAGGTTATGTTGTTAAGTTGATGTTATACTATGTAATGGTTCTATGACATGAGCACTATAGATTTGGACCTTAAGAACAACATTGTAATGACCAGAACACCAAGAAAATTGAACCACAAAGTGGACCCTTGAACTGCCTCGATTTTTGGGTTACCCAAAAAACCCAGGTACCGTCTGACAACACTTTCTGCAGCTTAGATCTGGCAGTTTGGATATAATTTGGTCATGAAATCGATTTGAGGTTGTAAGACCCCAACTTTTTGAATTAAGATTAAATTTTCTCGAAATATATTTTTGAATATTATGGTGTGGATTTGATATAATGTTATAGTTGTGGGTAATATTTACAAATTTTGCAAAGTACGCAAGTTGTTATATAATATTCGATTGGTCGGGGAATATTCATTTTAACATGGAATATTCGTACAACGGCACAATCATTGGTGGACCCCCACAACGGAATTATTGTCGGATTGAGAAAACGACAAAAATACTTTATGTAAATAACGGCGGAAGTTTTATCGTTAACTATTGAAATACCCGGTAGTAAAAGTACAGTCATACGCGTGGTTGCATAGTAGCACACGGTATTGATTATTGATGCTTACGTAAGAACTCACTCAGTTATACTCAATTATTGCTACAGTAATTGATGCATCATATCTCTCATATGATTGATTCGATTATTGTCATAGTATCATCTGCATAATATGTTATTTTATTAAATCAATAATTGAGACGCCAAAGTTATTCATATTATTAAATTGCAATATTTACAATGTCTAGAAGTTTTGTCAAGGATAGGTTTGGTCACCTAATTGCGCGCTAATAGGGAGAAATCCTTATTGGAAAGCCCCATCTTTCCTGGGAACGACCTGGTTGATAAATATTGTGAGTTATAATATTAATGATGAATGTTATTAAAATTGAAGTTGTGTTCGGAGTTAAATTTAGAGACGCGGACGTGATATTTGAGTCTGGAACGATGAAATTAGTAAAGATAGTCTATAAACACAAAATTTTCCGGAATTCACTATTTGGTCAAAAAGTCAACAGTTGACTTTTTTGGGAAAAGTCAAACTTTGAAATTTCAAAATTTATATTTTTGATAAAAATGGTTTCATTGTGTTGGAATTATTTGTGTTAGTGAAAATCGATAATTATTTCGATAATAATTGATTTCTATAGGTTATATTGACCAATCGGGTATTTAACGGGATAAATGAGCACTTGATTGCTATTATTTCACATGATTATAACTATTTGTTCATATGTGTATACTATTGTTTCACATTCTTGTTACTATTAGGGAAGTTGGTGCAAGATTGATAATACTTGCATGACTAAGTTAAAAATGGAGGTATAGATGGAGGTACTATACTGTAATTCGTATTTTCACATGTCTAGAACTATTGATTCACATAATTTACTATTGAATCACATTATTTACTATTAGGGGAGGTGGTGCATGTTTGATAATACTTCCATGACTAAATTAAAAATAAATGAAAAGTTGGAGGTATTATACTGTAATTTTTTGAGCCCCAAAACGTGCAATTATCGAAACTATATTTTTCTATAAATAGAAGCTCATTCTTCCTTCATTTCTCACCAATTCACAAAAGTTTTAGAGCGATTATCATAGAGAGAAATTATAGAAAGAAGAGGAGAAGTCTGCTACCTCACTATTCCAGTATCCAGTTTTTCTAAGGTGGGGAGTATTATTTCTTTCTTATCCATGAAGAGAACTTATGTTATTCCATTCTTTATTATTCTGTTGGAATAACTTGTATACGCGGGCTACCCTATACTTGGTGAAATTCTTCTGTTGTTCCATTCTTTATCATTCTGTTGGAACATCATGTCTGTGCGTTCTACGCCGGACCTGGTTCCGTCTTTATTATTCTATTGGAATATCCTGTCTGTGCATTTTACGCCGGACCTGATTCCATCTTTATTATTCTGTTGGAATATCTTGTCTGTACGTTTTACACCGGACTTGATTCCGTCTTTATTATTTTGTTGGAATATCATGTATGAGCGTTTTACGCCGGACCTGATTCCGTTATTTATTATTCTGTTGGAATAACCTGCCTGTGCGGTCTATCGCATTCCTGGTGATTTCTTTTGTTATTTCATTCCTTATTATACTCAGTTGGTTAAAGTTTTGACTTTTATACCTCATGAAATTAGTGGAATATCCTTGATATTTCCGCTTCATCTAGTATCTTTTCATGATTATTTGTTCCGCTGTAGTTAAACTTGATGGTTGTTATATTGTATCAGTTTAACACTGTTGAAAGCTAACGATAATATATTCTGCATTATCTTAGTCATAATATTTCCTACTGGGCTAGTTGAGCTCACCCTTTTACTTTTATTGTTCACTTCAGGAAATGAGAATGTAGCAGGGACTAGTTGGGGAACGGAGTGACGGACCAGATTATAGCATTAGTAGTCCTCACTATTCAGTGAAATAGTAGAAAATAAATGTAATAATATTGAATTTGAGTTTGTATATTGTCTGGACGACAATATTTGTATTAAAACTCACGGCTTATGTTTTGTCGTACTTTACACAACAGTTGTATAATTAAGTTGTATTTGTATTCTGTACCATGTATTTGACGACTCAGAATAGGTGATGTATACCTGTTTTGGGGGCGTCACAAGGGTTGTAGTATTACATGTATACTACAACATAAATACAAATACAAACCCAAAATCCTTATGATCTAAGATTTATTCGTGGTCAAACTTAGTACCCCGATGACTAACATGAAGTTCTGGGTTTTGGCCAAGAACACCTATAGCGACAGTTTCGTCGCTATAGGGCCCTTTTAGCAACAGATTAATTACAAAATTATTATTTTTATTAAATAATTAGTATTAAATAGTTTTTAATTATGAAAAATACTTAATAAATCCCAAAAAAATATTTTAAAGCCTGAAAATTAGTTTTTAATTATTCTGAATATATTTCATAAATATTTAATATTTTTAGAATAATAATGATATTTAATTTATTAAATTATAATATTAAATAAATTATTTAAAAATGGTTTTAATACTTGAAAAATCATGAAAAATTATATTATGATATAAGGAAATATTTTAAGTTATTTTTAGTGAACTTTTAATATTTTGTGAGGAATTTCATTAATAAACTAATATTAATGGTAATTAATTTATTTACTAAGTGTATTAAATAAATTATGGAAAATAAAATTAATGATTTATAAATCATATAAAATGATTTAAGTGTTATAAAAATATTTGAAGTTATAAAATATAACTTTTGATATTTTGTTATGAAAAACGTTAATATTTAATATTAATGGAAATTATCGGATAATGGATTTAAAGGTTTAAAAAATCATATAAATATGATTTTAAGGTATTAAAAATACTTTTATATATTATAATATTATGTTATGATTTTCATTAATATTTAGTATTAAATAAATATTAATGATAAAGGAATTAAGTGGTATTTAAATCATATAAATATGATATTAATGATGGAAAAATCATAATAAATGATAATAATTACTTGGAAATTATTATGAGCCTATAAAAATTATTTTGACTGAATAATTAATTGTCTAAGTAAATTGTGTTGCGTTTAGACAAAGTCTTATGGATATTAGGCTCCATAGTTATCCGACTGGGCCGTCGGGATGTCAGAATTGTGTCGGATTCAACTCAGACTACAATAGTTTGACTTAATACTAGGTTTTATATGTTGTATAGACTAATAGAATTATGTGGTAATGTGTTTAGATTATTTTATATTGTGATGATATTATTCTAAAGTGGGAAATCGATATGATTAATACTAGGTCTTCGGATAAAGATAAGTTATGTTTCGTAATGGTAATCAACCGATCAGGCAAGTTTCTTATACTCACTTATTGTGAAAGTTTTTCTTGAACTATTCTTTTAACTTGTGATTAATCATTGTTGATTACATCACGTCTATGAATTGTTGAATCGCACTTTATGCCTATTGCATGCGTTGATCAAGTATGAAAGGCTTATCACCTTCATTACCATTCAGTCCAGATATAATTGATATGTTCATGTTCAATGTTCGTTCAGTTATAAAAATTTGTCCATGCTAGTTCACAATTATATTGTTGAATGTTAGCCAGCTATTATTCAAAGTCTTTCCATCATGATATATCCATAATTTATTGAATTTAAATTTGTTGGGCAAACTTGTTGCTCACCCTTGCTATATCATGATATATATTGCATATTAAGGCGAATACGTCAGATACAAGGAAAAGTCAAAGCCAAGTTCAGCTTGGGACTATGTGTGCAACTAGATTTGTAACAGTATTGTATAATAATAACATTGTATGTTAGATAGGATATTGATTCAGATTTTAAGTAAGGTTCTCGACCTTGGGGATAGTGTGTAATGTTTAATGTATAAATAATTTATGTTTATATCTTGCGTAATAGTTAGAACTAGTGAAACAACCCGAGTCAAATCCCGAGTCCGGAAATAAATCTCGGGTCAAATCCCAAGTCTGCATCGAATCAAATCAATCAAATAAGGCCTCAAATATTAGGCCAATAGTATCTTCCTGGTTCATCTTAGCCCACCACAGGCTCCCAAAAGGTCATGACTTGAAGGTACTATTGGTAGTAACTTATTTCCTTATATGCAGATAAATTTTTCCCCTACCTTTCGATGTGGGACTAAGGTGTTACAAACTCCCCCACTTAAATTTCTGACGTCCCCATCAAAATCCGATCACACACACGACCCCAAAGATCTTTGCCTCTTTAGCCATTGTGAGATAATATCGACCGGCTTCGTATCCCCACCTCCGGACCTCCATATCTCCATTGTGGGATAATACCACCAGCCTTTGTGTCCCCACCTCCAGCAACCCAATTGGATGACCCGACCCGAGCTTTCGAGAGTCAGCTTTGATACCATATGAAATAACCCGAGTCAAATCCTGAGTCCGAAACAAATCTCGGGTCAAATCCCAAGTCTGAATCGAATCAAATCCATCAAAATAAGGCCTCAAATATTGGTCCAATAGTATCTTCTTGGGTCATCTTAGCCCACCATAGGCTCTCAAAAGGTCATGACTTGAAGGTACTTTGGTAGTAACTCATTTCCTTATATGCAAACAAATATTTCCCCTATATTTCGATGTGGGACTGGGGTATTACAACTAGTGTACCAGATTCGTAGTGATTTAGGACCAAAATTTGGGGGTGCTACATACCCTGCCTATTTGTATTGTCATCATGAATAGCAGAGTTAGCTCATCTGTTGTAGTGCATCAGATAAAGGATCGTAGAATTCTCTCTCTCTCTCTCTCTCTCTTGAGTCATAAAGATAAGTTGAAGATCGAATAAGTGAAGGCTATTCAAAGAAGTATACTCTAAAGATGATGAGTATAGACCTAATCGTAAATAGTCTCAAGAATAGCTCTATAAAGGCTAAATCGTAAAGGTACTCTGTGTTAGTTCCCAGTAGGCACAATAGTTATCTAGAAGGGGGGGTTGAATAGATATTTAAAAAATCTTGTCGTTTTAAACTTGTTAGTTGATGATGATTAAAACTTAGCGGAATTAATGTTTGTTTTTAATCTCCTTTACGAAGTAGTGGAGTTATGAGAGCGAGGCGGTTATAGTAGTTATGGCAGATATAGCAGTTATAGTAGAAAAGTAAAAGACACAGTCATTTTAAGTGGTTCGGAGCACTTAAACCTCCTAGTCCACTCTTCTACTCCTCGAGTAGGAAATCCACTAAGGATTTCTTTTACAACTTCTGAATCACACAGATTCCTTCTAGACCAGCAATCTAGGAACTTCTTAGTTCACTCTTGAACTCTTCAAATCCAGCAGACTTGGCTCTCTTACAGTTCACTTAGAACTCTTCAAGTCCAGCAGACTTGGAACTTTTCTTCAGTTGATTGGTAGATGTTGAGTTCTTGATGGTTGCTACTCAGTTGCTATTTAAGCACTTGTTCGAAATAACTGAGTAACTGAGAAAGCTTTTCTATTTCTCAGATCGCAGGGTTAAGCTTTGAGAGTTCTGTACATTTTTTGTTCAGTGCTTGCTTGCATCTCTCATCTGCTTGATTTGCATATATGTTATCTTGAAAACTATCCGTTGGATCTATCCGTTGAAGCATGAAATGTGTTTGACCTTTCTTTTTTTTGATGGAGACTTTTCTGCACATCTTTTGAATTGCATTCTGGCTCACTGACACAACAGACTACTTTCTCACCTAACACCTGAAAAGGTGTTTTCCCCCTTACCAATGTTACTTTCCTTAGCTTCTTCAATATGCTTCTTTGTAGCATATTAAGGATATTTCTTATGACTTTGGAACTGATGAGTACTACAACGTTTAGAATCCATTCCTCATATGTTGGAGTTTGTCTCCACATAAATCTTGAGGCTTGATGCTTCTGACACAAGACAGATGATACTCTACAATTCAGATTATGGTACTCTACGATTCAGATCGTGGTACTCTACGATTCAGATTGTTGTGACTTGTCGCCTTGGTGCTTGGTCTGATGTTATTAGCTGAGAGCAGTACGATTTCTCTTAACTATTTGCACACTACGATCATCGCTTGCTTGAGTTGTAAACTCTATGTTTCTGAGAGCACATTACGATCTCTGAGTTGGCTCGGCAAACGTTGGGACCACTCTTCGATTTCTGAAGAGGCCCTTCAAGGCAGGCACACTATGATCCTTGAAGCTCTACGTTTATGCCTTGACTTCTGTAATGTTGATCAAATTGATACACTATAAATTCTTCGAAGCCTATCTATTACATCTCAAGATCAACCTAACAGCTTTGATATTTCTATCTATACATTCATTTCCAGAATGATAGACATTAAGAGCTTAGATCAACCTAACAAATTTGATCTATCACTAAGTCCTTGTATATATATTCATTGAAGGACTTTACAAATAATCATGAGCATTTATGTTTAAACATTAAATTAACATATGCATTCTCCCAACAATCTCCCCCTATTTGATGTTGACATAACCAAGGAGATTTTGTTTTCATGATTATTAGTATCTAGATGCAATTTCAGGTAATTTAAACACGACTTAGTATTTCAGTGAGCAGCTAAAATTTCTAGAGAATAAGCATGAATTTATTGATGATTGAAGAGTATTACAATTTAACTTTTCATCAATAAGAATTTAAACTTTCACTTATCTCTATTTCTTTGGTCTTTTGCGTGGACGATTGGCATACTCCTCAGCCCTTCTTTTCCTGCTTGATTCATCCCTTCTAGCTATCTCTTCCAGCTCACATGGACTTATCATTGGGTTTTGATCATGCATATTCATGAATGTAGGATCTCCAATTGGATTATTAGGTCTGTGATGGTCACATTTCATGAGCTGGTAGCTGGCCCTTGACTCCTTATTGGATGAACCATCAAGACTTCCTGCTAATCAGATCGTTGAGTCTAATTTCTTAATTATGGAGTCTGTTTGTGGAATTGTCTTGCAGGAGGGCTTCTTGACGCTTGAGTGTGAAATTGTCCTCTGCCTCTTCCCTAGCTTCCTTGAACTCCTCTGCCTCTGCCCTGGACTCCTTGAACTCCTTTCCCTTTATTATCCCCCTTTATGTTAGCATCAGGGGTTCGAATGTCTTCAGATAGTCGAGTCACTCCTTGGACAAGCTCGTTGAGTTGGCTTTGCATTTGAGCAATGTCCTCTCGATTTTCCTTGACCGAGGCTTCAGATCGAGCTTCTTTGTTCCGGAGGGCAGCTAGAACAGTGTCAAATTGATGTTCTTAGTTTACATAGGCTTTCTGAAATTCTGTGTCTGAAGCTTTCAGGTTGATGATGTTCTCCATCATAAGGTTATTTTGGGCTTCTTGAGATTTCTACATTTCAAGAATAGACTATCTTTGTTTGGTGGCTATCCAGAAGTGAATCTCATCTTTGTCCTTCATGCTTTGAAGTATTTCTTTGATAATTTCCCTCAGCTTCTTTGTAAGCTCAGCGTTCAGAGTGCTGGGGAGATTATTTACAGCAGTGATCATTTGATTCAGTCGGAGATGAATTTGGTCTGAGTGAGTTTCTAGGCTTTCATCGATGGTCTTGACCATGTTCTTGGACACTTCATTTAAGTCATCTTTTGTGGGCAGATTTGTGAGTGGATCACTGGGTTTAGGATTGTTTAATGGAGGGGATGTTTTCTGGGATTGATCCTGCAGGGATTAGAGGGCAAGATCGAGGCTAAAATATTCATTAGAGGAGGATGGAATATCTGATGGAGGGGCCTGTGTTTGGGTGTCTGGAATATGTGGCTCTATGATTTCCTTGGGACTCTACGATGGGGCTAGAGTCAGTGATCGTAGAGATGATGGGAGTTGGGATTAATATGAAGTTTAAAGTATATGGTTCTTCAATTATAGAATTTTGGGATTCTGTAACTAGGAGTTGAGTTGATGGATTCAGAACTACTTCCAACAAACTTGGAAATTCATAAAATTGACTTGAAAAAGATAAGGGATAATGGTTTACTCTGAAAGAGATTGGAATAGATAATACCTCATGCACCACTTTTGAGGAGGGTTCATTTGTGATGAGTTTCTTGGCAAATTTGAAGGTGCCTGGGAAACCATGAGCCAGCACAGTGATGGCTGGGTATTCTTTGAAGCTCCAGAACATGTGGTTCCATGAATTTAGGATTTGGGCTTGATGATATGCCATCATAAGTAGGTAAGAGAACATCTGATTGTAGAGATAACTTCTATACCCATCTTTGCCCACACCAGTGATCTCAAGGTCATCATCATCTTCTTCTCCTTTTTCTTTACTATCTTCTTTTCGGGATTCCTGTATCTCAATTACTTCATTTTTCTCTTGCTCTGGTTCTTCCTCATTTTGTGTGGGAGTAGCTTCTTCTGTCAAGGGAATATCATGAGGCTCCCCCTCAACTTGATCATCTTCTTGTAAGCTCAAAAGCACTCCCTCAGCTGGAGTATTCTCTATCATAAGAACTTCAGGGATCTCCCCCTTAGCTGGAGCATCGTCTCTTGGCTTGCTTTAGACAGTTCCTTTTTGGCAACCATACTCTTGTCTTCCTCTTTGAGCACTTTTTCATTTTCAAGGATATATTTCTTGACCAGCTTTCTTCTTGATTTTCTAGGCTGAGCCACAGCCTCAGGACTTTCTTGAACTTCAGTTTTGTCATGTTGAACATCTAAAATGCTTGATACAGCTACTTCCTTGCCTGATATGTTTGGTCTAGTCTCTACGATCAGTAGAGACTGTACGATTGAAGAGATGGATGGCCTTTTGGATTTGTGGCTGACCTTATTCTTCTTCAGCGGCTGAGATATGGTGGCTCTATCTTCTTCTGCTTCAGCCTGTTGTTGCTTCTTTCTCAGGATTCTTAGAGTCTCAATGTCAGAGGACTCTACTAGTTTATCAGTTGTGGATCCCTGGGGTTCTTCTTCCATTCTAGCCTTAAGCTTCCTCTTGCCCTTATTTTTTCTGATAAGGACAGAGGGTTCTCCTTTGTTTGTTTCTTCTTCTTCTTCGATCTCCTTGACAACAGACATATTTCCTGAAAGGCCTGAATCCTTCAGATCACCAGTTCTTCCACTGGACTCGGTCATCATGCGTACATACTCAGATGGGTTCCTTTTCCAATTCTTAAATAGTTACTGGGTCATTTGTCTGTTTGGGTTGATATCTTCTCCTTCATTGTCCCAAATTTTGTCACCCAGAGCAGACTGTAGAATGATACTTATGAATCACATGTAGAGTATCTTTTGAGGGCTTTTTGACTTCTTTGAGTTGGTAATCCACTTTCCAATCCATTCAAGCAATAGGGCTCCATAGTTAAGTTGTATTCCATAACACATGGCAGTCATGAGCTTGAGTTGTACTTCATTCACAGAGTCATGACCTGAGCTCTTGTAACATATACATTTTCCAACAATATCAGCTAGAAATTCATACCTCTGTGGAAACTCCTTCTTCTTGTAACCTTTCATTGAGGGGAGTTTCTTGTGATGCATTCTTTTAAGTCCCTATTGGAAGCCCGTGCTATCTATGAATGGACATCCTTCAGATTTGAAACCTAGGGCAAGGTTGATGTCTTAGGCCTTCAGTCTGATTTCCACTTCCTTTACTTTCATAGTGATGGTATCGTTTTCAAATACACCATTCCTGTAGAATTCTTTCACTATTTTGGGGTAGATCAATGTGTCTGTACCCAAAGCTTCTTCGAGACCCGCCTTTTTAGTAACTATAGAGTCTTGTGAAATTTGGGTTCAGATATTTTGAACTCATTAAAACAGAGTCTGTAGTCGGAGACAACACTGCAAGCTGCCATTGATTTTCTTGCAAGAAGTGTGATTGACTGAGCTTTCTTCTGAGTTAGGGTTTCTGTTTCGAGAGAGAATGAGAGAGATAATCTTTTGAACTTCTGATTTTAAAAAGACGCTTTCAAATAGTACATGTAACTTCCATCTCTCCTTTTTGCTTAGTGGGATAGTTGTCGACTTTTGCTTGGCTCTACGAGTTTGACTGATAAGGATTGTACTGATTTTCCCTTGGCTCCTGCAGAGCTGATGTTTCCTTAGGGAGGACTACGATCGTTGAGGTAGTTTTGTGATCGTTGAGTCTGCTTTGCATTTGTCGAGTTTGAACTACAATCATTGAGTCTGTCTAGCAATCGTCGTGTCTGAGCTACGATCGTCGAGTCTGTTCTAGCAATTATCGTGTCTGAACTAAGTTCATCGAGTCTGACCGGATCCTTGTGATGAGTTTTTGACATAGCATTATTTTAAGGTAGCTCAGGAAGGGCCAACCTCTTGGAGTGAGTCAAGGGTTAGGTTTGTTCCTGAGGTGCTTATCAGAGAGATTGCTTTGTTTTGAGACTTATCATCACAGGATGCCCCTCTTGATGGTTGGGGTTCTGCTATCGTTGAGTCTGCACTACGACTGTTGAGTCTATGCTATGATCGTTTTCTTTCATGTCACTTTAGCTCTACGATCGTGGACTTCCCTTGATCATGTCTACGATTTTGAGCTTAGCCTTTTGTATCTGTTATGGTTAGCACAAACTAGAACATATATTTTACGGTTGTATATTTAGAATGCCTAGCTCACTTATTAACTTATTAAATCTAGATTCATCTAGAAGCTTTGTAAAAACATCAACAAGTTGATTTTCAGTAGGGATATATTGTAAAGATATAGTTCCATTTTGCACATGATCCCTAATGAAGTGATACCTTATTTCTATATGCTTAGTCCTAGAATGTATAACAGGATTATGATTTATTGCTTTGGCACTTGTGTTATCACAGTGAATGGGAATGGATTTGAAATCAAACCCATAATCAGCTAGCTGATTTTTCATCCATAGGATCTGAGCACAGCAGTTGCCAGCAGCAATGTATTCAGCTTCTGCAGTTGAACTAGACACTGAGTTTTGTTTTTTGCTAAACAAGGACACAAGTCTGTTTCCTAGCAATTGACAGGTGTCACTGGTACTCTTTCTATCTATTTTGCAGCCTGCAAAATCAGTATATGTGTATCTTGTTAGTTCAAATGAGGATTCCTTGGGGTACCAAAGTCCCAAGTAAGGTTTACCCTTGAGATACCTGAAAATCCTCTTTACAGTAGATAAATGTGATTCTTTAGGGTTAGCCTCAAATCTAGCACATATGCATGTTGCAAACATTATGTTTGGTCTACTGGCAATTAAATATAAAAGAGAGCCTATCATACCTTTGTATTGAGTTATATCAATACTTTTACCCTTTTCATCTTTGTCAAGTTTGGTTGCAGGAGCAATTGGGTTTTTCATGGGAGAGGTTGATTCCATGCCATACTTCTTAAGTAAATCTTTGATGTACTTGCCTTGGTTTATGAAGATTCCTTCATCAGTCTACTTCACTTGTAGTCCAAGGAAGAAATTCAGCTCACCCATTATGCTCATTTCAAACTTGCTCTGCATTAACTTGGAGAATCTCTTGCATAACTTTTCGTCAGTAGAACCAAAAATAATATCATCAACATATATTTGAACCAATAAGACTTTGTTCTTATGCTTTCTAAGAAATAATGTGGTATCTACTCTACCTCTAGTGAACCCATTTTCAATCAGGAAGTTAGTTAGTGTTTCATACCATGCTCTAGGTACTTGTTTAAGACCATAGAAGGCTTTGTCTAATCTATAAACATAATTGGAAAGAGATGGAGGGATGAAACCTGGAGGTTGTTTTATATAGACTTCTTCTTGAAGTTCTCCATTCAGGAATGCACTTTTGACATCCATTTGGAAGACCTTGAATTCATATGAGCAGAAAAGGCAAGAAAGATTCTGATGGCTTCTAGTCTGGTAACAAGTGCAAATGTCTCATCGTAGTCAATGCAGTCTTCCTAAGAATAACCCTTGGCCACTAGTCTTGCCTTATTTTTGGTTATAACTCCATCTTCATCCATTTTGTTTCTGAAGACCTACTTGGTTCTAATGACAGGATGACTCTTTGGTCTTGGTACCAATCTCCATACTTTGCTTCGTTCAAATTGTTTGAGTTCTTCCTGCATGGCTTCTATCCAACTGGAGTCTTCCATAGCATCCTCTATCTTCTTTGGTTCTATTTGTGACAGGAAACTTAGATAAAAGCATTCATTCTAGGTGGCAGCTCTTGTTTTGACTCTAGCACTCGGATCTCCAATGATTAGATCTTGAGTGTGATCTCTGGCCCATCTGTTTCCGATTGTGACATCTGTCCTGATGGCTTCTTGTCTTAAGTCTTCAAGATCTATTTCTTCTTCTTGGTGTGGAGGTTCGTTGTCTTGCATAGACCTCTCTATGATCTCATTTTCTTGCTCAACGATTTCACTTTCTGGCACTACGATCGTGGTATTGAGCTCAATGACTTCATTCGTAGTGTTTGCATTATCGGTCGTAGTGTCTTGAAGCACTATTTTGTCTAAGTCTGTTTCATCAAAGATGATGTGAATCGAGACTTCAACATTCAGTGTCTTCTTGTTGAACACCCTGTAGGCCTTACTATCTGTGGCATATCCAAGAAAGATTCCTTCGTCTGACTTGGGTTGAAATTTTGTCAGGTACTGCTTTTCATTGTTTAGAATGTAGCATGCATAGCCGAATACATGAAAGTAGCTGACACTTGGCTTTCTTCCTTTCCACAGTTCGTAGGGTGTCTTTTTGATCGTAGAGTGTATCAGTGATCTATTCTGCGTGTACCATGCAGTGTTGACGGCTTCTGCCCAGAAGTATTCAGGTAGATGAGCTGATGCTAGTAGAGTTCTTCCAGCCTCTATCAAAGTTATGTTCTTTCTTTCAGATACTCCATTTTGTTGAGGAGTTCATGGAGCTAAGAAATTATGACTGATAACATTATCTGTGCAGAACTGGTCCATTTCTGAGAAGTCGAATTCTCTTCCATGATCACTCCTTATGACCTTAATTTTCTCTTATTTCTCGTTCATCACTAGTCTGAACATCTTGATTAATTGGGAGCTCGTTTCATCCTTTGAGGTTAGGAAGAATACCCATGTGAATTTGGTGTAGTCGTCGACTATAACTAGAGAGTATCTTTTTCCTCCAAGACTAGTTGTTGGAATTGGCCCAAATAAATCCATGTGGAGAAACTGCAGGGGCTTGTCGATAGAGTTGGCAATTTTGCTCTTGAATGAGCTTCTAGTTTGCTTTCCAAGCTGACAGGCATTGCATGGCTTTTCTTTTACGAAATTGAACTTAGGTAGGCCTGCAACGAGATCTTTTGATGCCAGTTTAGACAAGCTTTTGAAGTTTAGGTGGGACAACCGTCTATGCCATAGCCAGCTCATTTCTTCAGATGCTTTTGCCAAAAAACATATTGTCTCGTCTAAGCTTAGTTGACCAAGATTCACTGTGTAGACATTTCCTTCTCTTGTCCCTGTTAGCTTTACAGCAGATGTCTTCAGATCTCTGACTTGACACTGGTTGTTGAGGAATGTTACTTGTGACCCTTGTCGCAGAGTTGGCTGATGCTTAGAAGGTTGTGTTGGAGACCTTCCACATATGCTACTTTGCTGAAAGATACTGCAACATTGCCAGCAGAGCAGTATCCTCTTATCTTACCCAAGCCATTGTCTCCAAAGATGACTGAGGGACCCTCCTTTTCTATGTAGTTCGATAGAAGAGCTTTGTTCCCTGTCATGTGTCTTGAGCATCCACTGTCTAGATACCAAGTTGAGATCGTGGAGCTCTTTCCCTGTCATAAAGTTTAACCTTCATTTTGGTACCCATATTTGCATGAGTCCTATTTTGTAAGTGCCCTTGGGGACCCAAATCTGTTTGATCTTGGGTCTCACATGCATGGAATTATAATAGCACTTGGCAGCCTTGTGACCAAATTTATTGCATATAAAACATCTAGTATGATGTATGCCT
This sequence comes from Panax japonicus, assembly GCA_020205505.1. Lineage (NCBI taxonomy): Eukaryota > Viridiplantae > Streptophyta > Magnoliopsida > Apiales > Araliaceae > Panax > Panax japonicus. The sequence continues at coordinate 34,989,840 of CM035104.1, read as the reverse complement.
GTGTGTATGATTATTCATCCTCCATTTGGACTTTTGTGATTCTTTAGTTGTCCTTCTGTTAAACTGATTCTCCTTCTTCCACATGTCCTTGGGTTTCATAAATAGTGATGAGTGTCCTTTACCTCTACTATACCTTCCTAGTTGATTCGTAGAGTTGGTCTTACTTGACTCTACGATTCTTCGAGGTTGGTGAGTAGAGGTTGGGTTACGCTTCTCTTTTGTGAAGCCCAGGCCAGCATGAGACCCTTTACTCCTTTTAGTATGGATGGAAACAGTAGAACAAGGTTGAACTGGTTCTTCCTTCTGTGAGGATTTCACAAAGGTAATGCTTCTACTAAAACTTGAGGCATTACTAGTGTTAGTTTTTTTTGTCTTTTCCACACATGGCTCTGAGATGGATTCCCCAAAGCCTAGGCATGTTCTGTCAAATGTACTTCTCTGACTAGAGAGCAGGAAGTCCATGGATGATGAGGATTTGTTCCATATAGCGATAGTCTTTTCTAGTTCCTCAATTTTAGAGGTTAGATTAGACTCTCGTTGTGTATTGAGTTTATTTGTTTGTTTTAAGATTTCATTCTCAGCCTCAAGCTTGGAGAGAAGGTTAATACTTAGAAGAGTTGTTTCAAGCTCTTCTTGAACTTTCTTTTTCTCCTCTTGAAGAAGTGAATGATCCTTAGACAAAACTCTGAACCACTTCATGTATTGATGTAGATCAGAGGTTATGCCATGCAGTGCAGTTCTTAAATCATTTATATCTACAACAGGAGAGTTGAAGTCAAATACCTCATCGAGACTTACTTCATGTATATTGGAGTTTTGTTTGTCCTTTGCATGTTTGGTCGTTAAGCACAGATTAGCCATTTGTGGGTCTTCATCATCTCCAGAATCAGGATTGGATTCATTGTCTAAATCACTCCACGATCCTCCAGCTACCAGGTCTTTGTCTCTCTTGTGAGGCCTTTTGTTGCCTTTGTATTCCTTTTTTGCATGTGATTTCTTCTTTAGTTCTTCTCTGAGAGGTTTGTTGCAGTTGGCAATGAAGTGGCCAGGCTTCTTGCAGTTATAGCATAGATCATTCATTTGCTCCTGCTGCTGTAATTGCTGACCTTCTTTGGCTTTCTTGTTTTGCCTTGACGCATGAACCTTCTTAGTCTTTTTACCAGCATAGCAAAGTCTTCATCATCGTCTTCATCATAATCAGAGTTAATCTCATTGTTGACCTTAGATGCACCTTCAGTTGTCTTGAGAGCAACACCTTTATCCTTCTTTCTTCCTTCTAATAGGGTTTCAGCTCGTTGAGTCAGCTCCAATTCGTATGTCAGGAGATTGCCATATAGTTGTTGAACTGTCATCTCATGAAGATTCTTTGACTCTCTTATAGTAGTGGTTTTGGCATTCCACCTGCTTGGTAGGGCTCTCATGAACTTTATGATCAGATCTTTGTTTGGATGGATCTTCACATATGCTCGTAGAGAGTTGAGCATAACGTTGAATCTCTCATAGGTGGCAGTTACATTTTCTCCTTGAACATGAGCAAACATTTCATACTGTTGTGTCAGGAGTGAATGTTTGTTTTCTCTTACTTCTTCAGTTCCTTCGTGCATGATGAGCAATGTTTCCCAAACCTCCTTAGCTGTTTTGCTGTTGATAACATTTTCGAACAAATCTTCTTCTATAGATTGAAACAAGATGTTCTTGGCCTTTTTGTCAAGTTGGACAGCTCTCTTCTCGTTGTCTGTCCACTCCTCTTTGACTTTGATTTGTATTATGTTTGGATCATTTGTGGTTGGTGCAAGCTTTGATGGAACATAGGGCCCATTCTGAACAGTCTCAAATAGATCTTCATCTATTGAGTCCATGTATGCTTGCATCCTGACTTTCCAGTTTACAAATTTACCCTTGTTGTACATTGGTGGCTTGCTGCCTCCTCCAGTCCTTAATTCACTTGGTACGTGTGCCATTGGATCTACTAAAGCTTGTAAGCTGTAAAATAGAACATGCTCTGATACCAATTGTTAGTTCCCAGTAGGTGTTAGGTTTGTAATATTCATGAAAGCAATCAAATTGCACAAAATAAGCGGAAACGTGATAAAAAGAGTTTTAAAATTTTACAAACCATATACCCGGATCATCTTTTATGCGCAATTATTAATTAAACAAAAAATATGAAGAACATGAATCATACCCTTGAAGATTCGAGCTTCCTCGGGTACAAGTTCACCTCCAATCTTTTTCGCTTTCAACTTGAATCCATCGGATTTGGTTCCTTCCTTTGATCGACGTTAGCCACCCAAGTGTTTGGTCTCTAGAGGTGATCCACCAAGAAAGAATAAAGATTCAAGAAGATGGGTGTTTGGAAAAACCCTAGTTTTTCTATCTCTCATAGAAAAGGGTGTAAACTCTCAACTATTGGAATTATGTATCTTGATATCTGATATAAGACTCTCCTTATAAAGATATCAAGTAACCCTATTTAATTAAAAATAAGATATTATTTATTTAATTAAACTCTTTTAATTAAATGGGCACCCTAATCTTATTAGGGATAATTAATTAAACCCATTTAACTAATTTTCTCTCCTAATCCTATTAGGAATATATGAGAGTAGTTATATTAAATTAATTCCTAAACTATTTTAGAAATTAAAATAATAATAATTGTAATAATATTAATAAGACTCCTTATTAATTTATATTTAATATTTCTAAAATATCAAATAATAAATATTAAGCTATTTAATTTATTCTATTACCATAGATTAAATTAAATATACTTAACATATTATTACGATTATGCCATTAACTTCTTAAATAATTATTCTTCTTTTTATAGTGTGACCCTTTAGGTTCTACATATTAAACCGGTTGTGAATAAATCAATTAGAACAATTCTAATCTTATTTAAATAAGTAAATTAAATAATTAATTTATTTAAATAAATAATATTTATTCTACAATAGGGATAAGCCACCCTAACGATCAACGACTTTCCAGATAATATAGATTTCAACATTAATCATAAAAGAACCTTTGAGTAAATAATTATCGTACAATTCAATCCTTCCACCATACAATGTTCCAATTAAATATAAGACATGAAATTACTATCAAGTCTTATTTTATTTAATTATATGTATTTCGATTCTTAAATGCACAACTCCAAATAATGCAAATTAGAAACTCCTTTCTAATTTTATTCTGCCTTGGCCAAGGACTACTGGATTGTCATTTATCAAATCACATAGGACATTTCTCTTTTTTTACTAGAAGTGGTAGATTCTTTATTGATCATACATTATCTCCATGTACAACTTATTATACCCAAGCATATCCTTTAATATACCCTAAGGGTCTTAAGGAATAAGTCAAAGTATAACTCATCATACACAAGATACTATGATGATCTCAAGTCCAAGGATCACTTGTACTACTGTCACTACAGGAATTCCTATTGACAGGCAAGTAAAACTCCATTAGGTATTCCTTAGCGAGCCACGTTCAGTGAACTTATTCTCTAATAAGCACCTACATACTTATTTTAGTGTCTCCACACAAATAATCATGAGATCAATCATCCTCATCCAATGAGCAAACAACGTATGTACCAATCTATCCGGATTCATTTATCCCCAATTTAGTAATCCAACGATTGGGAACTATTTTAGTTTTAAGCTTTTTAAGAATTTAGATCTCATTAGAATGATCATCATCATTATTCTAAAAGCGTTGCTTAAAACTATGGGTTTATCACATATTATAAAACAACATCATGTAGATAATTAAAAGCCTTTAATTAATTAATATTTTTTATTAATAAATGAAAAAGATTGTTACAAAGTATATGCTTTATCATCAAATATAATTGGCTTTTGTGCATACTACTTTTAATCTCCCACTTGCACTAAAGTCAATCGTCATGGTATCTCATACTCTTCTTCTCTAAGTGACGATTATCCTGCTGTTGGATAAGCTTCAGTAAATGGATATGTAATGTTATTTTTGAGAGTTCACTATCTCTATAGTTAGTTCCCATCTTTAAATGATTCCTTTAATCAAATGAAAATGCCACAACACATGTTTAGATCCAAGATGAGACTTAGGAACTATTCCTAGTTCTGTAATGAACTTATCATCCAAACAATCAACTTTCAGCTTCATTTTCAGCTATATACTTTGTCTTTGTCACTAAACCATCAACTCTTTGCTGTTTGGAACCTTTTCAATTCACTACACCACCGTTCAAGGTAACACTTTACCTTAAAGTGGATTTTCTGTCGTCTTGGTCTGTCTAAAAAAACTTGAGTCTGTTAAGCCTTCTAGTTTTAATTCAGACTCACCATAAATCTGATCACATCCTTAGTGCCAATTAAGTACTTTAAGACCTTTTCCTTAGTGCCAGTTAAGTACCTTATCCTTTGAAACCTTTTCACATAAGTTGGACAACCCTTTATCTTAACATACTTAAGATTAGGAATCCTCCCTGTCCATAACTTTTACGGAGTCTTTGTAAGACCTCGAAAATTTTTAAATAAAAAGGAATTTCCTTTATTTATTTTTTTTAAAATAGTAAGGGTTGATTTGATTAATGTGGAAAGTTATGGGTAAAATGCGCAAATATTTCGAATAAACAGGTGGTTATAAAATATTCATTGTTGTCGGGGAATATTCATTTGGTCGTGGAATATTCTTGCTGTCGGGGAATATTCGTACGACGGCGCAGTCTTTTGTGGGCCCCATAACGGAAAGCGATTGGATGAAGAAAACGACAAGTATAAGTTGTTTATAAAAAACGGCATTGTTGTTACCGTTAATACTGTTGGAATACTAAGTGGTTAAAACACAGTAATACGCGTTGTTGCACAGTAGCACACGGTATTGCACCAATTATTGATTCTTACGTAAGAAGGCACTACTCAATAATGGTTACAATAATTACTGTTCAGTATTTTATGTTATTGATTCAATAATTACTGCATTGATATTTTATATCACTGTTGTTTCAATAATTGTCATTACACAGTATTTTTCATTATCGAAGCAATAATTCATATTATCTGAATAATATTATTTGATAACATTATTGGCAATGTCTAGAAAGTTCTGTCTAAGGAGAGGTTTGGTCACCTAATTGCGCGCCAGTAAGAAGAAATTCTTATTGGAAAGCCCCCTCTTTCCTGGGAACGGCCTGGTTGTCAGTATTGTGATTCTGTAATATTATTTGTGAATAATTAAATTATTGATTTATATGATGAGAAAAATATTGATTTTATGTGGATATAGATGGAGAAAATTTTTAATGTGACAATTGTTGAAAATAAATATTTTATCTTTTTCTGATAAATAATTCATTTAAATATATTATTTTAATAATATATTAACGGTGATATTTTTACGATGAATGTGGGATATATGAGTATATGAGGAGAAAGAGTATTTTTGTTGCAATAAATATTAAAAACAGATTTTGTGTGTCGGTAGACCTGTTTCTTGACTGAAATTTGATTATAGCCTGTAAAATCGCTCGTTTGTGGATTTTGGTCAATTTATGTTTGGAATTTGGAAAAACTTCCTTATGCAAAGTTGTAGAGAATTGAATTTCCTATAAAAACTCGCGAGATTTGAATTTTCTGGTAAAAGGGCTATTTATTATGAATTATTGAAGTTCCGAAGCTCCGAAATAATTGATTTTTGGAAGTTTTAATTGTTTTTAATAACAAAAACGTTTTTTTTGTTTTTGTCATTATTGTGGAGCAACAAAGATGGCTGAATTCAGTTCTTCAAAGGATGGCGTAGGAAATTTTAAATTATATAATAATATTATATTAAATTTTCTGCTTTGGTGTTCTAAGCAATTTCCTATAAATAGGTGCTTAGGTTAGAATTGAAAATCACACCAGAAACTGAAGTTTTCTCTCTATATTATCGAGCGTATTCTTGTGAGTATTTTGAGTATACTTTGAGTATTGCTATACGGTGCAAGTTCAAGTCATAGCCTATATCCGGTGTTTTAGCTAGAAGTGCTGTCTTTCGAGGTAAGGGATGTTATTTTCTTCTCAAATGATATTATTTCTTCAATATCATTATGTTGAAATGTTGTTTGGAACTTTTTATCAAATTTGGAACTTTTTCATTTCGGGGTTACTATTCATGAGTTACTATTCATGAGTTACTATTCACGAGTTACTATTCACGAGTACTATTCACGAAATGTGATGATGTTTTTTGCGAAATTTCTATCTTTTGGTGTCGGAGTTACTATTCACGAATACGGTATTATTCACCGGAAAAATGAAATTTCTTCTTTTTGTCCAAAATATCTATTCTGGATACTAGCTTTGATTGTATCCATGTTTTGATCATTCTTGAATTTTACTTCAGTATGATTATTTATGAAGTATTTTTGAACTCAGATTGTTTAAAGTACGAATCCTTAATACTTGTTATTTTGTTTCACTGGATTCGTTTCCTTTAAAATATTTTTCATCATCCTCAGTCCTAAATGATGGTGTTACTGAATATCTTTGGCCTGTAGTGCAAAGATGGTTAATTTTATTATGAATATCTTTGGCCCGTAGTGCAAAGATGTACAGGTGATGAGATGAACATGAACAATTGATGAATATCTTTGGCCCGTAGTGCAAAGATGAACAGGTGTTTAGATGAACATGACCAACTGATGAATATCTTTGGCCTGTAGTGCAAAGATGAATATTTGATTTGATTTGAGATATATATTGATTGATGTTACAGGGATAAAATATTGATGATAGACTTTTAAATTCATAGATGTTAGTAGATTTTATTCTCTACTTAACTCTTCTAATGAATTGTTGTTTCCGCTGCAGTTATTGATCTAAACTTGTTGTCTATTGTATTCTATCAGATTTTTCCCTGTTGAAGACTAAGGATAATTTGTTGTACATTATCTTAGTCATAATATTCTTTACTGGGCTAGTTGAGCTCACCCTTTTCCTTGTTGTTCCATTTTTCTTCTCAGGAGGCGAGAATGTAGTGAGTACTAGTCGGGGTATGGAATGAAGGTTCTAGAGAGAGTTGTTTAGTAGTCCTCACCATTTTTTATAAAATTATGTATCAATAATTATGATGGGGATTTATTTGCATGTGAATATTGCCTAGATGACAATGTTTGTATTCAAACTCACAGCTTATGGGTTGTAAAAGTTGTAGTTGTTTCTGTACCATGTATTTGACAACTCAGAATGGGTTGGGTGGAATGGACCTATTTTGGGGGTGTCACAGTTGGTATCAGAGCTTAGGGATATGGCGAAGATCGGGGAATAAAACTAGGAGGGGAGAGACGAGTAAATCCTTCGCTAGTGTGTCCTACCTAAGCTTATTTGTTGGTTGGTCATAATATAGGGGTAATATGTGATTTGTTAATTTGTTTAATTAACCCTTGTTTTATGGCAGTATTTGAGAATGTCGACTGAGAATATTAACAGTGGAGTAAATGAGACTGTAGAGACGCCTGTACTCACCAATGAGGAGAACGTGCAACAGGCTGGCAATGTACCTCCTGTGAACAACGCCACTGAGCAGACGATAAACGACGGGATGTTTAGGAGCTTTTTGCAGTTCATGCAAAATCAAACGAGAGAGACTCGTGTACAGAATATGGGTGGAAATGATAGCAACGCTCGGCTTGTCACAGCCAAGCAGTTCAAAGAGTTGGGACCACCAGAATTCTGGGGAAAGCCGGATCCGATCTTGGCGGAAACGTGGGTCAAACAAATTACCAAGATATTCGATGTCTTGGGATGTACGGAGGAACAGAAGGTTCCATTCGCCACCTTTATGTTACGTGGTGAGGCAGACTACTGGTGGGAGTCTGTGAAATGTACACATCCAGCCGCACTCAGCATGTCATGGGAGACGTTTCAGAAACTTTTCAACGAAAAATACTTTCCTGAAAGTATTCGCCATATGAAGGAAGTGGAGTTTATTAGACTGGAGCAGAATAACATGACGGTGTCCCAGTACGAGGCGAAGTTCGCGGAGTTATCCAGGTTTGCACCTCATTTGGTGGAGAATGAGGAACGTATGACGAGGATGTTTCTGAGAGGTTTGAAACCCGGCATACGTCAGTATCTCATTTCTCATAAATTTTGTATCTATTCAGATGTTGTCAACAGGGCTCAGTTGTTAGAGCGAGATAACGAGTACGTTCAACCGAGGGACCATAACCAGGATCATACCGAAGATAGCAGTCATCAGAATAACGATAACCAGCGGAGAAAGAAGAATATGGACAAAGGCGGTAACCACTCTGGTGGTAATCGTGGCCATGAAAATAGAAGAAGCGAGTCGGGAGGAAATTTTAAAAAGAGGAGAGTTAACAACGACCATGTGAAGACGACAGTGCCAGCAGCAACTGGTTCCAAGGGAGGAGAAAGACCACCGGTCGTATGTTACAAATGCGGGAAAGAGGGACATATCAGCCCATACTGCCCACAACAGTTCAAGGTATGCTATAATTGTGGAAAGGAAGGACATATCGCTCGAGAGTGTACGGTAGCGAAACCAATTCCAGCGGGGATGGTTATTCAAAAGGCTGTCCTTGAAAAGTCAAAGTCAACGATTCTTGGAAGAGCGTTTGTCGTGACCGGTCAAAATGCGAGGAACCCGAACGAAGTTAGCACGGGTTAGTTAATTATAATTCTTGCGAAGTTTATACCTTACTTGGTACCGATTCTACCCATTCTTTTATCTCTCTTGCTTGAGCTCAACGTTTGAACTTGACTACGAAGAAATTAGACTTTGACCTATTTATGGAAACTCCGTTAGGAGAAACTTTCATTACATCCGTTGTTTAGAAATCTTGCTTGATTCAAGTTGGCACAATCACATTACCTGTTAACCTTATTTCTATAGAGATATTTGCTTTTGATGTGATTTTAAGGTTAACTACTCATCATGCCAGAATTAATTTCTTTTGTAAGGTTGTTAGTTTTCATATTCCTAAGCAACCTGATATTCGAACTCAAGCAATCAAACCATTGAAGTCAAACATTTTTATATCAAGCCATGAAGTCATTCGTTTATTGAAAAATGGATGTCATGTTTTCTTAGCCCATGTTATGGACTTGAACAAAAATACGTCAAATTTGAATGATATTTCTGTTGTTAGTAAATTTCCTGATGTATTTCCTGAAGAATTTCTTGGCTTACTCCCAGAGCGTGATATTAAATTTTGTATCGACTTTGAATCCGGTATAAAACTCATTTCTAAAATCTCATATTAAATGGCTCCTATTGAACTTCAGGAGTTAAATACCCAACTGTAGAAGTTTGTACCCGAGCCTTTATCTGGTGACTTCCTTTGTGGAATACACAGAAGCCAGACTTTCCGTAGGGGATGCCATATTCGTGCGATAGTAAACTGATAGGTGTCATTGTAACGTGCTATCCAAGGTTGGGATATGAGTCACAGTTGAGAACAACTTAGGTTGGTAATCGAAATACGTAGCTTTCTAGGCTTAGTTGATTATTATCGGAGATTTGTTGAAGGATATTCTCGCAGCTGACTCGTAGAGATACAAAATTCGAATGGAGCAAGGAATGTGGGAGGAGCTTCGAAAAACTCAAGAGGAGACTCATTTCAGCACATGTTCTGACCATGCCATCCTAGAAAAGCGAACGTGGTAGCTGACGTATTGAGTAGAAGATCGTATACAAGTACGAGTACGATATTGTCAAAGACTAATTTCGTATAATTTATAAATAATAGAGATGGAGATGAAAATTCTAGGTATCCACGTGATGATATACGAGTATAATCGACTTTAATCGATAAAGTTAAAGTTGTTCAAGCTACACACCGGAGCTGGTGAATATGAAGAAATAGGTACAAGAAGTTGTTATTTCAAAAGCGAGAATTGGCGATGTGAGCAAAGCTCAAACCTTCTATTTATTAGTCCATTTGAAATCCTCGATCGAATAGGAACTGTGGCCTATAGACTCGTTTTACCGCCAAGAATGACGCGTGTTAATAACGTTTTTCACGTATCGATGTTACGTAAATATGTGGACGACCCGAACCACATTATTGAGTTAGAACCAGACGAAATAGCTGAAGACTTAACGTACGAGGAGGTACCTGTCAAGATGTTGGATGGGAAGGAGCATGTCCTACGCACGAAGGTCATACCACAAGTTAAAGTTTTGTGGAGGAATCATGCTATAGAGGAAATGACCTTGGAGTTGGAAACGGAAATGAAAGTGAGGTATCTTTACCTTTTCGAAACACCAGTTACGTACGTCAATTTCGAGGACGAAATTTCATAAGGAGGGGAGGTTGTAAGACCTCGAAAATTTTTAAATAAAAAGGAATTTCTTTTATTTATTTTTTTTGAAATAGTAAGGGTTGATTTGATTAATGTGGAAAGTTATGGGTAAAATGCGCAAATATTTCGAATAAACAGGTGGTTATAAAATATTCATTGTTGTCGGGGAATATTCATTTGGTCGTGGAATATTCTTGCTGTCGGGGAATATTCGTACGACGGCGCAGTCTTTTGTGGGCCCCATAACGGAAAGCGATTGGATGAAGAAAACGACAAGTATAAGTTGTTTATAAAAACGGCGTTGTTGTTACCGTTAATACTGTTGGAATACTCGGTGGTTAAAATACAGTAATACGCGTTGTTGCACAGTAGCACACGGTATTGCACCAATTATTGATTCTTACGTAAGAAGGCACTACTCAATAATGGTTACAATAATTACTGTTCAGTATTTTATGTTATTGATTCAATAATTACTGCATTGATATTTTATATCACTGTTGTTTCAATAATTGTCATTACACAGTATTTTTCATTATCGAAGCAATAATTCATATTATCTGAATAATATTATTTGATAACATTATTGGCAATGTCTAGAAAGTTCTGTCTAAGGAGAGGTTTGGTCACCTAATTGCGCGCCAGTAAGAAGAAATTCTTATTGGAAAGCCCCCTCTTTCCTGGGAACGGCCTGGTTGCCAGTATTGTGATTCTGTAATATTATTTGTGAATAATTAAATTATTGATTTATATGATGAGAAAAATATTGATTTTATATGGATATAGATGGAGAAAATTTTTAATGTGACAATTGTTGAAAATAAATATTTTATCTTTTTCTGATAAATAATTCATTTAAATATATTATTTTAATAATATATTAACGGTGATATTTTTACGATGAATGTGGGATATATGAGTATATGAGGAGAAAGAGTATTTTTGTTGCAATAAATATTAAAAACAGATTTTGTGTGTCGGTAGACCTGTTTCTTGACTGAAATTTGATTATAGCCTGTAAAATCGCTCGTTTGTGGATTTTGGTCAATTTATGTTTGGAATTTGGAAAAACTTCCTTCTGTAAAGTTGTAGAGAATTGAATTTCCTATAAAAACTCGCGAGATTTGAATTTTCTGGCAAAAGGGCTATTTATTATGAATTATTGAAGTTCCGAAGCTCCGAAATAATTGATTTTTGGAAGTTTTAATTGTTTTTAATAACAAAAACGTTTTTTTTGTTTTTGTCATTATTGTGGAGCAACAAAGATGGCTGAATTCAGTTCTTCAAAGGATGGTGTAGGAAATTTTAAATTATATAATAATATTATATTAAATTTTCTGCTTTGGTGTTCTAAGCAATTTCCTATAAATAGGTGCTTAGGTTAGAATTGAAAATCACACCAGAAACTGAAGTTTTCTCTCTATATTATCGAGCGTATTCTTGTGAGTATTTTGAGTATACTTTGAGTATTGCTATACGGTGCAAGTTCAAGTCATAGCCTATATCCGGTGTTTTAGCTAGAAGTGCTGTCTTTCGAGGTAAGGGATGTTATTTTCTTCTCAAATGATATTATTTCTTCAATATCATTATGTTGAAATGTTGGTTGGAACTTTTTATCAAATTTGGAACTTTTTCATTTCGGGGTTACTATTCATGAGTTACTATTCATGAGTTACTATTCAACGGTTACTATTCACGAGTACTATTCACGAAACGTGATGATGTTTTTTGCAAAATTTCTATCTTTTGGTGTCGGAGTTACTATTCACGAATACGGTATTATTCACCGGAAAAATGAAATTTCTTCTTTTTGTCCAAAATATCTATTCTGGATACTAGCTTTGATTGTATCCATGTTTTGATCATTCTTGAATTTTACTTCAGTATGATTATTTATGAAGTATTTTTGAACTCAGATTGTTTAAAGTACGAATCCTTAATACTTGTTATTTTGTTTCACTGGATTAGTTTCCTTTAAAATATTTTTCATCATCCTCAGTCCTAAATGATGGTGTTACTGAATATCTTTGGCCTGTAGTGCAAAGATGGTTAATTTTATTATGAATATCTTTGGCCCGTAGTGCAAAGATGTACAGGTGATGAGATGAACATGAACAATTGATGAATATCTTTGGCCCGTAGTGCAAAGATGAACAGGTGTTTAGATGAACATGACCAACTGATGAATATCTTTGGCCTGTAGTGCAAAGATGAATATTTGATTTGATTTGAGATATATATTGATTGATGTTACAGGGATAAAATATTGATGATAGACTTTTAAATTCATAGATGTTAGTAGATTTTATTCTCTACTTAACTCTTCTAATGAATTGTTGTTTCCGCTGCAGTTATTGATCTAAACTTGTTGTCTATTGTATTCTATCAGATTTTTCCCTGTTGAAGACTAAGGATAATTTGTTGTACATTATCTTAGTCATAATATTCTTTACTGGGCTAGTTGAGCTCACCCTTTTCCTTGTTGTTCCATTTTTCTTCTCAGGAGGCGAGAATGTAGCGAGTACTAGTCGGGGTATGGAATGAAGGTTCTAGAGAGAGTTGTTTAGTAGTCCTCACCATTTTTTATAAAATTATGTATCAATAATTATGATGGGGATTTATTTGCATGTGAATATTGCCTAGATGACAATGTTTGTATTCAAACTCACAGCTTATGGGTTGTAAAAGTTGTAGTTGTTTCTGTACCATGTATTTGACAACTCAGAATGGGTTGGGTGGAATGGACCTATTTTGGGGGTGTCACAGTTGGTATCAGAGCTTAGGGATATGGCGAAGATCGGGGAATAAAACTAGGAGGGGAGAGACGAGTAAATCCTTCGCTAGTGTGTCCTACCTAAGCTTATTTGTTGGTTGGTCATAATATAGGGGTAATATGTGATTTGTTAATTTGTTTAATTAACCCTTGTTTTATGGCAGTATTTGAGAATGTCGACTGAGAATATTAACAGTGGAGTAAATGAGACTGTAGAGACGCCTGTACTCACCAATGAGGAGAACGTGCAACAGGCTGGCAATGTACCTCCTGTGAACAACGCCACTGAGCAGACGATAAACGACGGGATGTTTAGGAGCTTTTTGCAGTTCATGCAAAATCAAACGAGAAAGACTCGTGTACAGAATATGGGTGGAAATGATAGCAACGCTCGGCTTGTCACAGCCAAGCAGTTCAAAGAGTTGGGACCACCAGAATTCTGGGGAAAGCCGGATCCGATCATGGCGGAAACGTGGGTCAAACAAATTACCAAGATATTCGATGTCTTGGGATGTACGGAGGAACAGAAGGTTCCATTCGCCACCTTTATGTTACGTGGTGAGGCAGACTACTGGTGGGAGTCTGTGAAATGTACACATCCAGCCGCACTCAGCATGTCATGGGAGACGTTTCAGAAACTTTTCAACGAAAAATACTTTCCTGAAAGTATTCGCCATATGAAGGAAGTGGAGTTTATTAGACTGGAGCAGAATAACATGACGGTGTCCCAGTACGAGGCGAAGTTCGCGGAGTTATCCAGGTTTGCACCTCATTTGGTGGAGAATGAGGAACGTATGACGAGGATGTTTCTGAGAGGTTTGAAACCCGGCATACGTCAGTATCTCATTTCTCATAAATTTTGTATCTATTCAGATGTTGTCAACAGGGCTCAGTTGTTAGAGCGAGATAACGAGTACGTTCAACCGAGGGACCATAACCAGGATCATACCGAAGATAGCAGTCATCAGAATAACGATAACCAGCGGAGAAAGAAGAATATGGACAAAGGCGGTAACCACTCTGGTGGTAATCGTGGCCATGAAAATAGAAGAAGCGAGTCGGGAGGAAATTTTAAAAAGAGGAGAGTTAACAACGACCATGTGAAGACGACAGTGCCAGCAGCAACTGGTTCCAAGGGAGGAGAAAGACCACCGGTCGTATGTTACAAATGCGGGAAAGAGGGACATATCAGCCCATACTGCCCACAACAGTTCAAGGTATGCTATAATTGTGGAAAGGAAGGACATATCGCTCGAGAGTGTACGGTAGCGAAACCAATTCCAGCGGGGATGGTTATTCAAAAGGCTGTCCTTGAAAAGTCAAAGTCAACGATTCTTGGAAGAGCGTTTGTCGTGACCGGTCAAAATGCGAGGAACCCGAACGAAGTTAGCACGGGTTAGTTAATTATAATTCTTGCGAAGTTTATACCTTACTTGGTACCGGTTCTCCCCATTCTTTTATCTCTCTTGCTTGAGCTCAACGTTTGAACTTGACTACGAAGAAATTAGACTTTGACCTATTTATGGAGACTCCGTTAGGAGAAACTTTCATTACATCCGTTGTTTAGAAATCTTGCTTGATTCAAGTTGGCACTATCACATTACCTGTTAACCTTATTTCTATAGAGATATTTGCTTTTGATGTGATTTTAAGGTTAACTACTCATCATGCCAGAATTAATTTCTTTTGTAAGGTTGTTAGTTTTCATATTCCTAAGCAACCTGATATTCGAACTCAAGCAATCAAACCATTGAAGTCAAACATTTTTATATCAAGCCATGAAGTCATTCGTTTATTGAAAAATGGATGTCATGTTTTCTTAGCCCATGTTATGGACTTGAACAAAAATACGTCAAATTTGAATGATATTTTTGTTGTTAGTAAATTTCCTGATGTATTTCCTGAAGAATTTCTTGGCTTACTCCCAGAGCGTGATATTAAATTTTGTATCGACTTTGAATCCGGTATAAAACTCATTTCTAAAATCTCATATTAAATGGCTCCTATTGAACTTCAGGAGTTAAATACCCAACTGTAGAAGTTTGTACCCGAGCCTTTATTTGGTGACTTCCTTTGTGGAATACACAGAAGCCAGACTTTCCGTAGGGGATGCCATATTCGTGCGATAGTAAACTGATAGGTGTCATTGTAACGTGCTATCCAAGGTTGGGATATGAGTCACAGTTGAGAACAACTTAGGTTGGTAATCGAAATACGTAGCTTTCTAGGCTTAGTTGATTATTATCGGAGATTCGTTGAAGGATATTCTCGCAGCTGACTCGTAGAGATACAAAATTCGAATGGAGCAAGGAATGTGGGAGGAGCTTCGAAAAACTCAAGAGGAGACTCATTTCAGCACATGTTCTGACCATGCCATCCTAGAAAAGTGAACGTGGTAGCTGACGTATTGAGTAGAAGATCGTATACAAGTACGAGTACGATATTGTCAAAGACTAATTTCGTATAATTTATAAATAATAGAGATGGAGATGAAAATTCTAGGTATCCACGTGATGATATACGAGTATAATCGACTTTAATCGATAAAGTTAAAGCTGTTCAAGCTACACACCGGAGCTGGTGAATATGAAGAAATAGGTACAAGAAGTTGTTATTTCAAAAGCGAGAATTGGCGATGTGAGCAAAGCTCAAACCTTCTATTTATTAGTCCATTTGAAATCCTCGATCGAATAGGAACTGTGGCCTATAGACTCGTTTTACCGCCAAGAATGACGCGTGTTCATAACGTTTTTCACGTATCGATGTTACGTAAATATGTGGACGACCCGAACCACATTATTGAGTTAGAACCAGACGAAATAGCTGAAGACTTAACGTACGAGGAGGTACCTGTCAAGATGTTGGATGGAAAGGAGCATGTCCTACGCACGAAGGTCATACCACAAGTTAAAGTTTTGTGGAGGAATCATGCTATAGAGGAAATGACCTTGGAGTTGGAAACGGAAATGAAAGCGAGGTATCTTTACCTTTTCGAAACACCAGTTACGTACGTCAATTTCGAGGACGAAATTTCATAAGGAGGGGAGGTTGTAAGACCTCGAAAATTTTTAAATAAAAAGGAATTTCCTTTATTTATTTTTTTTGAAATAGTAAGGGTTGATTTGATTAATGTGGAAAGTTATGGGTAAAATGCGCAAATATTTCGAATAAACAGGTGGTTATAAAATATTCATTGTTGTCGGGGAATATTCGTTTGGTCGTGGAATATTCTTGCTGTCGGGGAATATTCGTACGACGACGCAGTCTTTTGTGGGCCCCATAACGGAAAGCGATTGGATGAAGAAAACAACAAGTATAAGTTGTTTATAAAAAACGGCGTTGTTGTTACCGTTAATACTGTTGGAATACTCGGTTGTTAAAACACAGTAATACGCGTTGTTGCACAGTAGCACACGGTATTGCACCAATTATTGATTCTTACGTAAGAAGGCACTACTCAATAATGGTTACAATAATTACTGTTCAGTATTTTATGTTATTGATTCAATAATTACTGCATTGATATTTTATATCACTGTTGTTTCAATAATTGTCATTACACAGTATTTTTCATTATCGAAGCAATAATTCATATTATCTGAATAATATTATTTGATAACATTATTGGCAATGTCTAGAAAGTTCTGTCTAAGGAGAGGTTTGGTCACCTAATTGCGCGCCAGTAAGAAGAAATTCTTATTGGAAAGCCCCCTCTTTCCTGGGAACGGCCTGGTTGCCAGTATTGTGATTCTGTAATATTATTTGTGAATAATTAAATTATTGATTTATATGATGAGAAAAATATTGATTTTATGTGGATATAGATGGAGAAAATTTTTAATGTGACAATTGTTGAAAATAAATATTTTATCTTTTTCTGATAAATAATTCATTTAAATATATTATTTTAATAATATATTAACGGTGATATTTTTACGATGAATGTGGGATATATGAGTATATGAGGAGAAAGAGTATTTTTGTTGCAATGAATATTAAAAACAGATTTTGTGTGTCGGTAGACCTGTTTCTTGACTGAAATTTGATTATAGCCTGTAAAATCGCTCGTTTGTGGATTTTGGTCAATTTATGTTTGGAATTTGGAAAAACTTCCTTCTGCAAAGTTGTAGAGAATTGAATTTCCTATAAAAACTCGCGAGATTTGAATTTTCTGGCAAAAGGGCTATTTATTATGAATTATTGAAGTTCCGAAGCTCCGAAATAATTGATTTTTGGAAGTTTTAATTGTTTTTAATAACAAAAATGTTTTTTTTGTTTTTGTCATTATTGTGGAGCAACAAAGATGGCTGAATTCAGTTCTTCAAAGGATGGCGTAGGAAATTTTAAATTATATAATAATATTATATTAAATTTTCTGCTTTGGTGTTCTAAGCAATTTCCTATAAATAGGTGCTTAGGTTAGAATTGAAAATCACACCAGAAACTGAAGTTTTCTCTCTCTATATTATCGAGCGTATTCTTGTGAGTATTTTGAGTATACTTTGAGTATTGCTATACGGTGCAAGTTCAAGTCATAGCCTATATCCGGTGTTTTAGCTAGAAGTGCTGTCTTTCGAGGTAAGGGATGTTATTTTCTTCTCAAATGATATTATTTCTTCAATATCATTATGTTGAAATGTTGGTTGGAACTTTTTATCAAATTTGGAACTTTTTCAAATCACGAGTTACTATTCATGAGTTACTATTCACGAGTTACTATTCACGAGTACTATTCACGAAACGTGATGATATTTTTTACGAAATTTCTATCTTTTGGTGTCGGAGTTACTATTCACGAATACGGTATTATTCACCGGAAAAATGAAATTTCTTCTTTTTGTCCAAAATATCTATTCTGGATACTAGCTTTGATTGTATCCATGTTTTGATCATTCTTGAATTTTACTTCAGTATGATTATTTATGAAGTATTTTTGAACTCAGATTGTTTAAAGTACGAATCCTTAATACTTGTTATTTTGTTTCACTGGATTCGTTTCCTTTAAAATATTTTTCATCATCCTCAGTCCTAAATGATGGTGTTACTGAATATCTTTGGCCTGTAGTGCAAAGATGGTTAATTTTATTATGAATATCTTTGGCCCGTAGTGCAAAGATGTACAGGTGATGAGATGAACATGAACAATTGATGAATATCTTTGGCCCGTACTGCAAAGATGAACAGGTGTTTAGATGAACATGACCAACTGATGAATATCTTTGGCCTGTAGTGCAAAGATGAATATTTGATTTGATTTGAGATATATATTGATTGATGTTACAGGGATAAAATATTGATGATAGACTTTTAAATTCATAGATGTTAGTAGATTTTATTCTCTACTTAACTCTTCTAATGAATTGTTGTTTCCGCTGCAGTTGTTGATCTAAACTTGTTGTCTATTGTATTCTATCAGATTTTTCCCTGTTGAAGACTAAGGATAATTTGTTGTACATTATCTTAGTCATAATATTCTTTACTGGGCTAGTTGAGCTCACCCTTTTCCTTGTTGTTCCATTTTTCTTCTCAGGAGGCGAGAATGTAGCGAGTACTAGTCGGGGTATGGAATGAAGGTTCTAGAGAGAGTTGTTTAGTAGTCCTCACCATTTTTTATAAAATTATGTATCAATAATTATGATGGAGATTTATTTGCATGTGAATATTGCCTAGATGACAATGTTTGTATTCAAACTCACAGCTTATGGGTTGTAAAAGTTGTAGTTGTTTCTGTACCATGTATTTGACAACTCAGAATGGGTTAGGTGGAATGGACCTATTTTGGGGGTGTCACAGTCTTGGGGCTGGATTTTGAGGTTACCTTTTTGTAGATATGCAGCCATTTCTAGGACATGACCCTAGAGGGATACTGGAATGTCGGTAAAATTATTATGGACCGCACCATGTCCAACAAGATACGATTTTTCCTTTCAGATACATCAATCAATTATTGTGTATCAGGAGGCGTCCATTATGAGAAAACCATTTGAGCTGATCTAGAAACTTATTGCACAAGTATTTATTCCTTGATCTAATCAAAGAATCATAATACTTTGCCAATTTGTTTCACTTCTGAATTCTTTGAACCTTTCAAATAAATCACACTTGTATTTCAACAAATACACACATTCAACTCTTTGAATGATCATCTCCTTTTCTTATATTAGTTTATTCAATTTGTAAAATTATTTTCACGTACGTTAAGAATACAAAATCCATTAAGTAATATTCCGGTTCTATACAAAACATTATTATTATAAATAGAACAACAATTGTTCTTAAATATAATACCAAAGATTTCATTGTCCAACAACAAAATGAAAATAATGTTTCTAACAAGAACTAGAATACAATAACAACTTATTGACTTAATAGAATTGCCCGTAGGCATTGCTAAACTATAAATTTCTATGGCTAATGTGGCAACATTTGCTTCATTTCCCACACATAGGATTACTTATGTTTGTTTAGCTTTCTACTTTTGCATGGTCACTTCATAAATCTATATTTTTGATAACCAAAGTCGGTATCCAATACCCAAGTAGAACCTTGACTTAAAGAAAAATTTATTTTCAATCATGAACAAAATTGTATTGTAACTGAAGCTTCACTAAGCTTCTTCTGGTTAGCCTCTACAAGATACTTCTCGTAGTTTCTTTTCCAGTGTCCAGGCTTATTGCAGTGGAAGCAAACTCTTTTTCTATCCGTATCAGTTTTATTCTTATTATCCTTTGTTTTTGCCTTTTCTATTTACCTTCTTAGAATCGTTCTTCTGTTTAGAAGATCCTTTGGCCCCTACCAGTAAGACATGGACTTTCTTGGTTGGATAGTGACTCTCAATATTTTTTAACATGTTAAGCAAATCAGCGAGGCTGATATCTAGCTTGTTCATATGAAAAATTCACAACAATTGTGAAAGGAGTTCGAGAGTGAGTGCAAGATCAAATCTTGGCTCAACTCTCCATCCATGACAAAACCTGTTGTCCTTATTGTTCAATCAAATTGATCATGTTTAGGACATGTGTATGTATTGTAGTTCCTTCGGTCATTCTAGATCGGAAGAGCTCCTTAGATATCTGATATCTTTTAGTCTTACTTTCCTCACCATCAACTACTTGACGTGCAGGAGTATAGTTGGAGCATCCATAGTTTCATGCTGACGTTGAATCTCGTTACTCATGGATGTGAGCATGATGCATTGAGCCAACTGTGCATTGTAAGACCTCGAAAATTTTTAAATAAAAAGGAATTTCCTTTATTTATTTTTTTTGAAATAGTAAGGGTTGATTTGATTAATGTGGAAAGTTATGGGTAAAATGCGCAAATATTTTGAATAAACAGGTGGTTATAAAATATTCATTGTTGTCGGGGAATATTCGTTTGGTCGTGGAATATTCTTGCTGTCGGGGAATATTCGTACGACGGCGCAGTCTTTTGTGGGCCCCATAACGGAAAGCGATTGGATGAAGAAAACGACAAGTATAAGTTGTTTATAAAAAATGGCGTTGTTGTTACCGTTAATATTGTTGGAATACTCGGTGGTTAAAACACAGTAATACGCGTTGTTGCACAGTAGCACACGGTATTGCACCAATTATTGATTCTTACGTAAGAAGGCACTACTCAATAATGGTTACAATAATTACTGTTCAGTATTTTATGTTATTGATTCAATAATTACTGCATTGATATTTTATATCACTGTTGTTTCAATAATTGTCATTACACAGTATTTTTCATTATCGAAGCAATAATTCATATTATCTGAATAATATTATTTGATAACATTATTGGCAATGTCTAGAAAGTTCTGTCTAAGGAGAGGTTTGGTCACCTAATTGCGCGCCAGTAAGAAGAAATTCTTATTGGAAAGCCCCCTCTTTCCTGGGAACGGCCTGGTTGCCAGTATTGTGATTCTGTAATATTATTTGTGAATAATTAAATTATTGATTTATATGATGAGAAAAATATTGATTTTATGTGGATATAGATGGAGAAAATTTTTAATGTGACAATTGTTGAAAATAAATATTTTATCTTTTTCTGATAAATAATTCATTTAAATATATTATTTTAATAATATATTAACGGTGATATTTTTACGATGAATGTGGGATATATGAGTATATGAGGAGAAAGAGTATTTTTGTTGCAATGAATATTAAAAACAGATTTTGTGTGTCGGTAGACCTGTTTCTTGACTGAAATTTGATTATAGCCTGTAAAATCGCTCGTTTGTGGATTTTGGTCAATTTATGTTTGGAATTTAGAAAAACTTCCTTCTGCAAAATTGTAGAGAATTGAATTTCCTATAAAAACTCGCGAGATTTGAATTTTCTGGCAAAAGGGCTATTTATTATGAATTATTGAAGTTCCGAAGCTCCGAAATAATTGATTTTTGGAAGTTTTAATTGTTTTTAATAACAAAAACGTTTTTTTTGTTTTTGTCATTATTGTGGAGCAACAAAGATGGCTGAATTCAGTTCTTCAAAGGATGGCGTAGGAAATTTTAAATTATATAATAATATTATATTAAATTTTCTGCTTTGGTGTTCTAAGCAATTTCCTATAAATAGGTGCTTAGGTTAGAATTGAAAATCACACCAGAAACTGAAGTTTTCTCTCTCTATATTATCGAGCGTATTCTTGTGAGTATTTTGAGTATACTTTGAGTATTTCTATACGGTGCAAGTTCAAGTCATAGCCTATATTCGGTGTTTTAGCTAGAAGTGCTGTCTTTCGAGGTAAGAGATATTATTTTTTAAAAAATGATATTATTTCTTCTAATATCATTATGCCGAAGTATTGATCTGAACTTTTTATCAAATTTGGAACTTTTTCATGTCGGGGTTACTATTCATGAGTTACTATTCACGAGTTACTATTCATGAGTTACTATTCACGAGTTACTATTCACGAGTACTATTCATGAAGCATGATGATGTTTTTTGTGAAATTTCTATCTTTTGGTGTCGGACTTACTATTCACGTATACGTCACTATTCACGTATACGATACTATTCACGAATACGGCACTATTCACCGAAAAATGAAATTTCTTCTTTTTATCTAAAATATCTATTCTGGATACTAGCTTTGATTGTATCCATGTTTTGATCATTCTTGAATTTTACTTCAGTTTGATTATTTATGAAGTATTTTTGAACTCGGATTGTTTAAAGTATGAATCCTTAATACTTGTTATTTTGTTTCACTGGATTCGTTTCCTTTAAAATATTTTTCATCATCCTCAGTCCTAAATGATGGTGTTACTGAATATCTTTGGCCTGTAGTGCAAAGATGGTTAATTTTATTATGAATATCTTTGGCCCGTAGTGCAAAGATGTACAGGTGATGAGATGAACATGAACAATTGATGAATATCTTTGGCCCGTAGTGCAAAGATGAACAGGTGTTTAGATGAACATGACCAACTGATGAATATCTTTGGCCTGTAGTGCAAAGATGAATATTTGATTTGATTTGATTTGAGATATATATTGATTGATGTTACAGGGATAAAATATTGATGATAGACTTTTAAATTCATAGATGTTAGTAGATTTTATTCTCTACTTAACTCTTCTAATGAATTGTTGTTTCCGCTGCAGTTGTTGATCTAAACTTGTTGTCTATTGTATTCTATCAGATTTTTCCCTGTTAAAGACTAAGGATAATTTGTTGTACATTATCTTAGTCATAATATTCTTTACTGGGCTAGTTGAGCTCACCCTTTTCCTTGTTGTTCCATTTTTCTTCTCAGGAGGCGAGAATGTAGCGAGTACTAGTCGGGGTATGGAATGAAGGTTCTAGAGAGAGTTGTTTAGTTGTCCTTACCATTTTTTATAAAATTATGTATCAATAATTATGATGGGGATTTATTTGCATGTGAATATTGCCTAGATGACAATGTTTGTATTCAAACTCACAGCTTATGGGTTGTAAAAGTTGTAGTTGTTTCTGTACCATGTATTTAACAACTCAGAATGGGTTGGGTGGAATGGACCTATTTTGGGGGTGTCACATGCATCATCTTATCACTTTCTTAAAGTAGCAATATCTTCCTCGAAGGTATTGCCTGCAACCATTGCAGGGATATATGTATAAAGACATTAGATAGTTTTTCAGCCATGAGAACTATTCTCAAATTCCTTAACCAATCCTTTTAATTCGGTCCGATTAATTTAGCATCTAATATGCTACACAGTGATAGTAATTTAGACATTGTAAATTTCTGTAAATGAATTTGTAATTAATAATATTTTAGCATACATTCTTTTATTAATTACCAAAATAAATGGCAAAAAGCACTTTTTGGCCACTGTGGTTATAGTGATTTAACGAAATAGCCACTGTGCTTTTAAAATATTCAATTAGCCCACAGTACTTTTTAAAAATATTCAATCAGGTCATTCCGTCCATTTTTTGTAACTGTCGTTAACAGATCAGCAAGAGTTTCTTACGTGTCATTTTTGAAAAAATAAAATAAAATACGTGGCATAGGCTTAATTACATAGTATATCCTTATGTGGCAACAAAATTTTTTTTTAATGGATTTCTTTATAATTTTTTCTTCTCAAACAAAAAAATAAAATAATAAAATCATTATGTAGTAAAAATAATAATTAAAATAATAATAAAATTAAAATAAATATTTTAATTTTTTATAATTTTTTCTTTTCATTTTATTTTTTTCTTTCTTTTAATAATTATTTTTATTTTAAAAATTAATTACAAATAATATATCAAAATTTGTTTATATTGTTCATCTTCTCCTGTAAACCAGCGGCAATGACCACCGGACAAATCTACTGTAAACCACCGGCCAAATCCCAACAAATATGCAGAAAACACATAATATCTAGATCGGAAAGTTATGAGACCACCGGACAAAATCCAAACCAGAGCCACCGCCCAATTCAACCTCACCACCGCCGACGACGACTTCTGTTATTTGAAGATCTGAAAGGATTTTCCAAAAAAAAAAAATTCCCAAAAATTTTCATTCCTATTATTTGACAACTCCTGTTATCAAATTTTGTTCCATCTTCTTCAAGCTTTCACGGCGGTGGTGATCGTAGCCTCCATTTTCATTCCCAAAAACCACTAAGAAACTAACAAACTCAGCAACTGAGCCTCCTAAAAATGGAGTACGGTGCCACCAAAAACCTAGATCTAGGTCTGAAGTCAAAATCTAATTCTGTCGGAGGAAGTCGGAGAAGAAGTCGGAGGAGAGAGGAGGTGGGCATGATGTCGGAGAAGAAGTCGGAGAAGAGAGGAGGTGGGCAACTGGCTTATCTTTTTTTTGTTTTCTTTTTTTTTTGTTTTTTATTTTTTGTTTTTATGTTTAGTTATTAAAAAGTTATAATATTATTTGTATTATTTGGAATTAATTTTAAAAATAAAATTAATTATTAAAAGAAAGGAAAAGATAAAAGGAAAAGAAAAAATTATATAGAAAATGAATTAAAATATTTATTTTAATTTTATTATTTTAATTTTTTTTGTCACGTAATTAATGATTTTTTATTTTTATTTTTTTGAAATTAATGTAATGTTGTAATAGATCTCATTGATACAAAAAATTGATATATTATTTGTATTATTTTGAATTAATTTTTAAAATAAAAATAATTATTAAAAGAAAGAAATAGATAAAAGGAAAAGAAAAATTATAAAGAAAATGAATTAAAATATTTATTTTAATTTTATTATTATTTTACCACATAATGATTTTTTTATTTTATTTTTTTGGCTGAAAAGAAAAAATTATAAAGAAAATCCATTAAAAATAAAAGAAAGGAGCTGATATGTATCTATTGCTACGTAATTACCATGTCAATTTTTATTTTATTTTTTAAAAGCAACGTAAGCAATCCTTGCTGATTTGTTAACGACAGTTATAAAAAATGGACGGAATGGCCTGATTGAACATTTTAAAAAAGTACAGTGGGCTAATTGAATATTTTAAAAGCACAATGGCTATTTCGTTAAATCACTATAACCACAGTGGCCAAAAAGTGCTTTTTGCCCAAAATAAATTAGGTTTTGTTTTAAATTGGTATCTCCCACTATTTTCTTCAAACTATATTACCCTCACTTATATAGTTCGGCAAAATCTAATTAAAGATTTGCTAGTGAGAATAAGGATCTCATTTCAAATGTATATAGTCTTGTGTGTGCACAACAAATTATATATAAATAAATAGGTAAACAATTATTGTCAATTACATCAACTCTGTAACTCCTTGTATTTTGCCTCTTAAATCATAATGGTCAAGTGTGTGCACATTCGAACTAAAATAATTTAAGTTAAGTCAGACCCAGCATTTCCATATAAGTGAAGAGAAAACTACAGCCCTTGTGTGTGCACAACAAAGCAATAATGTTCAATTACTTATAAACATCATATGTAATAAAATAAACATCTTAAATATTTAATACTTGCCTTGTGTGTGCACAACAAACTCATATTAAATATTCAATACTCTATTGTTTCTATCATGCTAGAATGCGACGTTCGATATTCCAAATATCTTTGAACGTTACAACTTAATATAAAATATTTGAGGTGTTTGTTATTAATTTATCTCATCTTGTTTAGCGCACATGCATATATATATATATATATATATATATATATATATATATATATATATATATATATAGAAATACGCGTCATATTAATTAACATGCGAAGCATGTTTGCATAATATATATATATAGTATAAGCATGCACATATAGAATACTATATTCTACTTGGATTGATTATGGACTTTTATTCTAGTTTGGTTCACTAGAGCCACCAAGTAAACCAAAAGGTCAAACCCTAGGAGTGCAAGAATTAATATTTAAATATAACTATTACATTTAAACCCGGGCTCCATTACAAACTTGTCTTCAAGCGCTCCTTGCTCCTTGATCTCCAATTCTTTAAAATTTTTCTAACTAATCATATTACAAAACTATTTAAAATAAATAGAAACTTTGATCAGCAGTCAAGAGGAAG
This sequence comes from Panax japonicus, assembly GCA_020205505.1. Taxonomy (NCBI): domain Eukaryota; kingdom Viridiplantae; phylum Streptophyta; class Magnoliopsida; order Apiales; family Araliaceae; genus Panax; species Panax japonicus. The sequence continues at coordinate 34,963,756 of CM035104.1, read as the reverse complement.
TACATAGGAGGATGATAGAATTTACATTAAGGAAAAATTAGAGAAGACGAGGTACGCAGACCCCATTTAATAAAACTCATACATTCATGCATCCAACTAAAATAAAATCCAATCACAATATTGGTCAATAATTCATAATCAATCCCATTTATTATCATACACATCACCATATGCATCAATAAATAACATTCATCTCATGAATAATAAATATTCAATATATATATTGATATCATTTAATGGGCAAATTTAGTTAGCATAAAATTTAACTTTGAATCAAAATAAACTCCTTTATTTTAATCCAAATTTAAATCAAAATAAAATCCTTTTATTTTAATTTATCCAATTTTGAATAAAATAAACTATTTTATTTTAATCAAAATAAACTCCTTTATTTTAATTAATTATGGAATCCAATTCCAAGTAAAAAAAACGCTTTTATTAAAGGAAACACGAATTCTCTTTCCTATTCTCAAATAAACTCTTTTATTTTGAATAATATGAAATCTTATTTCATATCTAAATAAACTCTTTTATTTAAGAAAATTAGAAATCCAATTTCAACTCTAATTAGCTATCATGGAATCCAATTCCAACTCTAATTAGTTAGCATGAAATTTAATTTTAATATTAAAATAAACTTTATATTTTAATATTAAAATAAATCTTTTATTTTTAAATTAAAATAAATCTTTTATTTTAAAATTAAAATAAATCTTTTTATTTTAATTATAAAATTATTAAAATATATATTACATATACATAATATATATATATATAATATACATATTCCTTGAATCCATGAATTCATCCTTGAAACATGAACAAGCCAGAAAATTGTGGTAACAAGATACTATATATCATATATATAATATTGGGCCACCTGATAACTAGATAATGATCCTGGACCACTTTATGCAAAAAGAAATCAAACCACCTGGAGCTTGAATTCAAAAAGCATTATCATGATTTCATTTTCCTGTTAATGTTTTAGAGGATGGCCACGTGAATTAAATTATCATATATATATATATAATAAAAGACATTTCGTAAAGCATTCTGCATCCCTCAAAGATTCTAAATGATAAGACATCCGCGAGAAAAAAAAGAACACAGCGTAACCGCAAAAAAAATAGTTTGCGATTTTTTTTATCATTTTTTTAAATAAATTTTATACAATAAAATTATGCTCAATTAAATTGTTCTAAACACATATCAATATACATATCAAATTAAAATTATTAATAATTCGCATAAAGGTTTGGTTCTGATACCACTGTTAGGTTTGTAATATTCATGAACGCAATCAAATTGCACAAAATAAGCGAAAACGTGATAAAAAGAGTTTTAAAATTTTATAAACCATATACCCGGATCATCTTTTATGCGCAATTATTAATTAAACGAAAAATATGAAGGACATGAATCATACCCTTGAAGATTCGAGCTTCCTCAGGTACAAGTTCACCTCCAATCTTTTTCGCTTTTAACTTGAATCCATCGGGTTTGGTTCTTTCCTTTGATCGACGTTAGCCACCCAAGTGTTTGGCCTCTAGAGGTGATCCACTAAGAAAGAATAAAGATTCAAGAAGATGGGTGTTTGGCAAAATCCTAATTTTTCTATCTCTCATAGAAAAGGGTGTAAACTCTGAACTATTGGAATTACGTATCTTAATATCTGATATAAGACTCTCCTTATAAAGATATCAAGTAACCCTATTTAATTAAAAATAAAGTATTTTATTTATTTAATTAAACTCTTTTAATTAAATGGGCTCCATAATCTTATTAGGATAATTAATTAAACTCCTTTAACTAACTTTCCCTCCTAATCATATTAGAAATATATGAGAGTACTTATATTAAATTAATTCTTATACTCTTTTAGAAATTAAAATAATAATAATTGTAATAATATTAATAAGACTCCTCTTATTAATTTATATTTAATATTTCTAAAATATCAAATAATAAATATTAAGCTATTTAATTTATTCTATCACCATAGATTAAATTAAATATACTTAACATATTATTACGATTATGTCATTAACTTCTTAAATAATTATTCTTTCTTTTATGGTGTGACCCTTTAGGTTCTACATATTAAATCGGTTGTGAATAAATTAATTAGAACAATTCTAATCTTATTTAAATAAATAAATTAAATAATTTATTTATTTAAATAAATAATATTTATTCTACAATAGGGATAAGCCTCCCTAGCGATCAACGACTTTCCAGATAATATAGATTTCAACATTAATCATAAAAGAACTTTTGAGTAAATAGTTACCGTACAATTCAATCCTTCCACTATACAATGTTCCAATTAAATATAAGACATGAAATTACTGTCAAGTCTTATTTTATTTAATTATATGTATTTCGACTCTTAAATGCACAACTCCAAATAATGCAAATTATAAACTCCTCTCTAATTTCATTCTGCCTTAGCCAAGGACTATTGGATTGTCATTTATCGAATCACATAGGACATTTCTCTTCTTTTACTAGAAGTGGTAGATTCTTTATTGATCATACATTATCTCCATGTACAACTTATTATAACCAAACATATCCTTTAATATACCCTAAGGGTCTTAAGAAATAAGTCAAAGTATAACTCATTATACACAAGATACTATGATGATCTCAAGTCCAAGGATCACTTGTACTACTATCACTACAGGAATTCCTATTGACAGGCAAGTAAAACTCCATTAGGTATTCCTTAGTGAGCCACGTTCAGTGAACTTATTCTCTAATAAGCACCTACATACTTGTTTTAGTGTCTCCACACAAATAATCATGAGATCAATCATCCTCATCCAATGAGCAAGCAACGTATGTACCAATCTATCCGGATTTACTAATTCCCAATTTAGTAATCCAATGATTGTGAACTATTTTAGTTTTAAGCTTTCAAAGAATTTGATCTCATTAGAATGATCATCATCATTATTATAAAAGCATTGCTTAAAACTATGGGTTTATCACATATTATAAAACAGCATCATGTAGATAATTAAAAGCTTTTAATTAATTAATATTTTTTATTAATAAATGAATAAAATTGTTACAAAGTATATGCTTTATCATCAAACATGATTGGCTTGTGTGCATACTACTTTCAGTAGAAACAATAGTTATTTAGAAGGGGGTTGAATAGATATTTAAAAAATCTTTTCGTTTTAAACTTGTTAGTTGATGATGATTAAAACTTAGCGGAATTAATGTTTGTTTAAATCTCCTTTACGAAGTAGTGGAGTTATGAGAGTGAGGTAGTTATAGTAGTTATGGCAGATATAGTAGTTATAGTAAGAAAGTAAAAGACACAGTCGTTTTAAGTGGTTGAGAGCACTTAAAGCTCCTAGTCCACTCTTCTACTCCTCGAGTAGAAAATCCACTAAGGATGTCTTTTACAACCTCTGAATCACACAAATTCCTTCTAGACCAGCAGTCTAGGAACTTCTTAGTTCACTCTTGAACTCTTCAAGTCCGGAAGACTTGGCTCCCTTACAGTTCACTTAGAACTCTTCAAGTCCAGCAGACTTGAAACTTTTCTTCAGTTGATTAGTAGATGTTGAGTTCTTGATGGTTGCTACTCAGTTGTTGTTTAAGCAGTTTTTCTAAAGAACTGAGTAGCTGAGCAAGCTTTTCTATTTCTCATATCGTAGAGTTGAGCTTTGAGAGTTATGTACATTTTTTGTTCAGTGCTTGTTTGCATCTCTCATCTGCTTGATTTGGATATATGTGATCTTGAAAACTATCCATTGAATCCATCCGTTGAAGCATTAAATGCGTTTAACCTTTCTATTCTTTGATGGAGACTTTTCTGCACATCTTCTGAATTGCATTCTGGCCCACCGACACAACAGACTACTTTCTCACCTAACACCTGAAAAGGTGTTTTACCCCTTACCAAAGGTACTTTCCTTAGCTTCTTCAATATGTTTCTTTGTTGCATACTAAGGATATTTCTTATGACTTTTGGACTAGTGAGTACTACAACGTTTAGAATCCATTCCTCATATGTTGGAGTTTGTCTCCATATAAATCGCGAGGCTTGATGCTTCTAACATAAGACAGATGATACTCTACGATTCAGATTGTGACGCCCCCAAAACAGGTATACAACACCCATTCTGAGTCGCCAAATACATGGTACAGGAAACAACTACAACTTTATTACAACAATTGTCGTGCAAAATACAACAACACATATGTTGTGAGTTTTGATACTAAAATATACCAACTGTGACTCTGGACACCAACTTGGATAGCACGTCACCATGACACCTTACATAAAGGTACAGTCTAAAACTGTTTTAGAAATTAAAACCTTTGGGAAGTACTCAAGAAAACCTTCATACATGGGAGGCCATGCGTCTAGGTTATTATAGATATCATATGCCCACAAAATTATCCTTGGTTGACCCAATAGACCCCAAAGAAAAATGAGAAGATTACTATCATATTCTTTCCAATGGTGAGTCCTCTCTTTACATATCATTATCTCCACTGTCTCTAATTGGGTATTATACTCCAAACAAACACCAAGATTATATAGGTAGTGCTTGTAAATATACTCAACAAGTGGATGAGCACAACCCTGTCTTATGATGACACGAGGTTGTATGTCATTATATATCTTGTATGATAGTGGCAAAACACCTTTCCAAGTTAAATTCACCTCACCCTCAACATCTATAGACCACCGTTCTATTCCCTTGTTATCCCCCGCTCGACCCAGCTACACTTTTATTACCTGAAAGGAATTGTGAAGCAAAAAGGTGAGCACAACTAGCTCAGTAAATAATATCATGACTAAAGATAAATAAATTATCAATAGCCTTCAACAGTAATAAATCAGAGATTTAGAACATATGGTAGATGATAAAAAATTTCAACCATAGTTGCAGCAGAACGAGCAATCCATTAGAAGAGTCAAACAGACCATAAAATCTATTATCTTCTCCATGTTAAAAGTCCATCAACAATGTTTTATCCCTGTAACATTAATCAACAATTCTTATCCACAATCACGTGTATAACTCATAATCGTAATTGTAGTTCTAAATTCCTTTTCTCATCCAGGACAAAGATAATTTTCATCACCTGAAACATCAAAGATTATGGTTATACCAAATCATAGTTCATGTTCATAATCATACTAATAAATTCATCTTTGAACTATGGGCCAAAGATATTCATCAACAAGTCATCTTTGCACTACAGGCCAAAGATATTCATCAATAAATCATCTTTGCACTACATGCCAAAGATATTCATCAACAAGTCATCTTTGCACTACAGGCCAAAGATATTCAGTTATATCATCATTTAGGACTGAGGATGATGCAAAATATTTTAAAGGAAACGAATTCAGTGAAACAAAAGAACAAGTATTAAGGATTCGTATTTTAAATAACCCAAGTTCAAAAATACTTCATAAATAACCAGAGTGGAGTAAAATTTAAGAATGAAGACCAAAACATAGATCCAATCAAAGATAGGAATCATAATAGACAATCTTGGACACAGAAAAGAAAAATTAATATTTCTGTGAATAATGTCATATTTGTGAATAGTGCCATATACGTAAATAGTGTCGTATACGTGAATAGTAACTCCAACACCAAAAGATAGAAATTTCACAAAGAACATCATCATGCTTCGTGAATAGTACTCGTGAATAGTAACTCGTGAATAGTAACTCGTGGATAGTAACTCGTGAATAGTAACTCGTGAATAGTAATCTCGACATGAAAAAGTTCTAAATTTGATAAAAAGTTCAAACCAATATTTCGGCATAATGATATTGAAGAAATAATATCATTTATGAAGAAAATAATCTCCCTTACCTCAGAAAGAATAGTACTTCTGACAGAAATACTGGATATAGTGCTAAAAGAACTTGCACCGTATAGCAACACTCAAAGTATAAAAATACTCACAAAATACGCTCGATATTATAGAGAGAGAAAGAGAGAGAAATCTGTAGTTTCTGGTGTGATTTTCAATTCTAACCTAAGCACCCTATCTATAGGAAAATGCTTAGAACACCAAAGCAAAAAATTTAATAAAATATTATTATTATTTAATAAATTTTCTACGCACACCCAAGACATCAGATTTCAGCAATTAACATGTGCAACCAACTTGTTAAAAACGTTTTTCTTAAAATAATTAATTAAAACTTCCAAAAATCAATTATTTCAGAACTTCGAAACTTCAATAATTCATAATAAATAGCCCTTTTATCAGAAAATTCGAATCTTGAGAGTCTTTATAGGAAATTCAATTCTCTACAACTTTACAGAAGAAAGTTTTTCCAAATTCCAAACAAAAACTGACCGAAATCCATAAACGGGCGATTTTACATACTATAATCAAATTTCAGTCAAGAAATGGGTCCACCAACATGTTTAACATATTTTAAACAACTTTTACAACAAAAATACTCATCCTCCTCATATACTCATATATCCCACACTCATTATCAAAATATCATCATTATTGTATTATAATAATATAATAAAATATTATTTTATCAGAAAAGATAAAATATCGATTTTCAACAATTGTCACTTTAAAAAAATTTCTCCATCTATAACCACATAAAATCTATATTTTCCTCATCATATAAATCAATAATTAATTATTCACAAATAATATTACAGAATCACAGTACTGACAACTAGGCCGTTCCCAGGAAAGAGGGGGCTTTCCAATAAGAATTTCTCCTTACTGGCGCGCAATTAGGTGACCAAACCTCTCCTTAGATAGAACTTTCTAGACATTGCCAATAATATTTTCGAATAATATTATTCAGATAATATGAATTTTTGCTTCGATAATGGAAAATACCGTGTAGTGACAATTGTTGAAACAACAGTAATATAAAATATCAACGCAACAATTATTGAATCAATAAAATAATAAACAGTAACTACTGTAACAATTATTGAGTAGTGCCTTCTTACGTAAAAATCAATAATTGGTGCAATACCGTGTGCTACTGTGCAACAACGCGTATTACTGTGTTTTAACCACTGGGTATTCCAACAGTATTAACGGTAACAACTACGCTGTTATTTATAAACAACTTATACTTGTCGTTTTCTTCATCCAATCGCTTTCCGTTATGGGGACCACAAATGGCTGCGCCATCGTACGAATATTCCCCAACAGAAAGAATATTCCACGACTAAACGAATATTCCCCGACAACAATGAATATTTTATAACCACTTGCGTATTTTTGAAAATATTTCATATATCACCCTTAACTTTAACTTTTTATCAATTTAACCATTTACTGAATTGTAATTATAAGAAAAATTGAATTCTTTTATTTCATAAAATTCGAGGTGTTACACAGATCATGGTACTCTACGATTTAGATCGTGGTACTCTACGATTTAGATCGTGGTGACTTATCGCATTGGTGCTTGGTCTGATGCTATCAGCCGAGAGCACTACGATTTCTCTTAACTATTTGCACACGACGATCTTCGCTTACTTGAGTTGTAAACTCTACGTTTCTCAGAGCAGATTACGATCTCTGAGTTGGCTCGACAAATGTTGGGACCACTCTACGATTTCCGAAGAGGCCCTTCAAGGAAGGCACACTATGATCCTTGAAGCTCTACGTTTCTGCCTTGACTTCTATAATGTTGATCAGATTAATACACTACGAATTCTTCGAAGCCTATCTATTACATCTCAAGATTAACCTAACAGCTTTGATCTTTCAATCTATACATTCATTTCCAGAATGATACACATTAAGAGCTTAGATCAACCTAACAAATTTAATCTATCACTAAGTCCTTGTACATATATTCCTTGAAGGACTTTACATATAATCATGAGCATTTATGTTTAAACATCAAATTAACATATGCATTCTCCCAACACTCTGCCTAGTCATAAAGAATACGTCAATTCATAGAGTAATCTAGAGTTCATAGAGCAGCAGCTGATGTTATAAAGGTACAAAGAGACAGTAAGATCGTATAACTATCTTCGGCATCGTAGAGCTATTGAAGAATTCAGATAATATAGAGAAGTCTACAAAGTCTGCTCAAGCATCGTAGATTACTCATTTATAGAGCAGATATTATAACAAATAGTAGGGCAGTTTGTTGAGTCCTAATCGTAGAGTAAAGTGTAGAGCTCAACTCAACGATTCTCTTCACTCTACTAATATCAAAGATCATAGAGCAAAGTCAAGTCTAACAATAAGATTGACAGTGGAATGTTATTGATTGAAGGTCCCGAGACAATGAACAATACATCCTTGATCAGAATCAAAGTTTAGAAGGTTATGTCTAAATAACTAGTTTGTTTAAATAGACATCTTCCAGGTGGTAGGTAAATTTGCAGACTGATGTGACAAGTCCAAGCCGCAAAGCAAGCTGACACGACAACTCAAGAAAGTTAACATCAAGGATTCTAAGGTATCTATCCTTTAAATGCTCCAACGGACACTTTGAAATGGAAAGTCTTCTAGCAAACTATAAGAGACCTCAAGAATTCAAATTCAAGAGGTTGATGATTATGAAAAAAAGAAGAGAGTTATATCAAAAAGCCAAAACTCTGAAGATTCAAGTGCTCACTCTACGAATCAACAAAAACACAAAGCTGAACTGATGAAGAAGTAGAGCAAGTTCAACTCTACGACTTAAGATGTGTTCAAAGTTGCTAAGTACCAGAAGAAGTAAAGCCTTATTGCAAAGCTTAGCAACACCTCAAAGATTATCACATTAAAGTTGTTAAGTATAGAAGAAAGAGCTTAAATTTCATCTTGGTAGTACCTCAAACATCTATCAACAAATAGGAAAATGAATATCTTAGTGACTTTCGTCCAAGTCTAAGTGACTTGTGGAGGTCTGAGTGACCTGGTATGTGTGACCATTGTCAAGACTAAGTGACTCGAAGGAACCTTAGTGGTCCAGTTGTAGGAGATTTGTGTGTTCTGGTCTGAGTGACCTTATCTTTAGTGGATATCTTTCTTATTGAAGTAGAAAAGTGGAATAGGAGTTATTCAGTCTCCGAACCACTTAAAATCTCTTGTGTTATTTACTTTAACTCATCTATATTCTGTCTTATATATGCTATATCTTCTAAGTGACTTATAATTTAGAACTGAGATATTCCTTAATCTTTAACGGAGATTTTCCAAAGCATATTCCGTTGTGCATAATCAATCTTAATTAACTGATTATTTGTAATGCATTTTTAATTAATTAAAAAGTTTTAAAGATCTATTCAACCCCCTTCTAGATCTCTAGTGGGCCTCTGGGAAATAATAATCACTTAAGAATAACTTAAAATAATATTTTTCTCTATGATTTGATCTTAGTGATCTTGTATTAATCCAAGTCTATGTGATTTGAAGGATTCTATGTGAATTATTGTTGTAACAGTTCTGTGTGAATTGAAATCTTAGTGATTTCCCTTCCTTAGTGGAATATCCCTATTCTTAGAGTAGAAGAGAGGACTATGAGACTTTTGTGCTCCGATCCTTTTAAAAACCTTTGTGTTCTTTATATTTCTTCACATTTACTCTTTCTGTCACTTTACTTTTTGCTTTTGTGGCTTGATTCCACATTGTTCATTAAATTTAGAACTGTAAGTTTTCATAAAATCTTTGAAGGGGATTTCAAAATTATATTCCGTGGTGTATAATTTAATTAATTAATTAACTTGTTTTACTTATTTGGTAAACAATCTTAAAAGGTATATTTTTATTAGATCTATTCAACCCCCTTCTATATCTCTTCCGGTGCCTTTAGGAATAACACTTATATCTAAATAGGGGTAATGACAAAATTATTCCCCTAACTTGGAAAGTTTTTTATTTTTAACCTACAAGTTTGAGAGTCAATAATCAAATCTATAATTTATTTTTTTTAAAGACAATGTTGTTCCTCTTTTATTGACCCGAATGTTTTGTAAAAAAATACAATTTGACTACTGTAGTTAACCGTATAAGACCGAATTATAATAAAAAAGTAAAAATAAAAACAAAAACAAAAGACGCAATTCATCTCCTTAGATCTTTTTTATTCTAACTGAAACCAAAAATGAAATATTCTAACACTAAGTTCATAAACAAAATAAAAACAAAACTATTCATCATGTTTACACTAATTGTTAGCATAAATCATCGACTCATTAGCATACTACTCAAACAAATAGCATATAAAAAATAAATACAAACTATAACTCTAACCACTTCATCTTCCTCACCACACCATCGCCAAGTAATTGATCTAATATTAAAAATAAGTAAAATACAGATGAAGAGATATAATAGTGGCGAGTGAACTGAGGTTATGTTTGTTTGCAAAGATTATAATTTCATATTATAATTATAATTCATGTGATTATAATCCCAAGAATATTAATCTTAAAATTAAATAGTCTGAATCACATATTTGTTTTTTATGAAATTATTCATGTGATAACTTAAAATAATCACATGTTATGTTTATTTTTTTTTGGGGATTAATGTTTCCTCTTTTTCAGTTCTAACAAAAGAGCTCTAACTCATGCAAGCTGTAAGACCCCAACTTATTATAAATAAAATTGAATTTCCTCTAATTATTATTGTGAATAATAAGGTGTTAAATTGATATAATATTTTGGTTATAGGTGAAATGTGCAAATTTTGCAAAATAAGCAAGTGGTTATAAAAAAATCATTGTTGTCGAGGAATATTCGTTTGGTCGTTGAATATTCTTATTGTCGGGGAATATTCGTACGACGACGCAGTCATTTGTGGGCCCCATAACAGAATAATTGTCGGATGAAGAAAACGACAAGTTTGAATTGTTATAAATAACGGCGTAGTTGTTACCGTTAACACTGTTGGAATACCCGGTGGTTAAAATACAGTAATACGCGTGGATGCACAGTATTGATGAATTATTGATCCTTACGTAAGAAGACACTACTCAATAATTATTAAAGTAATTACTGTTCATTATTTTATTTTATTGGTTCAATAATTGCTGGGTTTAATATTTTATATTATTGTTATTTCAATAATTGTCACTGCACAGTATTTCTCATTATCAGATCAATAATTCATATTATTTGAATAATATTATTAGATAGCATTATTGGCAATGTCTAAAAAGTTCTGTCAAGGAGAGGATTGGTCACCTAATTGCGCGCCAGTAAGGAGAAATATTTATTGGAAAGCCCCCTCTTTCCTGGGAACGGCCTGGTTGTCATAAATGTGATTCTGTAATATTATTTGTGAATAATTAATTATTGATTTATATGATAAGGAAATATTTATTTTATGTGGATATAAATGTTGGATATATTTGTTGTGGTTAAAAATGAAGGAGTTAATATTGAGGTGTTTTATCAGTATTTTTTTCGGAATGGAGGTATTAAAAATTAAACAAGTGTTTTTGAGATATATTACGTGAGTTATAATTTTTAATCCGACCGTTGGATCGTTGTGATTTTTGAATATGTTATACATATATAAGTTGAGTATATGTCCACAAATTTTGAACCGTTAAAAATGAATGTATGATTTGTTATGAATTTTAAGAGGTGACTGATTAGAAAATTAGGTTTATAAATGATTTTGGTAAAAAATTCTAGAATTGAGTGGGGCCCACTTGTGGTTGGTGAAGAAATGTGCTGAATTTTATTTCAAATGTGGTGGGTGACAATAATAGCAGGTAAAGCCATCAGATTGCAGGTCAAGTATGCTTCGGCGTGCTAACACTTTCCTATAAATAGAGTTAAAAATCGAGTGTATTTTGTGAGTATTTCAGTTAAAATTAAAAATCACACCAGAAACATAAGCTTTCTCTCTTTCTCTCTCTATATTATCGAGTGTATTTTGTGAGTATTTAGATACTTTGTGAGTTTTTATTTATCAGTGCAAGTTTCCTTTAGCCTTATACCGATATTCCGATCAGAAGTACTGTTATTTTGAGGTAAGGGATGTTATTTTCTTCTTAAATGATATTATTTTCTTCAATATCATTATGCCGAAATATTGGTGTTGGGTAAAATCTAATTACGCACAACACGCAAGTATACGTGGTCAACAAGTAATAAAGTGATAAGTTGAGTATCGTTCCCACAGAGAATTATTTAATAAAAATCACCAAGTACTAACCCGTAACCAACTCAATCTTATTTAAACAAATGAATTTAATGTTATAAATTAAAATATTTAACTAAACTAATTCTAATTACCACTAATTAAAAATCAGATTATGGAGAATTAAGATCACAACTTCACTTATTGCTTCATTTAGATTAACACACTTCTCATCAATTATTCTCTATCCCAAATTGTTAATCAAGAACACGAAAGTAGTATTAACCACCTCTCGATGCACTAATACCGTATTAACGTCAATCCACAATTAAGATAGAAATCCGTTAAACACCTTAACCAACTAACCCACTATATCTCTATGTGAATTACAATTGAAGAAAGTTGAAGAACAAGTTCTCTATAAGATTACATGCGGCGTCAAGCATATCTCTACCTTAACACTCATCAAGTTTAAGCTACTAACAAAATCCTGAACACATGCTATCATGATTAGATCTAAATCTATACTTCATCTCTCAAGTTCATATAGATTATCACGGTAATTGATGGCCAATCAATTAAACAATTAATTCCAAATCATAATAGACAATCCTCACAATAGAAAATACTAATTGATAACGAAGCATATTAAAATAAACTACACAATAAGATCCATTGTAATCTCAAACAAAGAATTAGTTCATGATTATTGAATTTAAACTAAGAATCCACAATTGAATAATCATTAAAAGATAAAGATAGAAGAAGATGAGAAGAAATAATCTATTGTCAGTAGACTTGACGCTCCCTCCTTGCTCCTACTTTAAATCTTCAATGGTCTCCAAGTTGCTTCAATCTCCAAATCTAATTAGAACTAGGGTTATGTTCTAATCTAAAGGAGTGTTTAATCTAGTCTAATCTATGTAATCTCCCCTTATTTTATGCCTTACATCATTTATTTATAGGTTACAAGTCAAATTTTTAACTTAGGAACAAACCCAATCCAATTTGAAGTCAAAAAGGTGTCAAAATTCGCCCAAAACGCGTCCAGGCCCGCACCAAGCCTTTTCCTAGCTCAAACTCTGCTTCCTAGCGCCTAGGCGCTTGATTTGGCCTTGGCTGGACCGCCTAGGCGCTTGGTAGCAGAGTAGTTACTGACTTTGAGCGCTTAGGCGCTTGATTTAGCCTTGGCTGGAGCGCCTAGGCACTTGCTCCTTTTTCCAACATTTTCTGCTCCGACGTCCTTTGGGAAAATGGCCATAACTTCTTCGTCCGAACTCCGATTTAGATGATTCAAGATGTTCTGGAAAGAGGAAAAGTAGATCTACAACTTTCATTCTTGAAGTGTCGCGAAATAATATCCGGAGCTATAGTCATATTGGCTCTGAAGTGACTGCTGTGTAAATGGCAAGCCGAAAACGCGAATCTAGCCACCCCAAACATCGATCCAAGTAACTTTTGTCCCAATTCCTACAAAACAATATAAAACATGCATGAATAGACACAAACACATAAAAACATCCTAAAAGACTTGAGAACAACAATAAATTAAGCTTGAATGTATCCAATTCATGTGTATAAAACTCACTCATCAAATACCCCCAAACTTAAACCTTTGCTTGTCCTCAAGCAAAAACAGAAAAATGTTATGCAATGCAATGTAATGAAACTAATCTATATGCCTACGAATCCAACAGTAATGACAGAAACAAGTCTATTTAACCGGCCTTAGAGAAATCAAGTAAACATGATAATACATCATATTTAAACAAATCAGTAATTTCTCAATCAATCATCAAATCTTAGACTGTTATCACTGATATAGTGCGTGTGTGCTCCACAACAATGTTAACTGATATAAAGTTAAATTTAAGACATAATGGATATCTTCGAAGGCATCATACAGTGCAAATTCACAAAATTCACGAACAAGCTAGATCCAACTAAAGTCAAACATCCACCAAGTTCAAGAGTCCAATCCGGGATACTTATGCTTTACTTTTCATCACGGGGGCTTTTTGCTTTTTTCCCGTTTTATTATATTTCTTTTTTTTATATTTTTTTTCTTTTTTTTTAACCATGACTGTGCAATGTCTCATTCCATTAGGCTAACAGTGTCACCCCTTAGCGAGCTTTCGACCAACGACTCCCAGACCATATAAGACCTTAGGGCGCTAGGTTTTAAGATACCCCTACGGGCGTACTTACTCAAGTAACAAAGGCTCCGAAACAAAACTAGCCACGGTAATTTTTATTTTATTTTTTCTTTCTTTTTCTTTTTTTTTTATATATATATATTTTTTCTTTTCAAGCTTATATATCCCAAATTTTTCCCCCAAACTTAAGTTTTTATCTAAATTAGTCATCTTCGCCTATTCATGTCTTTCATTCATTCAAACTAGCATTATCCTCTAGAAGTCCATTATGTGTCAATTTAAACTCAATCAGTCAACATAGTTGTTTTTACTGTGTTATCCTTATTATATCAGTTTCAAACAGGAAAAGATTCAATTCATAACAAGAAATCACATCAAAGCCTGAATATTAAATACTATACTTATCTACTTAACTCAAGTCTCATCATTGGCCAAAATAGACTTTTACTATCTAACAGTTGGAATCATACAAATATAAACTAACTGCAACAAACATATTAAACTAACTACTATTTTTGCGATTTTTAAATTTTTTTTTTACAAAAAAAAAAAAAAATTAATGCAAAAACTAAATGTAAAAAACCCGAAAACATAACGAACTACAATGTAAATAACTAACTACATGCAATACGACACTAAAATGCCCCCAAACTTAAACTAGACATTGTCCTCAATGACTGAAATAGAAAAAATTAAAGCAGAGGACTTCCCTGAAAATATAGCAATCGTCCTCCTTGCCCGCTAAGTTTGGAGAATAGGCTAAGCACATGGAACAAATTGGGCACCACACTTGAATTTGACTTGAATAACCTGTAAAACCATGATAGAAGCAATTTTATTAAATCCTAAATAAATGCAAATTCAAAACTACTAATATAAAACTTAATAAAAACTAAAAATAAAAATTAAACTTGGGTTGCCTCCCAATAAGCGCTTGTTTTATAGTCTTTCAGCCTGACTTTTTCTGGTCAATGCTATCCAATTCCTCTTCGAAAGTTGAGGAACCCTCCATCCATCGGAAATAATATAGCTTTTGGTAAGTTCCCATTTGTGATAGCCATTACATCAAAGTCACCTAGCATGCTCTGGTTTGGTATGATCTCAACCAAGAACGTCCCACAGCTAGGTGTTTTCTTCATTGTGTATGTGATCACTTTGGGGCATGGAAGCTTGTCACACACAATGTGCTCTTCGTCTATCTTCTCTTTCTCGTCCCACCATGGATTCAAAATTGTACTCACTCTTATGTCAATAAGATCTTCGCCGACGACATGACTACCAAGCGGGCACGGTTTTTCAAATCTAACCAGATCGTTGAACTTTGGTGGAGACCCATTTAGATCTTTGTGGACCTCTATTTCATTATCCTCAATTGTCTCCACACTTCCTATACCTTGTGGCTCATCCAGTTGCAGATTTGGTTCGGGTTCTCCGTCAATTTCGTCATCCATGTCATAAAGCCAAGTGTTTGGAGGAAGGTTGCTTACGGCTTCGGTCATTTGCTCTATCTGATCCGCAAGATTTTGAATTGACCTCGCTTGATTACTCATTCTCTCCTCATTTGATGCTATGAACTTGGACACCAATTCCTCCAACCTTGAATTTTCTGTTTTAGTCTCGGAAGCCATGTATTGAGGACCATTGGTTGAGGTAGTGAGGAGTTGTTCCATTCGATTATTAAAATTTTGGGTTGATAACTCCTGACTCATTATCATCTCTTCTTTTTCTGCTATAATCCTTAACATGAATTTCTTGAAATCTGAATTGTCTTCTTGTTGCATTGGAGGTGGATTTGAGAAATTTGATGGATATGTTGGATTTGGAGCAGAGTATTGGTCCTGATAGTTGTAGCTCCATGAAGAATCCGGGTGATACCCCCAAACTTGATGGTACTTATCATATGCATACTGGTTGAGGTATATACCACCTTGTTTTCCCCGCCCAAAACTAACGGTGCATTGATGACTCGGATGGTTGCCAGCACAATAGTTACACATGATTGCCATCCTTTGACTCTGTTGGGCTGCGATAACGTCCAACTCCCTCGAAAGTTCTTTAATTTGTGCTGACATTGCGGAAAGTGTCGCGAGTCTGTCAATCTCCTTTTCTTTTGGTTGAGTCATGTTCGTGTATGGCCATTGATACGCAAAGTCATCCATGGTACCTGAAAAGAGAGAAATATAGGAAGAGAATTAAAAATAAAAATAAAAATATTTAAATTAAGACTAATTTGATTGAAGCTAATATTGGTAAAACTGTATTAAACTAATTCCCCGGCAACGGCGCCAAAAACTTGTTGGGTAAAATCTAATTACGCACAACACGCAAGTATACGTGGTCAACAAGTAATAAAGTGATAAGTTGAGTATCGTTCCCACAGAGAATTATTTAATAAAAATCACCAAGTACTAACCCGTAACCAACTCAATCTTATTTAAACAAATGAATTTAATGTTATAAATTAAAATATTTAACTAAACTAATTCTAATTACCACTAATTAAAAATTAGATTATGGAGAATTAAGATCACAACTTCACTTATTGCTTCATTTAGGTTAACACACTTCTCATCAATTATTCTCTATCCCAAATTGTTAATCAAGAACACGAAAGTAGTATTAACCACCTCTCGATGCACTAATACCGTATTAACGTCAATCCACAATTAAGATAGAAATCCGTTAAACACCTTAACCAACTAACCCACTATATCTCTATGTGAATTACAATTGAAGAAAGTTGAAGAACAAGTTCTCTATAAGATTACATGCGGCGTCAAGCATATCTCTACCTTAACACTCATCAAGTTTAAGCTACTAACAAAATCCTGAACACATGCTATCATGATTAGATCTAAATCTATACTTCATCTCTCAAGTTCATATAGATTATCACGGTAATTGATGGCCAATCAATTAAACAATCAATTCCAAATCATAATAGACAATCCTCACAATAGAAAATACAAAATGATAACGAAGCATATTAAAATAAACTACACAATAAGATCCATTGTAATCTCAAACAAAGAATTAGTTCATGATTATTGAATTTAAACTAAGAATCCACAATTGAATAATCATTAAAAGATAAAGATAAAAGAAGATGAGAAGAAATAATCTATTGTCAGTAGACTTGACGCTCCCTCCTTGCTTCTACTTTAAATCTTCAATGGTCTCCAAGTTGCTTCAATCTCCAAATCTAATTAGAACTAGGGTTATGTTCTAATCTAAAGGAGTGTTTAATCTAGTCTAATCTATGTAATCTCCTCTTATTTTATGCCTTACATCATTTATTTATAGGTTACAAGTCAAATTTTTAACTTAGGAACAAACCCAATCCAATTTGAAGTCAAAAAAGTGTCAAAATTCGCCCAAAACGCGTCCAGGCCCGCGCCAAGCCTTTCCCCAGCTCAAACTCTGCTTCCTAGCGCCTAGGCGCTTGATTTGGCCTTGGCTGGACCGCCTAGGCGCTTGGCAGCAGAGTAGTTACTGACTTTGAGCGTCTAGGCGCTTGATTTAGCCTTGGCTGGAGCGCCTAGGCGCTTGCTCCTTTTTCCAACATTTTCTACTCCGACGTCCTTTGGGAAAATGGCCATAACTTCTTCGTCCAAACTCCGATTTAGATGACTCAAGATGTTCTGGAAAGAGAAAAAGTAGATCTACAACTTTCGTTCTTGAAGTTTCACGAAATAATATCTGGAGCTATAGTCAAATTGGCTCTGAAGTGACTGCTGTGTAAATGACAAGCCGAAAACGCGAATCTAGCCACCCCAAACATCGATCCAAGTAACTTTTGTCCCAATTCCTACAAAACAATATAAAACATGCATGAATAGACACAAACACATAAAAACATCCTAAAAGACTTGAGAACAACAATAAATTAAGCTTGAATGTATCCAATTCATGTGTATAAAACTCACTCATCAATTGGTAAACGTTTTTATCAAATTTAGAACTTTTTGTGTCGGGGTTACTATTCACGTATACGACACTATTCACGAATACGACACTATTCACAGAAAAATGAAATTTTCTTTTTTTGTCCAAGATGTCTATTATGGTTACTATCTTTGATTGTATCCATGTTTTGGTCTTTATTTTTGAATTCTGCTTCAAAATTAGTTATTATGGAGTATTATTTATCTTGGATAAACTGTTATACGAATCCTTAATATTCGTCGTTCTGTTTCACTGGATTCGTTTTCTTTAAAATATTTTTCATCATCCTCAGTCCTAAATGATGATATTACTAAATATATTTGGCCTGTAGTGCAAAGATAAATGATTAACTGATGAATATCTTTGGCCCGTAGTGCAAAGATGAACAAGTGTTGAGATGAACATGACCAACTGGTGATACAAATGAATATCTTTAGCTTGTAGTGCAAAGATGAATATTTGATTTAAGATGTATATTGATTGATGTTACAGGGATAAAATATTGATGATGGACTTTTAAATCTTAGAAGATAGTGGAATTCTTTCTCTACTTGACTCTTCTAATGGATTTTATTTCCGCTGCAGTTGTTGATCTAAAACTTGTTGTCTATTATATTTTATCAGATTTTTCCCTGTTGAAGACTAATGATAATTTGTTGTATATTATCTTAGTCATAATATTCTTTACTGGACTAGTTGAGCTCACCCTTTTCCTTTTTGTTCAATTTTCTTCTCAGGAGGTGAGAACATTGCAGGATCTAGTCGGGGTATGGAGTGATGGTTCTAGAAAGATGTTTTAGCAGTCCTCACTATTTTCGTAAAATAGTGTTTGAATAATTGTAATGAGGACTTATTTGAGTGTGGATATTGTCTAGAAGACAATATTTGTATTTAAACTCACAGTATGTGTTGTCGTATTTTGCACGACAATTGTATTATTGAAGTTGTAGTTTGCTTTCTGTATCATGTATTTGGCGACTCAGAATAGGTGTTGTATACCTATTTTGGGGGCGTCACACAAGCATACATGTGTTAACGAGTAAAGTATCGATCCCACAGAGAATGTTGTCAAATTTAAACTACTATGAATCAATTAAATCATTATATTTATATGCTTACACTAATGATTATAATTGGTTAATTACTCTATTTGCATATAACAGCTGAAACAAGAATAATAATAGAATAACTCAAATATGGAAATAATGGGATACTAACTTCATTTAATATTTATCTAATTACTACTATCATGCAAGACTTGTTCACATATCACAGGAAAGTAGCCAAGAGCACTAATAGAGTCCTAACCATTTTTCAATGTACTATGACCTACTTTCACATCATCCACAAACGATAGACTCTATGTAATCATCAAAGGGATAAATAACGTTTTGGTCACTGTACTAGGGTCCGGTTTTCATTGTGGTTACCGAAACTTTTTTTGTTACAATCGAATAATTGTATTCTCAAAAAATTATAAAATGGTCATTCCATTCGATTTTCGTCCAAAAATTTGACGAAAATGTTGACTGTGCATATTGACCCGTTATTTGTTGACGTGGAGGGTAGAAGATTTTCCTTAAAAATTTTTTTAAAGAACATATTGGTAACAAGTGTTGAACTCTTGATCTCCCCAAACTAGAACCTTATATTCTAACAAAAATCACTAAGCCAACTACCTATTATGTTAAAATTTATGTAACACTAATATTTAAACCACCTAGCATCGTTTATATGCATGTGAAGATGAGATAATAATTACTGTAATAATAATTATTATTGTAATAATTGTAATAATTATTATTTTAATAATAATACTAAATTTTAAATAATTAAAATTTTAAATAATAATAATTATTTAGTGAAGAAGAAATTGTTCAACATAGCCAATTCTGTTACTTTTCAGCTGTATTTCCCTTTTGCATTTTCTTAATGGCTAATTGTACATAAATATACAATTATTAACATATTATGTATTATTTTATAATATATATATATATATATATAGACACGCACACTCACGAGCGAACGTGCCATGGTCTTTTCGAAATATTAATATTTTCTTAATTACTAATAAAATATTACAATAATTAATAGTATTTTATTATTATTATTTTAATTATTACAATAATTTTTATTATTATTTAAAATTTAGTATAATTAATACAATTATTACTACAATTATTATCTCTTCATAGGCTATTTTTTGGGAGTTGCATGCATTTAGGAAAGCATTCATTTAATATATATATATATATATATATATATATATATATATATATATATATATATATATATATATATATTTACGAGAATCCAGAAGCCATACCTGTAAAGGCTAGTGCTTTGGTCCACCAAAATTAAATGGGGTTAATAATAAAATAATGAGAACTGAGTGAGCATAACCCATCTAGTGTTAATGGAGCATAGTTTAAACTTGAAACATTAATTCAATCCGACTAAATGAATTAATATATACCTTTAGGCTTTAGAAAAATGTAATATTTGTTAGTGGAGTATAAATATAATAGTAAAAGATTTTCAAAACTATCGTCTCGATCATGAAAAAGTTCCAACTGAATAGTCCGAATGTTACAACTAAATCGCCTATTCACTCGACACTTGCCAAAACAAATACTACTTCATTTTTTTTAATACTACTTCATTTTAACTACTCCCTCCGTCCCAAATTAACGGCTCAGTTTTGACTTTTTAAGTCAAATTGACTATTTTTAGAATTAATAATTAAGCATATATAAATATATTTCTAAAATTATAAAAATTAGGATTAGTAATAAATTGTATATACTTTCTTTTGGTTATAATCTCTTCACCTATATTTTAGCAAAAATAGTAAAAAGATTAGTTTTAAAAATGGTCAATTTGACTTTAAAAAGTCAAAACTGAGCAGTTAATTTGGGACGGAGGGAGTATTATTTAAAATTTTAATTATTTAAAATTTAGTATTATTATTACAATTATTATTACAGTAATTATTATCTCATCTTCACATGCATGTAAACAATGCTAGATGGTTTAAATATTAGTGTTACATATAATTTAGTATAATAAGTAGTTAGTCCAGTGGATTTTGTTAGAATATAAGGTTCTAGTTTGGGGAGGTCTTGATTTCAACACTTGTTAGCAACATTTTCTTTAAGAAAATTTTTAAGGCAAGCCTTCTACCCTCCACGTCAGCAAAAATAACGGGTCAATATGCACAGTCAGCATTTTCGTCAAATTTTTAGACGGAAATCGAACGGAATGGCCATTTTATAAATTTTTGAGAGTACAGTTATTCGGTTGTAACAAAAAATATTTTGGTAACCACAATAAAAATAGGACCCTAGTACAATGACCAAAACGTTATTTATCCCAATCATCAATATAACCAAAATCACTATATGTCTCTGTGAAATTGCAATCATACTGAATTTAAGCACAAACCCTTATTTTAACTCATACGGTGAAACAGTATATGTCTATCTGGTTCACGAAATACACAAGCCATATAAAGCAGCCCCATATACGTATGTTATCATGATTACAATCCATACTTGCATGTTCATTGTCAATTCCATACAAGTACTGAAACGAATGGTGATCAAGCATTCATACATGCAAAAAAATCATGATAGACATTCCATATGCTATGTCAAACAATCCAGTATTCAAGCATGCAACCAAACTACATATTAAAATCCGTTAGAATTCCATAATGGAGTTTAGTTCATAACTGAATCAAAAGCCATTATGTGATCAAATCTAAACATGGTTAATAAACAAACAATTGAAAGATGAAGGATAGAAACAGTCAACCCCGATTGCTGATTATAGACCAAAGTTAATATTCAAATCCTCATATAAATCCAGCAAAATAATAATAATAATCCACAATGATAGAAAATCCCAAGAATAAGGCGTTTAAGCTTCGTTCCACGTTGGAATCTCCTTCAAGGTGTAAACCCTAGTTACCGAATGAAAATACGTAAAACTGAATAATGATACGTCTGACACCAGTCAAAATTTGTTTTAAATCAATTACAAACCTTAAAAATTTGAAATTAAAATAAACAGCTCAGCATTAGTCAAGCATCACGCATGGCCGCGCCCCCCTTCTATGCAATCGTCACGCGGGAACGCAACTTGCAGTGTTCAAAGGTGAAAAGTTTGTCTAGCCTGGTGCTCGCGCGAGCGCGCGTCCTCAAGCTTGTTCTGTCGCGCGGCCGCGCGGCTTCTGCAACTCTGGTTTCTGCTGCAATGATCTGTTCTGCTGCTGCCAAGATTTATTCTGCTGTTCATTCTTTTATCCATCCATGCTTAGTCTCCTGCTCCAATTGATCCACATATCATGCGTCCATAGCCTCATGCCATTTACATCACCAAATCGTGCCATATCCTGCACTTTTACACCAAAGGAGTTTTAAGTAAATGCAATGCATAATATCATGAAATGCAACTAAAAACATATTATAATGTACTTCAGAAGGGCACAGTTCGCGTGAATTGCTATCCAATAAGTAGGTATAAAACCCACTTATCAAATAATTAAATGATTTGATAAAAAAATATAGTTTGAACTATTATACCCTTACCAATATTAGCATATTTTAAAGTATAATTTAAACTTGTTTATACATCAAAAAATGATAAATAAGTTGTTTAAATATGACTAGGACTAATAAGTTATTTACCAATAAGCTGTTTAAATAATAAGTTGTTTACCAATAATAAGTTATTTACCAATACTATCAATAAGTTGTTTACCAATAATAAACTGTTTACCAATAAGTTGTTTACCAATAATAAGCTTATTGGTAACCAACTTATTGGTAAGTTGATTACTAATAAGTTGTTTACCAATAAACTGTTTAAATAATAAGTTGTTTATCAATAAGTTGTTTACTAATAAGTTGTTTAAATAATAATTTGTTTACAAATAATAAGTTGTTTACCTATAATAAGTTATTTACCAATAATAATTTGTTTATCAATAAGATTTTTACAAATAAACTATTTAAATAATAAGTTGATTACCAATAATAAGTTGTTTACCCATAATAAGCTGTTTTCCAATAAGTTATTTAAATAATAATTTGTTTACCAATAATAATCGTATTTGATGTAATAGGATATTATAATTATTTTAAAAAAAGGTTGAAGATAATTTTGTTTAAAAATTTTTAGTTTCGATGGTTGGGATTATAATACCTAATTGAATATGGTATTAGATAATCCCTTACATCAAACCATTTTATAATCACTGAACCAATAGTCTCAAATTTAAATTTAAAAATAAAAAAGACACTTCAAAATTAATAATCTTATCTCAAATAATAGTCATATCTAATTTAATCATTGCAAATAAGAGGGGATTGAAATCATCAGAGACGACAATAGTTCTATTCAGCATCTCACATTCTCTGAATCAGCATCTCTTTTTTGATTAAAAATCTCACGCCGCCGTCATCTCTATCTTCATTTTATCTAATATATGTTTTCTTAATATCTCACTTTTTTGACCGATCTGTATTTTGGGTAATCTTGTTTGTTTGAATTTATAGTTGAAAGTAGTGTTTTGAGGTGTTGGTGGGCACAGTTAATTCGTTTGTGTTGGGTGGTGAAACTACCGAGAAATATGAGAATTGAGTTTGTAATTGTGGTGGTGCGTACGGTGGTGTTGGGTCGACTGGTGGTGTTGGGTGGACTGGTGGTGATCAGAGCCAGGTTTAAGGCCAAGATAAATTTTCTCAAATGTGACACTTTATACAAATTAAATAATTAAATAAATAAATAAGCTTCGTTCCACGTTGGAATCTCCTTTAAGGTGTAAACCCTAGTTACCGAATGAAAATACATAAAACTGAATAATGATACGTCTGACACCAGTCAGAAATCGTTTTAAATCAATTACAACCCTTAAAAAATCGAAATTACAATAAACAGCTCAGCATTAGTCAGGCATCGCTCGCGGCCGCGCACCCCTCCTATGCAATCCTCGCGCGGGCGCACAACTTGCAGCGTGCAAAGTTTGTCCATCAGGGTGCTCGCGCGGGCGCGCGACCTCAAGCTTGTTCTGCCGCGCGGCTTCTACAACTTTGGTTCTGCTGCAATGATCTATTCTATTGCTGCCATGATTTGTTCTGTTGTTCATTCTTTTGTCCATCCATGCTTAGTCACCTGCTCCAATTGATTATCACACCATGCGTCCATAGCCTCATGCCATTTACATCACCAAATCGTGCCATATCCTGCACTTTTACACCGAAGGAGTTTTAAGTAAATGCAATGCAAAATATCATGAAATGCAACTAAAAACACATTAAAATATACTTGAGAAGGGCAAAGTTCGCATGAATTGATATCCAATAAGTAGGTATAAAATCCACTTATCAAATACCCCCAAACTTAAACTGTTGCTTGCCCTCAAGCAATGCATACTAATGAACAATGAAAATGCAGCTACAATACTATGCAACTAAGCTATGATGCAAACTAGTCTCACATAGTTCCAACTTTAACAGAATTTTAGTCCAAATTGCCTCAGTGAATTATCTAGATTCAAGAATATAGATTCAAACCAAACTGTAGGCATAATGTCATACACTCAAATAATTCATAAATGCTATAGAGATGTTGTGTGTATGTGTTGTGTTCACCAAAACTTGATTTAAGCAAAGAATACACATACTAAATTGCTCAAAATAGAAAATTATAGTTTAAAGAAAGACGCATGTATACATATGCAACGAAGACTATTCCAACATATCAAAATAAACTAAGGTTCAACAATGGGCTTATCTGCTTTATTTTTACTAACGAGGGTGATTTTTGCACTTTCCCGCGGTGTTTATTGCTATTTTTCTTTTCTTTTTCTTCTTTTTTTTCATATGACTGTACAATGTCTTACTCCATTAGGCAACACTACTACCCCTTAGCAAGCTTTCAACCAACGACTCCTAGACCATGAAAGACCTTAGGGCGTTAGGTGTAGAGACAATCCCCTCGGGCATACTTACTCAAGTAGCCAGGGCCCCGAACTAAGACTAGCCACGTTATTGCTATATTCTTTTTTTTTGATTTTATTTATATAAGCATACACATGTTTTCCACAAAGTTTGAATATCAATGTTTCATACAGTCTAAGATCACTCTCCACATATTTCTCTTTTTAAAACTACATTTTCTATTGAGCAATGCAACACATACTTCTTATACCTACAAGTGATTGTGAACACATTCGTGCAAACCGAAAGCATTTAAACAGCAACATGAATTTCATCATGTAAAACATTATATCTAGGTTCATATTCACTATCATCATTGGCTAGACAAAAATTTCCATACAGCAAGAACTGTGAGACATTCAAATAAACATGCAAAAATAAACTATATGATGCAAACATTAACTAATAATTCAAAAATTAAACTAATTATGCAAAAACTACATGCAACTATACTACTAACCCAATACCCCAAACTTATAATATTCAATTCCCCATTGGATGAAGGTAAAGGGTAACGAAAACTCCCCTAGTGATCAGTGGTACCACCCTCCTCGGGTGGTGAATCTGGTGGTGGATATGGCACTGCGGTCTCTAATTGAGGCCACTATAGCATGGTTCCTTGCTGCACAAAAGCCTTGGCCAAGGCCCTCATGAGTCCCGTCGCAAATATGCCAAAATTATCGTACATGGCATCGATTTTTTGCTCCAACCTTCGGAGCTGGCGATCACCATGAGCAGCAGGTGCTTGCGTGGACGGGCCTGCCTCATCTGTCTGAGGGGGGCTGCAGTGACGGCTCTGGGAAAGTGGGCTGGAGAATAAATCCTCGTCCGCGTGGGTGTGGTACACCTCCTGCCCAATCCTCAAATTTTGGCAATGGTGGCATGAGTTATGTCCTAGCTTGGGTATTGCATTTGTTCGTTGCCCCAGTTGCATCCCTGATGAGCACATAGCATATCAACCACTGATGCATGTGGAATGCTCCCAGTGGTTCCTCCCTGCAGATATCGCAATATATTCTGATGGATGAGATGGCCAACGTCAATGTATTTCCCGATGATTATGCCCCACAGTATAATTGCTCTCGCTGCTGTGATCTCGTGCTAATGAGTGGAAGGCACGAGCTTGGCACATATGAACAGATTCCATGCCTTTGCATATCGGTTCAGGGCTGTGGCTGGGAATATTCGAGGTTGAGTCGTGCTGACTTTATAGGTCTATTTCGTGTCAGGCACGCATAACTCAGCAATAACCAACTCCAAGTCTGTCTCCAAATGTGCACCGGTGACCCAATTAGCAGCCCCGTTGGCGGTGTATTGGTAAGTCTAAAAATGGTGCGGATGGCACGAGGTCTGTAATCTATCTCGAAACCGCGAACAATAGATATACCACTCATGGTGACCTTGGCATTGGCATAAAACTCTCGGACTATGCTCATCAGAATGGGCATGGGAGTAGCAGTCAGTCCACCCCAGCCTCTCTTATGAATCATGGCACATAATTGACCATCTTGCCCCTCTGGTTTGAAACTGCGCTCCTTGATGAACGTCTTCGCTACAATTCTGTAATACTCCTGTAGAGCTCCCAAGTTGAGAAACTTGTTGTGATCAACAATATCCTCCCCTTGACTGCCCAAGGACGATGAAGAAGAAGATGAAATGGAGCGAGCTCGTTTTGGACCCATTTGTAATTAATAAAGATAGTGCAGATGATTTGACTAATAATAAATACTAGCAAAGGCTGTGATTTTCCCCACACTGATGTCGCACAACTCTCTCTTGAAACCCTAGTTTTATAATGCACCGATGAGACATGGGTAGATGTGGAACGTGGAAAAAATCGTGGATAATCACGTGGGTGAGAGATTTACGGCTTCAATTTGTAACTGATAAAGAGATAGAGACGTGAGTTATGGAGAGATACTGTGATTGCGTTTCTGTTTTGATTGCAAATGAGAGTCCAACTATTCTCCATCACGTTGTTAAACTTAAAAAAAAATTCCACGTCTGATGTCGCGCGCGACCGCGCAAGGTTTTAATGGGCTGGGCGCTGGCGCGCGGTTGGTAAATCTAGTCTGGCAGGCATATCGGGCGGGCACGCGGGTTTGTGCTAAAATTATTGCGCGACCGCACGTCCCTGATACTTGCACTGCTAGCTTTTATTTTTTTAGAATCTGCAAGATAAAAATACATGCTCTCTAATACACCTGCAATAACATCAATATACCTTATCAAAGCATGGTTTACTAAATAAAAATGAATGCCTATTCTGTTACCCTAATTTCAATACAATGTACGAACACGCTCTTCTGTGATTCGACTACGATGAATAAGCATATAAAGGTACTCCTACTATCCTAACAAGTAATGAGAATAAACTAAACCAAACAACTTGAACTGAATAAATACTAAGTAGAGATGGAAACAATGGGTTGCCTCCCATCAAACACTAAGTTATAGTCAATTAGCTTGACTGTCTCTGAGTCTCATGTCGAAGATAGAATCGAGCTGACCTTCTTTCTGTCCACCTCACCACCAGAATCACTCTTCAATCTCTGGCCATTCACTTTAAGATGCTTGTCCGGAAACTTATCACATACTGCAATGGTTCCATACTGTGGAGTGGTATCCAGATATTGAACGAATTTATTTAATTCCTCATCATCCACATCTAAATTTTCAGCAATGATACTTCTCAATGTTTCATAATCCACTATACTCTGTACTTCATCATTTAGAACATGGTTCACCACATCAACCCGAAAGCGTTCTTCTTTATCTGTTAGGAACTTTAATTCCTTAAAAGCGTTAAAGGTCACCTCTGATCATGTACACGCATCATGAGTTTCCCTTTTTGCACATCTATCGAAGTCTTGTATGTGTCTAAGAATGGCCTCTCCAGTATAATTGGTATATTTTTATCTTCCTCGTAATCCAAAATGATGAAGTCAGCCGGAAAGATAAATTTGTCCACCTTCACCAAGACATCTTCAACAAGTCCCCGTGGATACGTGATGGATCTGTCAGCTAACTGCAAAGGAATGTTTGTCGACTTAGGAGCCGGCAATCCCAACTGATTGAATATTGACAAGGGAATCAAATTTATGCTTGCCCCAAGATCACATAAACACTTTTCAAAATTCATATTCCCGATTGTGAACGGGATTGTGAAACTGCCTGGATCCTTTAGCATTGGATGTAACTTCTGTTGAATTACTGCACTGCATTCCTCTGTCAAGGCTATCATTTCAAACTCATCTAGTCTTCTCTTACTTGACAATATACCCTTCATAAACTTTGCATAGCTTGGCATTTTCTCCAATGCCTCGGCGAAAGGTATATTGATTTACAGCTTTTTAAATATCTCCAGAAACTTGCTGAATTGCTTATCTTCCCTTTGCTAATTTAATCTTTGCGGATATGGAACTTGAGGGTGAATTGGTGGTACTGAACTCTTAAGCTTCTCTTCTGAACCTGCTTTATTTTTCTCTTCCTACTGAACCTCGGAATTTTTTCAGAATTTCTTCCTCAGCATTCACCTGCTCTGCCTCGCGTGGCCGCGCGGCCTCCTCAGTACAATTGGGCGCGGGCACGCGACTTTTAGTGTCTGCAGTATTTTTCCCAGACCTCAATGTAATAGCTTGACACTGTTCCTTCCCGTCTCTTCGTGGATTTGTTTCTGTATTACTCGGCAATGAACCCTGGGTCCTGTTGGTAAGTATGTTCGCCATCTGCCCCGTCTGAGTTTTAAGTAAATGCAATGAAAAATATCATAAAATGCAACTAAAAACACATTAAAATGTACTTCAGAAGGGCACAGTTCGCGTGAATTGCTATCCAATAAGTAGGTATAAAACCCACTTATCAAATAATTAAATGATTTCATAAAAAAATATAGTTTGGACTATTATACCCTTACCAATAATAGCATATTTTAAAGTATAATTTAAACTTGTTTATACATCAAAAAATGATAAATAAGTTGTTTAAATATGACTAGGACTAATAAGTTGTTTACCAATAAGCTGTTTAAATAATAAGTTGTTTATCAATAATAAGTTATTTACCAATACTATCAATAAGTTGTTTACCAATAATAAACTGTTTACCAATAAGTTGTTTACCAATAATTAGCTTATCTGGTAACCAACTTATTGGTAAGTTGATTACCAATAAGTTGTTTACCAATAAACTGTTTAAATAATAAGTTGTTTATCAATAAGTTGTTTACTAATAAGTTGTTTAAATAATAAGTTGTTTACAAATAATAAGTTGTTTACCTATAATAAGTTATTTACCAATAATAATTTGTTTATCAATAAGATGTTTACAAATAAACTGTTTAAATAATAAGTTGATTACCAATAATAAGTTGTTTACCCATAATAAACTGTTTTTCGATAAGTTATTTAAATAATAAGTTGTTTAAATAATAAGTTGTTTACCAATAATAATCGTATTTGATGTAATAGGATATTATAATTATTTAAAAAAAAGGTTGAAGATAATTTTGTTTAAAAATTTTTAGTTTCGATGGTTGGGATTATAATACCTGATTGAATATGGTATTAGATAACCCCTTACATTAAACCATTTTATAACCACTGAACCAATAGTCTCAAATTTAAATTTAAAAATAAAAAAGACACTTAAAAATTAATAATCTTATCTCAAATAATAGTCATATCTAATTTAATCATTGCAAATAAGAGGGAATTGACATCATCAGAGACGACAATAGTTCTATTCAGCATCTCACATTCTCCGAATCAGCATCTCTTTTTCGATTAAAAATCTCACGCCGCCGTCATCTCTATCTTCATTTTATCTAATATATGTTTCTTAATATCTCACTTTTTTTGACCGATCTGTATTTTGGGTAATCTTGTTTGTTTGAATTTATAGTTGAAAGTAGTGTTTTGAGGTGTTGGTGGGCAACAGTTAATTCGTTTGTTTTGGGTGGTGAAAATACCGAGAAATATGAGAATTGAGTTTGCAATTGTGGTGGTGCGTACGGTGGTGTTGGG
Source organism: Panax japonicus (assembly GCA_020205505.1). Classification (NCBI taxonomy): domain Eukaryota; kingdom Viridiplantae; phylum Streptophyta; class Magnoliopsida; order Apiales; family Araliaceae; genus Panax; species Panax japonicus. Next base: position 34,933,540 of record CM035104.1, on the reverse strand, counting down.
TGGACTGGTGGTGATTAGAGCCAGGTTTAAGGCCAGGATAAATTTTCTCAAATGTGCCACTTCATACAAATTAAATAAATAAATAAATAAATTATCAACTTATTAATTTTATTAAAATTATAAGAATTTACAAAAGATAAGGAAGAACACTTTAAAATTATAATGTAAACGAAACAAAGAATTATCACATGTACATACAAAATAAAAATATCAATAAAATCGGTAAAAGTAATAAAATACTCACTGTAATTGGCAAGTTTAATGATTACACAATTGAACATTTAATTTTTCAAATTACCCTACTAAACTAATTATTATTTTTAAATTGGGTTATTCCGTTAAAAAAAATAAACGGACGTTAATTTTTAATCTACAAAATTAATGAATTATCCACTGTAGTTGGCACGTTTTACTGATTACATTATTGAACTTTTAATTTTTCAGATTACCCCATTAAAATAATTAAAAAATAATTTTTTTAAATATTTTAAAAAAAATTTATTACTTTCAGTAAAAAATATTAGAAACTTTAACTTTTTTCCATAAAATGAGTAAAGTTTCATAAAATATAGATTTAAAAAAATTAAAATTTTATAAAACCTTACTGATTTTTAAAAAATATATTTTTTCCTTTTGAAAATAAAGTTTATTTTTTTGAATCTATATTTTATAAAATTTTACTCATTTTTTTAAAATATGATGAATTTTCCAATTTTTTTCTTGAAAAATATTATTTATTTATAAAAATTATTATTTTCTTTTTTTAAAAAATTGAATCAATTTTTTTATTTATCTTTTACTGCTTTTTTTAATTTTAATTTCTGTTTTTAGTTATTTTAAAAAAAATTCTAATATTAAGAATGAGTCATTTTGTTAAAAAATTAAGTAGACATTAATTTAATTTAAAATCACTTTAATTTTTTTGAATCTATATTTTATGAAACTCTACTCATGAAGGAAAAAAAGTTTCTAATATTTTTTACTTAAAATAATAATAACTTTTAAAAATAATTACTTTTAATTAGTTTGATGGGGTAATTTAAAAAATTAAAATTTCAATGGTGTTGTGACCCTCCCAAATTCAGGTACTTGAAACCTGAACTCGGTGCTTCACGATACCATTTCTATGAGCGAAATAATACTAATAATAATAACAATAATACAAAAATCAAACTTAATTTACATATATCAGAATCTAATCCCAAGTACGTAACATTTACTATAATTCCTTACATGATAGATAATACATATCATTGTCTTAATACAGTTTAACTATTACAAAAGATATCATTACACATATTCATTTTTCTTTCCTTTTTTCTCTTGTTCTTGGCTGAACCTTCTAGCTGTTCACACTTAGCTGAAAATATTTAAATTAAGCAAGGATGAGCATTTGAGTGCCCAGCAAGTAATAACAATTAGAAATATAATTAGCTGAAAGAAATAAATATTTTCTTTGTACATCACTTCTATAACGAATTTATAGTTGTGAAGTAAACTGAAGCGATAATAATAACATAAAATTCTATCTCGAATTTTTGAAACTACGTATTGAGTATATATATAGGGTAGTCGACATACTATGAACATTATTTTAAATTTTCGATAAGGTTTAACAGAACTTCATCTGCAAACCGTCATAACTTACGGGCGTGAGGGTGATCATCCCAATGAGCCCTATATTGATCAATACTACATTACAAGAACGATATTATCATTCACTCTGTCCGCCTTAGGCGCATAAAAGTTTTCCCGTGATCGGGATGTTCATACTTAGACTGGAATCTGAACCAAAACAATTTGATTGGATACAAAAAGTTTTTAACTTATTCAATGAAATTTCTGAATTTGTGTCTAGCTGGGTCAAATAGCTTAGACGGCTATATATATATATATATATATATATATATATATATATATATATATATATATATATATCAATATGTGTTTAACTAAAATGATTATCCAAGTGGGGACACTTGTGTAACCATATTTAAAAATTAACGAACATAATATATATCTGAATTATCATATACTAACATGTTGATAAACAATGATCGGATATAGAATATATCACAATAGGGTTAATAATATAGTATAATAATAATATAATTCTAAAACTTCTTACTCATGTCCATTGCATAATGCAAAGGTAAGATACTTGCCTGATACGCTGCTTATAGTTCGTAACTTAGTTCTATCTTTATATAACACCTATCAGTAATAAGATCATTTGATCGATTAGAATAACATACTATAACACATAACACTACTAATTGCAGTCAGCACATAACCTAATCACATTGTCACATATGTTTAGCAACCATTGAATCACAAATAAACTAGTATTTAATCAAATTATCTATGTCCAGATCAATTTCTGAAATATGTCAGTGTACCGACTGCTTTATCGGGTAATTATCGAGTCTAAGACTCTGTCTCGTAACTTAGTATCAGTCATATTATTTTTAAATGACTTAATATAATTTTAAAACATTTATTATAAATTTTTAAATATCGGAATCATTATTAAATGATGTAAATATTAAACAATTCTATTATCATTAATATTTAATTAATATTAAACTATTAATGAAACCATTGCCAAAATATTAAAGTTATTTACAATAACTCAAAATACTTTTAAAGTATTAATATTAAACTTAAATAATTTTTAAAAGAATTAAAATTATTTTTAAATAATTATTATTAATATTAAAGTATTAATGAATTATTTATCAAAATATTAAAAGTCCTTAAGTATAACTTAATAATATTTTTAATTCATTTATATCCTTATTAAATGATTTTTAAATAAATAAAACCATTTTAAAACTATTTATTTAATATAATTATTAAATAAACTTAATATCAGTTATTATTAAATTAATATCATTAATACTAAATTATTAATGAAATTATCCTTTAAATATTAAAAGTTATATTTTATAACTTAAAATATCTTTAAACAATTTATTTTCATTTTAAAATGATTTTTATATTAATAAAATCATTTTTAAATTAATTTATTTAATATAATTATTACATAAATTTAATATCATTAATAATAATTAATTAATGAAATTTACCTTTAAATATTGAAAGTTATATTTTCTAACTTAAAATATTTTTAAATACCTTATTATCATTTAAAATGATTTTTAATATAATAAAATCATTTTTAATTTATTTATTTAATTCATTTATTAAATAACTTAACTATTATTGTGACGCCCCCAAAATAGGTATACAACACCCATTCTGAGTCTCCAAATACATGGTACAAAAACAACTACAACTTTATTAATATAACATAAAAACTATGAGTTTAAATACAAATATTGTCATCTAGACAATAGTCATACCCAAATAAGTCCTCATTACAATTATTGATACACTATTTTACAAAATGGTGAGGACTACTAAAACAACTGTCTTAAATTATCACTCCACACCCCAACTAGTTCCCACTATATTCTCACCTCCTGAGAAGAAAAATGGAACAAAAAGGAAAAGGGTGAGCTCAACTAGCCCAATAAGGAATATTATGACTAAGATAATGTACAACAAATTATCATTAGTCCTCAACAGGAAAAAATCTGATAGAATACAATAGACAACAAGTTTTAGATCAACAACTGCAGCGAAAAAAATAATTCATTAGAAGAGTTAAGTAGAGAATGAAATCTACTATCATCTATGAATTTAAAAGTCCATCATCGATATTTTATCCCTATAACATCAATCAATATACATCTTGAATCAAATAGTCATCTTTGCACTACAGACCAAAGATATTAATCAGTCGGCCATGTTCATCTCACAACACATGTTCATCTTTGCACTACGGGCCAAAGATATTCAGCAGAAATCATTCATCTTTGCACTACAGGCCAAAGATATTCAGTTATATCATCATTTAGGATTGAGGATGATGAAAAATATTTTAAAGAAAACGAATCTAGTGAAACAAAAGAACAAATATTAAGGATTCGTACTTTGGTTTATCCATGTTCAAAAATACTCCATAATAAACTATTGTGGATCAGAATTAAAAAATGAAGATCAAAACATAGATCCAATCGATCAAAGATAGGAACAATAACGGAAAATCTTGAACACAGAAAAGAAAATTTAATATTTCTGTGAATTGTGTCGTATTCGTGAATAGTGCCGTATACGTGAATAGTAACTTTGACACTAAAAGGTAAAAATTCCACAAGAAAAATCATCATGCTTCGTGAATGTTACTCATGAATAGTAACTGTGAATAGTAACTCATGAATAGTAACTCGTGAATAGTAACTCTTACATAAAAAGACCAGAATTTCACAAGAAAAATCTTACCAATATTCCAGCATAATGATATTGAAAGAAATAATATCATTTTAAAAAAAATAATATCCCTTACCTCGAAAAGACAGTACTTCTGACCGAAAAACTGGATATAGTGCTGAAGGAAATTTGCACCGTATAGAAACACTCAAATTATCAAAATACTCACAAGAATACGCTCGATAATATAGAGAGAGAAAGAGAGAGAAAACTTCAGTTTCTGGTGTGATTTTCAATTCTAACCTAAGCACCCTATTTATAGGAAAATGCTTAGAACACCAAAGCAGAAAATTTAATAAAATAATATTATAATTAAACAATTTCAAGCCCACCTTAGACCAACTGAATTCAGCACATTTATATCACATGTGTAGCCCAAAAAACGTTTTTCTTAAAATAATTATTTAAAACTTCCAAAAATCAATTATTTCGGAACTTCGGAACTTCAATAATTCATAATAAATAACCCTTTTATCAGAAAAAATTGAACCACATGTCTTTTTCATATGAAATTTCATTCTCTACAACTTTTTAAGTTTAAGTTTTTTCAAATTCCAAACAAAAATTGACCGAAATCCACAAACGGACGATTTTACAAGCTATAATCAAATTGCAGTCAAGAAATAGGGTCCACCGACACACAAAACATGTTTTAATCATTTAATACAATAAAAATACTCTTTCTCCTCATATACTCATATATCCCACATTCATTGTAAAAATATCACCATTATTATATTATTAAAATATAATAATATATTTAAATAAATTATTTTATCAGAAAAAGATAAAATATTAATTTTCTAAAATTGTCGCATTAAAAATTTTCTCCATCTATATCCACATAAAATCAATATTTTCCACATCATATAAATCAATAATTAATTATTCATAAATAATATTACAAAATCACAATACTGACAACCAGGCCGTTTCTAGGAAAGAGGGGGCTTTCCATTAAGGATTTCTCCTTACTGGCGCGTAATTAGGTGACTAAACCTCTCTTTAGACAGAACTTTATAGACATTGCCAATAATGTTATCTAATAATATTATTCCGATAATATGAATTATTGCTTCGATAATGGAAAATACTGTGTAGTGACAATTATTGAAACAACAGTAATATAAAATATCAACGTAGCAATTATTGAATCAATAAAATAAAATACTGAATAGTAATTACTGTAACAATTATTGAGTAGTGTCTTCTTACGTAAGAATCAATAATTGGTGCAATACCGTGTGCTACTGTGCAACAACGTGTATTACTGTATTTTAACCACCGGGTATTCCAACGGCATTAACGGTAACAACTACGCCGTTATTTATAAATAATTTATACTTGTCGTTTTCTTCATCCAATCGCTTTCCGTTATAGGGCCCACAAAAGGCTGAACCGTCGTACGAATATTCCTCGATAGTAAAAATATTCCACGACCAAACGAATATTCCCCGACAATAATGAATATTTTATAACCACTTGCTTATTTGAGATATTTTCGCATTTTACCCATAACTAACCACATTAATCAAATCAACCCTTATTATTCCAAAATAATAAATAGAGGAAATTTCAATTTTATTTAATAATAAGTTAGGGTCTTATAACTATTAATATTAATTCATTAATAAAATTTATCACAAAATATTAAAAGTTACATTTATAACTCAAAAATATTTTTAAACACTTTATTCTTATTTAAAATGATTTTTATAATATTAAAATCATTTTTCTCCCATTTATTTAATATAATAATTAAATAAATTAAATATCATTAATATTCAAATAATTATAAATATTAATGAAAAGTATCCCAAATAATTAAAAGTTATTTTTCATAATTTAAAATAATTTTTAAAACTGATTTTGTAATTTTTAGGAATTTATTTCTATTTTTAATTCATTTTTCAGAAATTAGAAAATTAAATTAATTAAATCCGTCGCTGTAGCCTTTAGCGACGCTTTCTGTCGCTGTTGGTATTTTTGAGGCTCAAGAACACTGACTGACAGTGATAAAGGTTCCTACTTTGACCATGATTAATTCACTGCATACGTTGTTTCTGGGCAAGCTATGACATGGATATTGAAGCATTAATGTAACACTATAAGTATCAAGTAATATTTGGGTCAGATTGCAACACACAAGCAAGATATAAGCTTTCAAACTAACTGTCAGATGTGTTCTTCATGTTCTGGGTTGCCTAGAAACATGAAGTCATGGCCGGTCAATGGTATTGATGGCCTTCAATCTTTCAATCTAGTCATACAATAGGTGATCTAGACGTCACGATGAGAAGAGCAAATAACATAGAACTGTTAGGTTTGTAATATTCATGAACGCAATCAAATTGCAAAAATAATGCGGAAACGTGTAAAATCAGAGTTTAAAAATTTTACAAACCATAAACCCGGATCACCCTTTATGCACAATTATTAATTAAACGAAAAGATATGAATAAGAATCATACCCTTGAAGATCCAAGCTTCCTCAGGTACAAGTTCACCTCCAATCCTTTTCGCGTTCATCTTGAATCCACCGGGTTTGGTTCCTTCCTTTGATCAACGTTAGCCACCCAAGTGTTTGGCCTCTAGAGGTGATCCACCAAGGAAGAAGAAGAATTCAAGAAGAATGGTGATTGGCTAAACCCTAGTTTTTCTATCTCTATAGAAAAAGGTGTACTATTGGATTGACGTATGTTAGATATCTGATATAAGACTCCTCTTATAAAGATATCAAGTAACCCTATTAAAAATAAGGTATTATTTATTTAATTAAACTCTTTTAATTAAATGGGCTCCCTAATCTTATTAGGGATAATTAATTAAACTCCTTTAACTAATTTTCACTCCTAATCCTATTAGGAATAAATGAGAGTACTTATATTAAATTAATTTCTAAACTCTTTTAGAAATTAAAATAATAATAATTGTAATAATATTAATAAGACTCCTCTTATTAATTTATATTTAATATTTCTAAAATATTAAATAATAAATATTAAGCTATTTAATTTATTCTATCACCATAGATTAAATTAAATATACTTAACATATTATTACGATTATGCCATTAACTTCTTAAATAATTATTCTTCCTTTTATGGTGTGACCCTTTAGGTTCTCCATATTAAACCGGTTGTGAATAAATCAATTAGAACAATTCTAATCTTATTTAAATAAATAAATTAAACTATTAATTTATTTAAATAAATAATATTTATTCTACAATAGGGATAAGCCTCCCTAGCGATCAACGACTTTCCAGATAATATAGATTTCAACATTAATCATAAAAGAACCTTTGAGTAAATAGTTACCGTACAATTCAATCCTTCCACCATGCAATGTCCCAATTAAATATAAGACATGGAATTTCTGTCAAGTCTTATTTTATTTAATTATATGTATTTCGACTCTTAAATGCACAACCCCAAATAATGCAAATTAGAAACTCCTTTCTAATTTCATTCTGCCTTGGCCAAGGACTACTGAGTTGTCATTTATCGAATCACATAGGACATTTCTCTTCTTTTACTAGAAGTGGTAGATTCTTTATTGATCATACATTATCTCCATGTACAACTTATTATACCCAAGCATACCCTTTGATATACCCTAAGGGTCTTAAGGAATAAGTCAAAGTATAACTCATCGTACACAAGATACTATGATGATCTCAAGTCCAAGGATCACTTGTACTACTATCAGTATAGGAATTCCTATTGACATGCAAGTAAAACTCCATTAGGTATTCCTTAGCGAGTCACGTTCAGTGAACTTATTCTCTAATAAGCACCTACATACTTGCTTTAGTGTCTCCACACAAATGATCATGAGATCAATCATCCTCATCCAATGAGCAAGCAACGTATGTACCAATCTATCCGGATTCACTAATCCCCAATTTAGTAATCCAACGATTGGGAACTATTTTAGTTTTAAGCTTTCTAAGAATTTAGATCTCATTAGAATGATCATCGTCATTATTCTAAAAGCATTGCTTAAAACTATGGGTTTATCACATATTATAAAACAGCATCATGTAGATAATTAAAAGCCTTTAATAAATAAATACTTTTTATTAATAAATGAATAAGATTGTTTACAAAGTATATGCTTTATCATCAAACATGATTGGCTTGTGTGCATACTACTTTCAAGAACATGTAGCGGGCACTTATTAGGTTTACAAATCATGAAGATAAAAGATCTGTGCTCTTAAAATACTTGTCAGACCACTGCCTCAACTTTCTGGGTTACCCATAAAGTAAAGCTTAAGGGTCAACGACATTTGACCGATTACTACAATCGATCTTTTGCTTTCTAAGGTTTGCAAATGCCATGTACTTGTAGTTTGCATGACATACTATAATCAAGATACAACTATAGACCATAAACATGTGTCAGAAGAGAGATCAAATCCGGTCAAACCATGTCAGACGACATGTTCTTGATTTTCTGGAAATTTCAGAAAACCATTTTCGTGATCTTTTGTACAGGTTTGACCAGCCACTACTTCCACCTTGTTTAATATTTAGGTGTTATAAAGACTTTACTTTACAGTCCAAATACCAGGTTATAATCTAGAAGCAACAAACAGAACAAAACAACAAATATATGAAATATCTGGGCCCATGAACTTGCTGTCAGAGCTTTCTGGGCAACTTCACGCCTGTCCAGATTTCAAGTAGTCAACGTCGGTCAACGTGGTTTGACCACGAATATCTTGTAATCTAAAACTGATCTAGGCCTGATTCTTGGTCCAGATCAAAGACAACATATCAGACTACATATTTAAACCTTTAAACAACAAAACGTATACATGAACAAAGATTTATGGCCACTGACATTGGTTGTCAGACCATAGTTTGAACAATTTCCAGATTTGGAAAATCTTTAAATCCGAGCCTCTAGATATTATGGATCTAACATCTAGCAACCCAGATCATCATTAGATACTACTAACAACACATTTAACACAAAAAATCTAACATCTAACAACATATTTTTGGTCAGATTTCAAGCTAGAGTTTTATACTTCTTTGATCAATTTCTGATTCTGTGCTTCTGATTTGTTAGGGATGGTAGTGGGGCTCTGTTTGGGACTGGTCTTGCTATTAATTTCATGGGTTTTGAGCTTGAGAGCATTTTGTAGATAGTTTATGAAAAAATGAGTTAACAAATGACCTTTTCTCTCTCATTAATCTTATATAGATGTTAGATGCAATGAATTGGCTGAGTGTATAGGCTGGAATGTATGTATATTTCAGTCACAAGGAAGTAAAGGGTTGGTAACCAACTAAAGAATTAGCCAAAATTGCAAGTTAGCCTCAAGTATTCACTAAAGGGCAAAATGGTCATTTGTCTTTCCAATTTAATGGCACTTAGGTCATTTAGAAAACCCTTAGGGTTTAACCCTAAGGTTTAGCACAAAGTGTTGTAGGATTTCCAATTTGAACAAAAAAGAAATTCTTAGTTTCAAAAATAAAAATTAGTTTCTAAAAATACAATTTAGAAATCCCTAATTAGATTAGGTTTACTAATTGCATCACACATGAACATTAGGGGTTTAATGTTCACTAATTAGCATTAATCTTGCTTACTTAGCAATTATGGTTTACAATTAGCCAATTTAGGGTTTATAAATTTAAAAATAATAATAATAATAAGGAATTATACCTCTTAAGAAAAATTTTAGAGTTTTGTAAATAATTAAGATTCTCCTTAGTTGGGGTTAATATAATTAATACCGGTCACTACACACATTATCAGGATTACATAACAGTCTTAAGCTTGCAATCGACTCTTGAATTAGGGTTTATCTACTTGAACTAGGGTTTTCAAATTTTTAGAAATTATGGTTTCTAAATATTAACTAGGTTTCACCTAATTAATCATAAAATTATATAATATACCATACATCATATAACACGGTTATATAACAGTCTCGAACTCATAATCGAGTTTTAAATTAGGGTTTTCATTTATCAATTCACTAATTATTATTTAAGGTTTCTAATTTTAGAAAATAGGGTTTTAAATTACTAATTATGGTTTTCAAAATTTAGTATTTAGATTTCCTAATTTAGTAATTAGTGTTCTCCATAATTAGCGTTTTCTTGATTATCATTAATAATTATAATTATCATGAATCATATAACAAAATTACTAAACAGATTTTAAAGTCTCATTTGACTTCAAAAATAGGATTTATCGGTAATACGAGGGTATTCACATGAAATACCATAATTGACCAATTATTGTCAATAAACACAAACAGTACATATTTATATCACTAAAAAATCAAAATATAATTAATATTATATTCTTATTTTTATTCCTTGATCAAAATCCAAAATTAGGGTTTTAGATTCCATATCTGATTTATCTGTCATGTGACGCCCCCAAAATTAGGTATACATCACCCATCTTGAGTCGCCAGATACAATATGGTATAGAATTCAAATACAACTTAATAATACAACTTTTGTGTACAATATGACAAAAACATAAATTGTGCGTTTGAATACAAATATTGCCTACTAGAGAGTATACAAACTCAAAAGGAGTCCTCATTACAATTATTATCACACTATTTCACATAATAGTGAGGACTACTAATTCACCAACTAGGACCATCACTCTGTTCCCCGACTAGTCCCAGCTACATTCTCATTTCCTGAAGAGAACATTGAAAGAAAGGGTGAGCTCAACTAGCCCAGTAAGAAATATTATGACTAAGATAATGCAGAATAATTTATCGTTAGCTTTCAACAGTGTTAAATTGATAAAATATAATAACTATCAAGTTTAACTGTAGCGGAACAAACAATCCATTAGAAGAGTCAAGTAGGGAATAAAATCTACTATCTTCTATGATTTAAAAGGTTTTTCATCACTTTTATCGCTGGGACTCAGCTTAATAAATAATCCACATCATCAAATCATCCCTGCACTTCAGGCCAAGGATATTCTTTAGTATCACGACCACGGATTATCCATGCACTACGGGCCAAAGATAATCATGTTTTCATCAACGGTCCTGATCATACAATAAAACAATTCATCTTTGCACTACGGCCAAAGAGAATCCATAGCCATAATCATACCAAAAACGGTCCATCAATGCTCTACGGGCCAATGAGGACTTTTTCCACATCATTTATAACATTACGGTTATGATTATACCGAATAATCCCTGGTCATAATCATACCAAGTCCATCTATGCACTACAAGCCACAGATGACTTTCAAAAAAAATAAACATGAGGATGATGACAATGATATAAGAATTCAATAAAACAAGTTCAAGAATTAATTTATCTAGGAACTGATAACGTCCAATTTGTCAACATGATACTGCTTTGTAGAGTAAAATTCAAGAATGCTCAGAAGAATATTTTCATGAAAAGATACTGGATGAAGCGCAAATATCAAGGATATTCCACTAATTTCATGGAGTATAGAAGTCAAAACTTTAACCAACTGAGTATAATAAAGAATGGAATAACAAAAGAAATCACCATGCATGCGGTACTTTGCATAGACAGGTTATTCCAAGAGAATAATAATAAGAGAATCAGGTCAGGTGAAATTCGCACCGACAGAATATTCCAACAGAATAATAAATAACGGAACCAGGTCCGGCGTAAAACGCACAGACAGGATATTCCAACAGAATAATAAATAACGGAACCAGGTCCGGCGTAAAATGCACAGACAGGAAATTCCAACAGAATAATAAAGAATGGAATATTAGAAGAATTTCACCATGTATGCAGTACTTTGCATAGACAGGTTATTCCAACATAATAATAAAGAATGGAATAACAGAAGAATTTCACCAAGTATAGGGTAGCCCGCATATATAGGTTATTCCAACAGAATAATAAAGAATGGAATAACAGAAGTTCTCTTCATAAATAAGTAAGAAAGAGTACCCCTTACGAGTACAACAAATAATATTCCCTACCTTAGAAAGAAGAGTACTGGATATAGAAGTGGTGAAGTAGCAGAACACTTTTCTTCTTTCTCTCTATAGTTTCTCTCTCTAAAGTTTCAGTGAATTCGTAAGAAATAATGAATGAATGAGCTTCTATTTACAGAAAAATAGACTGCATATCATTTAAAATGTGAAATCATCAATTATACTATCATATTTAATGTTTTCAAATATATCATTTTCAATGCATAATATCGCTAATCATTTTATTATTTTATTTTTTTATACACATAAATACATAAGCTTATAAAAAAATTTGGGTCCCCCTCAACTGTTGGCCTTGGCCAATAGCCCTGTTAACACTTGCCTAGGGTCGGCTCTGGTGGTGATGATAATATTTGTTGTGACGCCCCCAAAATAGGTATACATCACCCATCTTGGGTCACCAGATACAAGGTACTGAATACAAATATAACTTAATTATACAACAGTCGTGTAAAATACGACTAAACATATGTTGTGAGTTTTAATACAAATATTGTCATCTAGACAATATACAAACTCAATGGAATCCTCATTACATTTATTATCACACTATTTCACAGAATAGTAAAGACTACTAATGCACCATCTAGGACCATCACTATGTTCCCCGACTAGTCTCAGCTACGTTCTCATTTCCTGAAGAGAATAGTGAAAGAAAGGGTGAGCTCAACTAGCCCAGTAAGAAATATTGTGACTAAGATAATGCAGAATAAATTATCATTAGCCTTCAACAATGTTAAACTGATAGAATATAATAGACAACAAGTTTAACTGCAGCGGATCAAGCAATCCATTAGAAGAGTCAAGTAATGTATAAAATCTACTATCTTCTATGATTTAAAAAGTTTTTCATCAACTTTATTGCTGAGACTCAGCATAATAAATAAAATCAAATCATCCCTGCTCCACGACCAAGGATATTCATGTAATCGTCAATGGTCATGACTATACCGAATAATCCCTGGTCATAATCATACCAACAACTGTCCACCAATGAACTACAGGCCAATGAGGACTTTTATCACATCATTCATCACATTACGGTCATGATTATACCAAATAATCCCTGATCATAATCATACCAAGTCCATCTATGCACGTAAACCAAAGATGACTTTCATCAGAATATAAGCATAAGGATGATGACAATGACATAATAATTCAATAAAATAAGTTCAAGAATAAATTTTAAAGATTTATAAATTAATTTATTCAGGAACTAATAACGTCCAATTTGTCAACATGATACTGCTTTGTAGAGTAAAATTCAAGAATGCTCAGAAGAATATTTCCATGAAAAGATACTGGATGAAGCGCAAATATCAAGGATATTCCACTAATTTCATGGAGTATAGAAGCCAAAGCTATAATCAACTGAGTATAATAGAATATATGAAACTGCAAATGGATTTTTGCCTGCCATGCGGTAATCCACGTAGACAGATCATTTTCAAAATTTAATAAGGAATGAATACGAAGGATCATTCACCATGCATATGGTAATCCACATAGACAAGTTATTCTAACAGAATAATAAAGAATGGAATAACAGAAGGATTCACCATACGTGTGATAGACAGCATAGACATGTTATTCCCAATAGAATAATAAATAATTGAACCATGTTCGGCATAAACGCACAGACAGGATATTCTGAAAGAATAATAAATAATGGAACCAGGTCTGGCGTAAATGCACAGACTGGATATTCTGACAGAATAATAAATAATGGAACCAGGTCCGGCATAAACGTACAAACAGGATGTTCTGACAGAATAATAAATAATAGAACCAAGTCCGGCGTAAACGCACAGACAAGATGTTCCAACAGAATAATAAAGAATGGAATAACAGAAGAATTTCACCATGTATGCGGTACTTCGCATAGACAGGTTATTCCAACATAATGATAAAGAATGGAATAACAGAAGAATTTCACCAAGTATAGGGTAGCCCGCGTATACAGGTTATTCCAATAGAGTAATAAAGAATGGAATAACAGAAGTTCTCTTCATGAATAAGAAAGAAATAATTCTCCTTATGAGTACAACAAATAATCTCCCTTACCTTAGAAAAAACTAGATATTGTAGTAGTGAAGTAGCAGAATACTTTTCTTCTTTCTCTCTATAGTTTCCCTCTCTAGAGTTTCAGTGAATTCGTAAGAAATAATGAAGGAATGAGCTTATATTTATAGGAGAATGGACTGAATATTAACTAATTCATGAACGGTCCAGATTGATTTACTATTATATCTTCAACCAACGGTCTGAAAAATTAGCACATCTCCTCATGGAATAATATTGTACCAAAAAATGATTTGGACCGAAAAGAAATATATTTTACGGGTGAATAGTAACTCATAAATAGTACTCCGACACGAAAAGTGCCCCGAATTCCCGATTGAACAATATAACATCCAGACATCAATTATTATCGAAACAAATGTCGATTTCCACTAACACAAATAATTCCAACACACTGGAACTTTATAAAATTCATCTTTAATCAACACGAACTTATTCATCATTAATATTATAATTCACAATATTTAACAACCAGGTCATTCCCAGGAAAGAGGGGGTTTCTGATAAGGATTTTTCCTTATTGGCGTGCAATTAGGTGACCAAACCTCTCCTTGACAGAACTTATAGACATTGTAAATATTGAAATTTAATAATATGAATAACTTTGTCGTCTCAATTATTGATTTAATAATATATCATATAATATAGATGATACTGTAATAATAATTGAATCAATAATATGAGAGATATGATGCAGTAATTACTGTAGTAATAATTGAGTATAACTTAATAACTTCTCACGTAAGCATTAATAATCAATACCGTGTGCTACTATACAACCACGCGTATTACTGTACTTTTACTATTGGGTAGTTCAACAGTTTTAAAGGTAACACCTCCGCTGTTATTTTTATAGAAAGATAATCTTGTCGTTTTCTAACTACAACAATACTTCCGTTGTGGGGTCCACCAATGATTGTGTCGTCGTACAATATTCCCTGTTAAAACGAATATTCCCCGACTAATCGAATATTATATAACAACTTGCTTACTTTGCAAAATTTGTAAATATTACCCACAACTATAACATTATATCAAATCCACACAATAATATTCAAAAATATATTTCGAGAAAATTATTCTTTATTCATAAAATTTGGGGTCTTACAACCTCCCCTTCTTATGAAATTTCATCCTCGAAATTAGGGTACATACCTGGTATGTCGAAGAGATGAGGATACCTTGACTTCATCTCAGATTCTAACTCCCAAGTCATTTCCTCTACATAGTAGTTTCTCCACAAAACTTTGACTTGAGGTATAACCTTAGAGCGTAGAACATGATCCTTCTTATCCAAGATTTTAACAAGTAACTCTTCATACGTTAAATCTTCCTCTATCTCGTCTGGTTCTAACTCAATAATGTGGTTCGGGTCTTTCACATATTTACGTAACATAGATATGTGAAAAAACGTTATGAACACGAGACATACTTGGCGGTAAGGCGAGTCTATAGGCCACAGTTCCTACTTGCTCAAGAATTAAAAATGGGCCAATGAATCGAGGATTGAGCTTTCCTCTCTTTCCAAATCTCGTAACTCCTTTCCATGGAGCAACACGTAACAACACATGATCTCCAATATCGAATTCTACGTCCTTTCGATGAAGATCAGCATAACTCTTTTGTCGATCTTGTGAAGTTTTTATACGTTGTCGGATCGTTTGAATCTTTTTTGTAGTCATACGTACCAACTCCGGTCCCAACAACGTTGCTTCACCCACCTCATCCCAGCATACTGGAGAACGACACTTTCTCCCATACAACGCTTCAAATGGAGCCATGCCAATACTTGCTTGATAACTGTTATTTTAGGAAAACTCCACCAACAGTAAAAACTTGTCCCAACTTCCTTTGAAGTCAAGGACACAAAGTCTTAATAGATCTTCAAGAGTTTGAATAGTACTCTCCGACTGCCCGTCCGTCTGAGGATGATATGCCGAGCTAAATTGTAAATCTGTGCCCATAGCTTTCTGTAAACTAACCCAAAATCGTGAAGTGAATCTTGGGTCTCGATCAGAAACTATGGATACTGGCATACCATGCAGTTTTACAATCTCATTTATGTACATACGAGCAAGACGTTTAAGTGAATAAGTTTCTCGTATAGGTAAGAAGTGAGCAGACTTGGTCAATCTATCAACAATGACCCAAATTGCATCTATGCCTTAAGAAACCTTGGTAAGACCAGTAACAAAATCCACGGTAATGTGCTCCCACTTCCATTCTGGAATTTCAAGTGGTTGCAATGGACCTTTTGGTACTTGATGCTCCGCCATGACTCGTTGACAAGTTAATGAAAGTAGTATGCATACAAGCCAATCATGTATGATGATAAAGCATATACTTTGTAATCAATCTTATTTATTTATTAATAAAATAATTATTTATTAAAGGCATTTATTATCTACATGGTGTTGTTTTAATAATATGTGATAAACTCATAGTTTTAAACAATGCTTTTAGAATCATGATGAGATCATGCTAATGAGATCTAAATTCTTAGATAGTTTAAAACTAAAATGTTCCCAATCAATGGATTACTAAAAAGGGGATTAGTGAATCCGGATAGATTGGTACGTACGTTGCTTGCTCATTGGATGAGTATGATTGATCTCATGATCATTTGTGTGGAGACACTAAAGCAAATATGTAGGTGCTTATTAGAGAATAAGTTCACTGAGCGTGACTCGCTAAGGAATACCTAATGGAGTTTTACTTGTCTGTCAATGGAAATTCCTGTAGTGATAGTAGTACAAATGATCCTTAGACTTGAGATCATCATAGTATCTTATATATAATGAATTACACTTTGACTTATTCCTTAAGACTCTTAGAGTATATCAAAGGCTATGCTTGAGTGTAATAAGTTATATATGAAGATAATGAATGATCAATAAAGAATCTACCACTTCTAGTAAAAGAAGAGAAATGTCCTATGCGAATCGATAAATGACAACCCAGGAATCCTTGGCCAAGGTGGAATGAAATTAGAAAGTAGTTTCTAATTTGCATTCATTAGGAGTTGTGCATTTAGGAATCGAAATACATATAATTAAATAAAATAAGATTTGACAGTAATTCTATGTCTTATATTTAATTGGGACATTGTATGGTAGAAGGATTGAATTGTACGGTAACTATTAACTCAAAGGTTCTTTTATGATTAATATTGAAATCTATATTATCTGGAAAGTCGTTGATCGCTAGGGAGACTTATCCATATTGTAGAATAAATATTATTTATTTAAATAAATTAATCTTTTAATTTATTTATTTAAATAAGATTAGAATTGTTCTAATTGATTTATTCACAACCGGTTTAATATGGAGAACCTAAAAGGTCACACCATAAAAGGAAGAATAATTATTTAAGAAGTTAATGGCATAATCGTAATAATATGTTAAGTATATTTAATTTAATCTATGGTGATATAATAAATTAAATAGCATAATATTTATTATTTAATATTTTAGAAATATTAAATATAAATTAATAAGAGGAGTCTTATTAATATTATTATTATTATTTTTATTATTATTATTATTATTATAATTTCTAAAGAGTTTAGAAATTAATTTAATATAAGTACTCTCATTTATTCCTAATAGAATTAGGAGGGAAAATTAGTTAAAGGAGTTTAATTAATTATCCCTAATAAGATTAGGGAGCCCATTTAATTAAAAGAGTTTAATTAAATAAATAATATCTTATTTTAATTAAAATAGGGTTACCTGATATCTTTATAAGAGGAGTCTTATATCAGATATCAGATATACGTAATTCCAATTGTGAAGAGTACGCCCCCTTTTTCTATAGAGATAAGAAAAACTAGGGTTTGAGCCAATACACACTTCTTCTTAAAAATTAATCTTCTTTGGTGGATCACCTCTAGAGACCACACAGTTGGGTGACTAATATTGATCAAAGGAAGGAATCTACCAGGAGATTCAAGGAGATCGCGGAGAAGTAGGAGTTGAACTCGTACATGTGGAAGCTCGTATCTACAAGGGTATGATTCCATAACTTCTTGTTCTTCGTTTTAATTAATATTATGCATAAAGGATGATCCGGGTAAATGGTTTGTGAAAAATTTTAAAATCTGATTTTATTATGCGTCCGCTATTTTTGCAATTTGATTGCTACTTTGATTTTTACAAAACCTAAACAGTGGTATCATGAGCCAAACTTTATGCGAATTATTAATTCTTTTGATTCCATATATGTATGGGTATATATTTTAAAAATTATTTATTGGGCATTATTTGTTATATAAAATTATTATTTAAAAAAAATATTTCGCAAAGCCTGTTATTTATTGCAAACTATTTTTGTTTTTTGTTTTTTTCGATATTTGCGAAACCTGTTTTAAAAGCGCTTTCAGTAATTCGTGTGATAGTCAACAGGTTATAGTCATCCACGTGCTTGGTTCATGTTATGTTATAAGATTTCCAGGAGAAACAGGATTCATATATAAGGTATATATGTGATTCTGGAAGTATAGCATGAATTATATAAATATCCTAGCAACAGTCCCGTGCCTCCGGCACTATAGATGTTGTGATTTATTTCAAATTTTGGACGACCTAGATAATTTATTGAGTGAGCGAGAAATTTAAAATCATTTATATTTTATTAGATAGATGGATGGTGAGATTTATTCCAAACTTTGGACGTCCCAGATGATTTATTGAGTGAACGGAAAATTCAAAATCATTTATATTTTATTAGATATAATTAGATATATAGAATATAGATATAGATAGATAGAATTAGATAGATTGTATTTTATTAGATAGATGGATACTGGGATTTATCCCAAACTTTAGACGGCCCAGATGATTTATTGAATGAGCGGGAAATTCAAAATCATTTGTATTTTATTAGATAGATTATAATATAGTAATATATAATATATATTATACATCCTGGTAAGTTTTATTGATGGTGAACTTGATTCATCTTTTTTTGTTAATAGTTAACAGAAGCACGTGAACGTGATTTATGTACGGATATATTATATATATATATATATATATATATATATATATATATATATATATATATATATATATCTTAATAATTTTATAATTAAAATAAAAGAGTTTATTTTAATCTTGAAATTTTTCATGCAACATAACATTGCCCATTAAATGATATTCATATATATATGGAATGATTTTATTTATTGATACATATGATGATATGTATGATAATAAATGAGATTGATTATGGACTATTGACCAATGTGATTGGATTTATTTTGGTTGGATGTTTGAATGAATGAGTTTTATTAAATGGGGTCTGCGTACCTCGTCTCTTTGGTTTTCTTCTTGATGTAAATTCTATCTCTCTCTTATATACTTCCCCTTGACTGTTGATCAAGGTTTCTATTTAAATTAAATAGTATAATGTAATAGGATTAGTTAGAATTTTTTGAAGAACCGGAGATCAATGAGAAAGGAGCGCTCGAAGACCCGTTTGTAATGGAGCCTGAGTTTAAATATAATAGTTATATTTAAATGCTTATTCTTGCACCCTAGGGTTTGACTTTTTGGTTCACTTGGTGGCTCTAGTGAACCAAACTAGAATAAAAATCCATAATCAATCCGGGTAGAATATAGTATTCTATATGTGCATGCTAGTATTATATATATTATATATTATGCAAACATGCTTCGCATGTTTTATAATATAACGCGTATTTTATATATATATTTGCATGCGTGCTAAACAAGATGAGACAAATAATAAAAAATCCTCAAAGTCTTTATATATTAAGTCTTACGCGTTCAAAGATATTTAGAATATCGAACGTCGCCTTCTAGCATTATAAAATTAATAAAGTATTAAATATTTAATATGAATTTGTTGTGTCACCACAAGGCAAATATTAAGTATTTAAGATGTTAATTTATCACATTTGATGCTTATAAAAAAAATTGAACAATATTGTTTTGTTGTGTCACCACAAGGATAATATTTTTCTTTTTTGAATATATGGAAGTGCTAGGTTGGACTTAACTTAGACAATTTTGATTCGGATGTGCCACCACTTGATCAAAATAATCTGATAGACAAAACATAAGGAGTTACATGATGATGTAATTGACAAAGAGTTGTCTACCTATTTATTTATATATAGTTTGTTGTGTCACCACAAGGCTATATATATTTAAAATGGGATCCTTATTCTCACTAGTAAAAACTTTAATTGACTTTTGCCGAACTATATAAACGAGGGTAATATAGTTTGAAGAAAATAGTGAGAGATACCAATATAAAATAAGACCTAATTTATTTTGGTAATTAATTAAATGAATGTTTGCTAAAATATTATCTTTTTACATGCAGAATTTTGAAAATGTCACATTCACTAATTTCACTGCGTAGCATATTTGATGCTAACAAACTGACTGGACCGAACTACACGGACTGGTTAAGGAATCTGAGAATTGTTCTCACTGCTGAAAAGATTTTTTATATCCTAAATTCACATGTACCTGCAAAAGTTGCAGAGACAGCCTCTGAGGAAGAGATTGCTACTTTTAAACAGTGGCAAGATGATGCATCGTGGCTCAATGCATCATGCTCATATCCATGAGTAACGAGCTTCAGCGTCAGCATGAAAACATGGATGTTCCTACTATGCTACTGCACCTTCGAGAGTTGTATGGTGAGCAAAGTAGGACTGCTAGATATGAAATATCTAAGGAGCTCTTCCGATCTCGGATGACCGAGGGCACTACCGTTGAGACTCATGTCTTAAATATGATCAATCTGATTGAACGTCTTGGACAGCTTGGGTTCGTCATGGATGGGGAGTTGAGTCAAGATTTGATCTTGCAGTCACTCCCTGACACCTTCTCACAATTTGTTGTGAATTTTCACATGAATAAGTTGGACGTCAGCTTGCCTGAGTTACTTAACATGTTGAAAACAGCTGAAGGTCACTTCCCATCCAAGAAGAACCATGTCTTACTGGTGGATGATTCTTCCAAGAAAAGGAAGAGGCCTAAGGTATCTTCTGAAAAGAAGAAATCCAAGCAGGCTAAGGGAAAGGCGAAAGTGAAGGATCAAAAGAAACCTGATCCAGCTAGCAAAGGAATTTGCTTCCATTGCAACAAGCCGAGTCACTGGAAGAGGAACTGCAAGGATTATCTTGCGGAACAAAAGCAGAAGAAGCTTGGAGAAGCTTTGAATCCTAATCAAGGTTTTTTTATGATTGAAGTTAATTTTTCTGAAAGTCAATCTTCTACTTGGGTATTGGATACCGGCTGTGGTTCTCACATATGTAATAATATGCAGGGACTTGTCAGAAGTAGAAAGCTGAGCAAGGATGAGGTCGTCCTACGAGTGGAAAATGGAGCAAAGGTTGCTGCATTAGCTATAGGGACTTATTGTTTAGCACTGCCTATGGGCAAGTTCATTAATTTAAATAATTGTTATTTTGTTCCAAATATCATTAGAAACATTATTTCTATCTTTGTATTGGATATGGATGGTTTTAATATTATAATAAAGAACAACAGTTGTTCTATTTATAATGATAATATTTTATATGGTGTTGGTAATTTGCGAAATGGACTTTATATACTTGACTTGCATGAAAATATACTTCAAATTGAACAAACTAAGAAAAGGAAAAGAGATGATGTTAATTATACCTTCATGTGGAACTGTAGACTCGGTCATATTAATGAAACAAGCTTATCCAAGTTGCACAAAGATGGACTCCTAGAGCTATCGGATTATGGATTATATCCAACTTGTGAATCTTGTCTCATGGGAAAAATGACTAAATCTCCTTTTAGTGGAAAAGGAGAAAGAGTTACAGAGTTGTTAGCGTTGGTACACACAGATGTATGTAGACCTGTGACAACGATTGCACGAGGACGATATTCTTATTTTATTACATTCACTGACGATCAATTAAGATTTGGATATGTGTATTTAATGAAATACAAATCTGAATCATTTGGAAAGTTCAAAGAGTTCAGAAGTGAAGTAGAGAAGCAAACTAGAAAGAGTATTAAGATTCTTCGATCTGATCGAGGAGGAGAATACTTAAGTGGTGAGTTTCTCAATTGTCTCAAAGAAAATGGTATAATCTCACAATGGACTCCACCAGGGACGCCACAGATGAATGGTGTATCTGAAAGGAAAAATCGAACATTGTTGGACATGGTTCGATCCATGATGAGCTTTACCGACCTTCCAGTTTCCTTCTGGGATATGCCCTAGAATCGGTTGCATACCTACTTAACAAGGTACCTAAAAAATCAGTCCCCAAGACCCCATATGAGTTATGGACAGGGAGGAAACCAAATCTTAAGCATGTTAAGACTTGGGGTTGTCCAGCTTATGTCAAAAAGTTTGAAAACGATAAGCTACAGACTAGATCTGACAAATTCAGATTTGTGGGATACCCTAAAGAAACATCGGGGTAATATTTATATCATCCAACTGATCAAAAAGTGTTTGTTGTGAAACATGCTACCTTCTTGGAAAATGAGTTTATCCTTGAAGGGGTCAGTGGGAGTAAGATATATCTTGAAGAGGTTCAAGAACCACAAAATACTACAGATCAAAGTGAGGTACCTAACCAAGTGGAGAATCCTTCTGTACCACACCCTATTCGTAAATCTGGAAGAGTACCAAAGATACCTGATAGATATGGACTTGTCATAGAGGATGACGATGAGGTAAGCATAATAGATGATGATGATCCATTGAATTACGAACAGGCTATAGTAGTAAAGACTCAGAGAAATGGCAAGATTCCATGAAATCCGAGATGGACTCCATGTATGAAAACCAAGTATGGACTTTGGTTTTACCACCTGAAGGCATTAAGCCTATTGGGTGTAAATGAGTCTTTAAAAGAAAGACTGGAGCAGACGGCAAGGTAGAGACCTATAAGGCCCGACTGGTCGCAAAAGGTTTTAAACAAAGACAAGGAGTTGACTATGACGAAACCTTCTCACCAGTAGCAATGCTCAAGTCCATTCAGATTTTGCTTGCAATTGCAGCTTACCATGACTACGAAATCTGGCAAATGGCCGTGAAAACGGCCTTCCTCAATGCGAAACTTGAGGAGGATGTGTATATGACACAGCCAGAGGGATTTATTTCAAAGGTTGGAACAAATCAAGTATGTAAGCTACAACGATCCATTTATGGATTGAAGCAAGCTTCTCGTAGGTGGAACATCCGTTTTGATGAGACAATCAAAGAGTTTGATTTTATCAAAAATGAGGATGAACCATGTGTGTACAAGAAGGTTAGTGGGAGCGCTGTTTCATTCCTCGTATTATATGTTGATGATATATTACTGATAGGGAATGATATTCCTATGCTACAATCAATTAAAATCTGGTTATCTGAACACTTCTCCATGAAGGACTTGGGAGAAGCATCCTATATTTTGGGGATAAAGATCTATATAGATAGATCTAAAAGGATGATTGGCTTTTCCCAAGGAACGTACATTGACTCGATGCTAAAAAGGTTTAGCATGGAAGATTCCAAAAGAGGTCTCATGCCGATGAGCCATGGAATACATCTCTCCAAGAAACAGGCCCCAAAGACACCTGAGGAGAGAGACCGAATGAGTAAGATTCCTTATGCTTCAGCAATAGGATCTATCATGTACGGTATGATATGTACTAGACCAGATGTCGCTCATGCACTTAGTGTAACAAGCAGATATCAGTCGAATCCAGGAGAAGAGCACTGGAAGGCAGTGAAAAATATCCTAAAGTACTTAAGAAGAACTAAGGATTTATTTCTTGTCTACGGTGGGTCTGAATTGAAACTAGAGGGCTTCACAGACTCAAGTTTTCAAACAGACCAAGATGACAGTAAATCCATTTCGGGATACGTGTTTACCTTAAACGGTGGCGCAGTGAGTTGGAAGAGTTCCAAACAGCAAACAGTTGCTGATTCAGTGACAGAGGCAGAGTACATAACTGCAAGTGAAGTTGCAAAGGAAGCTGTTTGGATGAAGAAGTTCATTACCGATCTTGGTGTGGTTCCTAGCATTACAGGACTAGTGCCTTTATTCTGTGACAACACCGGAGCTATTGTGCAGGCTAAGGAACCCAGATCTCATCAGAAATCCAAACACGTGTTGCAGCGATTTCATTTGATCAAAGAGATCATTGAAAGAGGAGACGTAACCCTGGAGCGTGTAGACTCTCAAGACAATATTGCAGATCCATTTACTAAAGCGTTAACACAAAAATAGTTTGATCGTCACTTAAAGAAGATGGGTATGAGATACCACGGGGATTGACTTTAGTACAAGTGGGAGATTGAAAGTAATATGCATACAAGCCAATCATGTAGGATGATAAAGCATATAATTTATAATCAATCTTATTTATTTATTAATAAAAGAATTATTTATTAAAGGCATTTATTATCTACATGGTGTTGTTTTAATAATATGTGATAAACCTATAGTTTTAAGCAATGCTTTTAGAATCATGATGAGATCATGCTAATGAGATCTAAATTCTTAGATAGCTTAAAACTAAAATGTTCCCAATCAATGGATTACTAAAAAGGGGATTAGTGAATCCGGATAGATTGGTACGTACGTTGCTTTCTCATTGGATGAGGATGATTGATCTCATGATCATTTGTGTGGAGACACTAAAGCAAGTATGTATGTGCTTATTAGAGAATAAGTTCACTGAACGTGACTCGCTAAGGAATACCTAATGGAGTTTTACTTGTCTGTCAATGGGAATTTCTGTAGTGATAGTAGTACAAATGATCCTTAGACTTGAGATCATCATAGTTGTTAGAGTTTATGCCCTAGAGGCCAATTATTTGATATAATTGCTTAACGTTTTGATATTATATTTGATTGAATAAATATATGATTTTATTATGGTTTTATTTACTGTGTAATATAATTGTTACCATAATAAAATTCCTTAGAATAGTGATACAAATTATATAATTTCAAGTATGTGACTTGAACATGAGATTATATAATTACAATTAGTATCATTGTTCTTAAATGTCCCTAGTCGAGTATCATTGTTGATGGGACAACAATGATGCATTGAGACTAGTATGTGGATTGACTGATGACCAAATCTCATTGGTCATAAATATATGAGATATTAAGTCAATGCATAGGTACATGTTAGAGAACGATGTACTGGACAGACCCACCATGAGAATTCTATATGGAGCATTATGCGAAGTGTCATTAGCAATTCTCATAGTGACAATGATGTAATGGTCATCCGACCTGAAATTGCTATATTACTACACGAGAATTTATGTACTTTGATATCATCAAACGTCACCTTTAATAGGGTGGACTATAAAGGTTATTATTGGGTTCATCATGAATTGTGTGAGAAATATGAGTGATCCAGATGGAATTTAACCATCCTATATATTATAGGTGATATCCATAGGCCTCTTGATTGAGTAGGACTATGAAATGCATGGCCATGCTCAAATAGTGATTTGTTTCATATAGTCTACTCATTGATCAAGAAAACTCAGATTAAATTATGAAGAGTATAACAAATTCAATGACTCGAGTTTAATCTAGGATATTAAGGTTAAAAAGATCAAATTACATTGAAACATTGGTCACGAAAAAGGTTGCATCGAATCGTCGATCTTATTATTACTTGGGTAGCAGTGATGCATTACTAGATGCCGCTCACTATTTATAATTTTATAATATAATTTTAAAATTATTGCTAACATAATAATAACGTATAGGGTCACACACATAGAACGTAATTTAAAAGGGAATTAGTTTAAATTTTAAGGATTTAAATATATTAATATGATTAATAGTATTTAAATCACGAATTTAAATTAAAAGGATAATTTGTATATATGTATATTAATTAAGTAAGACTTAATTAAGATATATATATATATATATATATATATATATATATATATATATAAATTTGGATTTTATGAAATTAGGTTTTGATTAATACCTTATAAATACTATATATATGATATATAGCAGCCAGTTAAAAAATAATCAAAAAAAAAACAAAAACCCTAGCCGCTCTTAGAGAAAGACTAGAGAAAACAGTTTTGAAAATCCTCATCCTTGGTGGCTAGTACCGCGATTCCTTCTTCTGCAGATCGTAGGAAGATTTGTGGAGCGTTTATGTGGATACCGTAGAGACGCAGTTTGTTCGAAAGGCGTTGGAGATTCGACTGCATCGTTTAATCACTTTCTTAATCGGTATAATTTCTAACCACTGAATTAGCTGTTTTTCGCATGGATCCTGTTTAGGGTTTCAAATTTGGTTTAAATTCTTCTATTTCCGTTGTGCGTTTCTGTGTCGAAACCCTACAGTGGTATCAGAGCTACGTGTGAAAAGATTAATTCAGATTACGTGTTTTAATTGTATTTAATATATATGATATATGATGATGCATGTTTACTGATATAAAATTGAATATATGATATTCCGTTGTATGTGTATTCTGGTAATATATATGATGATACTGTTAATCGTATCTTTAATAGGTGGAATAACAATATAATTGTTCTAATCGGATTAGAAGCATGAAGAATCGTTTTAATATGATTAATCGAAACTGGAAATATATGATAAATTCTGGGTGTACTATTATTCGTTTTAATATGATTAAATTGAAACTGGACATATATGATTTGTTATTATGGGTGTTTTGGTGGATTAAAATGTATGATTCTAAAACTGTTTCAGAGATTCGTATGGAAAAATTCTGCAATACAGAATGTAGTTCGATCAGCCGGACCACCGCCAGGGGGGAGACCCCCCCTTAGACCCCTTCGTCGTAGCGCACGATGGTCGTAACCCCAATATGTTATATATAGTTTTCTTTAATTATATATAAATTATTATGTGCTTATTGTGATATGCATGGTGCAAAGTTATGGCCTTTTGACCCATAGGTTAGTGGTTTTTGGTTTTGAAATACGGCTTGCATGTCGCGCCTTTCTATAAATTCTAATGTAATATTCTCTTCTCATCTAAATCCCCTCTAATGTAACTCGAGGTTTCTTTATGTCATGTAATAATCTGTAATTGATGAAGATGTCAAGATGGAGAACACAATGGAAAGATGATGATGGAGAGGAGGCATATGCTTGAGGAAGATCCAAGGAAGTTATTTATTTTAAGATCTTTTACCACCTTAGATTGACCTTCAATCTTTCATTAGCTTGAAAAGATTGACAGTGGATTGGGTCATAACTGTGAAACATTCAATTTTGCACTTTATTTATGCTTGTATGCGATATGATATGATTAATAATGTGCATGTTTAATAAGATTAAAATTGGTGAGATCTATTTTTTTAATAAAATCCCTCATTAAATTATTAAGTCTAAATCAGATGCCTTCCAATGAATAACACTCATCAAGACCTTGATCAATAGATGTAGGTTTGCCAAAGTAAGGTGCCCTATTTATCTAGGTAAGATGCGATAGGATAATTGTGATATCCAAACTGTTAAAATCATTGGGCCCGACTTAACTAAGTTATCTCAATAGGATTGTGGACTTGTTGCCTAAATTTTTAATAGCACTTTACCACACAAGTATACGCGTTCAATTGTAATATTCAGCAAGCAAGGATATCGTTCTCACGAGGAAATAGACTAATATGTATCAATTACTAATTCTAATGCAATTAATCCTATTTTAAACTACGAAAATTTTGTTTGTGATTTGAAAATTTAAGCTTAACAAACTAATAATTAAAATCAAAATTTCACAAGAATAACTGCAGATTTAACAGGTTAAGATTACAACTTCCCTTGGTATTTCATCTAAACTAACTTACTTCCCATTTAAAATAAATCAATTAATATGAATCATTATCCAAGAATGCTTTATGAATATTCACGCACTTCTTCCAAAGACACGTGAACAAATCCTCGTAAATCCAATCTTTAAGATGCGGAATTACAAGGAACACCCCAGTTAATCAACTCACTATATTCCTATGTGAATCAAGTTAATTAGGGTTTATGCACAAATTCTTTCAATGGATACAAAAGACACATAGGTATATTCCTATCCTACACGCTAATCATATTAACCCTATTCAGATTATATGAACAGATGTTATCATATCCAGATCTCAATCTATACTCCATCTTCCAATTTTATATAGATTATCACAGTAATTGTTGGCCAAACAATTAATCAATAAACATAAGATATAATAAAAAATTCAATAAAAACCAACTTTCATTCAATGAGAAACTTGCAATTTAAACTACATACCAAGTTCCGTTGCAATCTTAATTAAAATTTAGTTCATGATAATAATGAAGAAAAACATCATCCAGATTAATAATCCAAACATCCCAGATAATTACAAAAGATAAAACTAGAGAAGAGAAGAAGAAACTCTGAATTTGCTCCAATACTCTCTCTTAGATCTTCAGCCCTTGCAATTCTCCTTTGTGTTTTTCTTGTTGTTCTCTCTGTAAATCTCTTGAAAAATTAGTTGATACGTCTTTTCTAAAGTCTTCTCCTATTTGTATTGGTCTTAGCCCTCATTCAGACTCCTATTTGGCTTCAAAAACCCACTTGGCAGTAGAAAAACACATCTTTTTATGCACTTGAGCGCCTAGGCGCTCAACATAGGCCATTTCCAAGCGCCTAGGCGCTTGACCAGGACCACAGAATTACAAAAATGCCACTCAGCTTTAATTTTCATGATTTTTGACCTTTTTCTTCTCCGAAATGACCAATTTGTCCCTCCAGTCCAACCTACAACAAATAAACACAAAACACATAAAAAGATACTAAAAAACAATAAAAGATAACAATAATTAAGTTTAATAATATCGGATTCATAGGTTTAAAACCTATTATCAAATACCCCCAAACTTAACCAATTGCTTGTCCCCAAGCAACACAACACAATGCAATAACTAAATATGCAATGCAAATGCAACTAGATAAATGATTAAATTCCAGCAGTCAAACAGAACAAAATCTATTCATCAAGCCTCAGAGAAATCACAATAAACATGCTAGTACATCATATCAAGACAGATTAATAATTTCCTCGTTAATCATCAAATATTAACCTGTTATTATTCATATAGTGTGTGTGTGCTTAACATCCATGCTAACTGATATGATGCTAAATACAACACATAATAAATCTCTTTAAAGGAATCATACAGTGTAAACTCACAAAATTCACAAACAAGCTAAAACCAACTAAAAACAAATATCCACCAAATTTAAGAGTCCAATCCGGGATACTTATGCTTTATTGTGCTTTACGGTGGCTTTTTGCTCTTTTCCCGTTTTATTTTATTTTATTTTTTTTTAAATTATATATATATATATATATATATATATATATATTAACCATGACTGTGCAATGTCTCATTCCATTAGGCTAACAGTGCTACCCCTTAGCGAGCTTTCGACCAACGACTCCCAGACCATATAAGACCTTAGGGCGCTAGGTTTTAAGATACCCCTTCGGGCGTACTTGCTCAAGTAACAAAGGCCCCGAAACAAAACTAGCCACGATATTATTTTTCTTTTCTCTCTTTTTTTTAAGCTTATATATCCCAAATTCTTCCCCCAAACTTAAGTTTTTATCTAAGTTCAGTCATCTTCGCCTATTCATGTCTTTCATTCATTCAAACTAGCATTATCCTCTAGAAGTCCATTATGTGTCAATTTAAACTCAATCAGTCAACATAGTTGTTTTTACTGTGCTATCCTTATTATATCAGTTTCAAACAGGTAAAGATTCAAATCATGACAAGAAATCACATCAAAGTCTTAACAGACAATACTATACTTGTCTACTCAATTCCAATCTCATCACTGGCCAAAACAGACTTAAACTATCTAACAGCTGGAAACATGCACATACTTTTAATTTTTTTTTTTTTAGGAAATTAAAATGAAAACTACATGAATGCAAACTACATGAAAAACTATTAACTAAATACTATATGAATGCACTAGATGAAAACTACATGCATGAAATGGAGCTGGAAAATTACACCCCCAAACTTAACCGATGCAATGTCCTCATTGTATATAAGAAACAAAAATTAAGAAATTAAGCACTGAGGACTTCCCTGAAAGAAAGAAGCTTTATTCCTCGTCAGTATCCTCCTCCTCTTCTTCTTCCTCTTCTTCTTCATCTGGGGGGTACGCAGACAATGGTGGAAATTGGTAGGGAGCGGCACCTGGATTCATGCGGGCAAACATTTCGAGGAATGTTGCACTAAAATTCTGATACACCTCCGTTTGTCGCTGAGCTAAACTATCCTGATTCCTTTCCATTCAGTCAAAACCCTGCTGAACTCAAGTGGCCACCATGTCGATCCTTCTAGTTTGATTTCTTAAATCTCGACGGATATCTTCAAAAACATTCGGTGGTGGCCCAGAACTTCCAGCTACAGAAGGATTGTCGTGGAACTGTTGAGTAGGCTCGTCTGCAAGCTCGGGAGGAGCAATAATGAATCCTAACCCTCTCGGGTGTGGTATACCCCCACCCCATACCTTGTACTTCTTAATAAGCGAGTGGTCAATTGCGGCTAAAGGAGGTTGTGTAGCTTCCTCGGCATCCCATTTTACCCCAGCTTGTTGACATAGCCCAGTGATCAAAGATGGGTGTGGTAATCCACCTGAGGTCCCTCCTTGAATTGCTCTATTAATGGAATCATGTATAACCTGACCCACATCTATAGTCTTTCCTGATGCAATGCAGAAAAGCAACGCTGCCCTTTGATTTATAACATCACTCATATGCCTACACGGCATCAACTTGGCACAAATAAAGGCATGCCATGCTTTCCCATAACTGCTTAGTTTGGATGCGGGGAACAAAACAGCTTCTTGTTGATCTGTTAATTTCCATGTTGTTCCAGGTACACACAAGGCTTGAATGATCTCACTGTAGTCTAGCTCGTGCTCTAAATATTGCATGTAGCCATTATTGGGTATCATGTTCAAGCCGTAATAAGCATTTATTGGCCCAAAACTGACCTCCACTGATTTTCCGCGAACCCATATTATGTTACCAACATGATCTTTTGCATTGGCGTAGAATTCCTTAACAATTTTAACAACCGATGCGTCTGGTTGGGCTGTAAATTTTACCCATCTTCTACTCCCAATCATTTATAATAATTTCCCATCTTCTATCTCTGGCAATAATCCTCGCTCGGGAATTAGTGCTTTATTAGAAAGTACATTGTAATATCTTTCGGACGCTTGAGCATTTGTAAATCTCTTTTTGTCATACTTTTGCGAAGTGCCCGAAGTCTCTCCTCTTTGTCTCTTAGTAGCCATAGTCTTATCTAATATGTTCTTGCCAAACCAAATGATACTCAGTGACTTAGGATAGCCAAATTCCTCTTTGTGACAAATTATCGAACACTTGGTGTGCACATATTTGGAACCCTATTGGTAGGCACTCCCCCAAACTTAATTTTCACCAATTTTTCCAATTACTAAGCACACTATACTTCCAAGGCAATACAAGCAACAATTAAGAGTACCCACACCTCTTTGAGCCAACACAATGAAAGAAACTAGCTTCAAAGTACTAACATAGCTATTATCCAAGTGAATCCAAATAATTTGCAATAAAATCTTGTGTACTTACTTGGGTATAGCCAAATATGATGTTTCAATCAAAGTTGGATGAGCAATTTGAGCTTTAAACCCTTACCTTAGATAGATGTGGCTTGAATGTAGTTTGATGCCCGAATTGGTGAAGAAGGATGACAATATGGAGCTTAGATGCCTTAGTTTGGGTAGAGATTTAGTGTTGGATTAGGATTTGGAAGAGAAAGATGGTTGTTATGGCTAGAGTAGATGAGGGTTAAGAGTGGAGTGAGTTAGAGATGGAGTAGGAGAGCAAGAATGTGTTTGATTTGGGGATGGAAGAGTGTAGCCCGATTAGGGCTTTTATTATTATTATTATTATTTTTTATTGGAGCGCCTAGGCGCTTGAGATTGTACTGTTTGGACCGCCTAGGCGGTTGGCTGCAGAAATCTTGGGTCGTGTGGAGCGCCTAGGCGCTTGGTTTAGGCTTGGCTGGACCGCCTAGGCGCTTGGTCAGAAGAATAGTTACTGACTTGGAGCGCCTAGGTGCTTGATTTGGCCTTGGCTGGAGCGCCTAGGCGCTTGGCCAGTGTACAATGCATGTTTTGGTGTTTTACGCTTCTGGTATGCCATACCTCCAATAATGTGGTTCCTTCCACACCAAAATTTGCGGAATGGATTAGAAATTTGAGATTTTGACGAGTGGACATTCAACTTATTACGATCATAAATGGTTGGCCTCCTTTCCTGCAATAAATTGAATATCTGTTAGAGAACGATGGATGTAACAAATCCTAAACTATAAAAGTTTAACCACTAAATAAACTAACAGTAGAGCAAATTAATAAAAATAAAAATAGCAAATAACAATAAAAATTCCTGGGTTGCCTCCCAGTTAGCGCTTGGTTTATAGTCTTCAGCCTGACTTTCTCCTCTGTTCTAATCAGCAAGGTTGACTGATGTCTTTTCACGATCAACACAACCCCCATAGTAGTGCTTCAATCTTTGACCGTTGACTTTAAAAGTATGTTTTGAATTCGGGTCTTCCACTTCCACAGCTCCATGAGGATAAACTTTTGTAATGATAAATGGCCCTGACCAACGAGATTTCAACTTTCCAGGAAACAGTTTAAGCCTTGAATTGTATAATAACACTGTTTGCCCTGCTTCAAACTTTCTTTCCAGAATTTTCTCATCATGCCACTTCTTAATCTTTTCTTTATATAACTTCGCGTTCTCATACGATTGGAGTTTGAATTCTTCCATTTGGTTCAATTGTAAGAGGCGCTTCTCCCCCGCAGCAGACATATCAAAATTTAACTTCCGAATTGCCCAATAAGCACTATGTTCGAGTTCAACTGGAAGATGGCATGCCTACCCATAAACTAAACTGTACGGAGACATCCCTATCGGAGTTTTGTAAGCTGTACGGTATGCCCATAAAGCATCGTCCAACTTGCTAGACCAATCTTTCCGACTAGGATTCACTATCTTCTCGAGGATTCGTTTCACTTCTCGATTAGATACCTCGGCTTGACCACTTGTTTGTGGATGGTAAGCAATAGCTATCTTATGAGTTACTCCGTACTTAACGAGGATAGCTGAGAACTGCTTATTACAGAAGTGCGTGCCTTCATCACTAATGATTGCGCGAGGAGTGCCGAATCTAGAGAAAATGTTCTTCCAAATGAACTTAATCACAACCTTTGCATCATTGGTGGGCGATGCTATAGCTTCTACCCACTTCGAAACGTAGTCCACCGCTAGAAGTATATAGGAGTTACAGAAAGAAGGTGGAAATGGTCCCATGAAGTCAATTCCCCAAACATTAAACAATTTGACTTCCAGGATCATATTAAGTGGCATCTCGTGTCGCTTTGATATATTACCAACTCTTTGGCATCTGTCACATTTTAATGAAAACACACGGGCATCTTTGAAGAGTGTTGGTCAGAAAAATCCACATTGAAGCACTTTAGCTGCCGTTCTTTCTCCCCCAAAATGTCCACCATAGTCAGATGCATGACATTGGTATAGAATATTCTCCATTTCAACTTCCGGGACACACCTTATTATTACTTGATCGCCACATTATTTAAATAAGAATGGCTCATCCCATAAATATTGTTTCACATCATGGAGAAATTTCTTCTTCTGTTGGCTTGTCAAATCGGCAGAAACACCTTACTGACAATGAAATTTACATAATCTGCACACCATGGTGTATCCATCCTTACCGCAAATAGTTGTTCATCCGGAAAAAATTCGTTGATCACTGTTGTATCATTTTTCTTTAGTTCTGAATTCTCTAATCGTGATAAATGATCAGCAACCTGATTTTCTGTTCCTTTTCGGTCCCGGATCTCCAAGTCAAACTCTTGTAGCAATAATACCCATCTAATTAATCTCGGCTTCGCATCTTTCTTTGCTATTAAGTACTTAATTGCCGAATGATCTGTAAACACAATCACCTTTGTCCCAATTAAATATGAGCGAAATTTATCAAATGCATAAACAACTGCTAATAGCTCCTTCTCGGTAGTGGTATAATTCAGTTGAGCATCCGTCAATGTCTTACAAGCATAGTATATAGCATGAAAAATTTTATCCTTTCGTTGGCCAAGAACTGCGCCAATCGCATAGTCGCTAGCATCACACATTAATTCGAACGGGATATTCCAATCTGGCGCTATGATTACAGGTGCGGTAACAAGTTTCTTCTTCAACACATCAAAAGCTTCCAGGCATGCTTGATTAAAGTTGAATGGGACATCCTTCTCCAAAAGATTGCAAAGTGGTTTTGTGATTTTGGAGAAGTCTTTTATAAATCGTCTATAGAAACCAGCGTGTCCCAAAAAACTTCGAATACCCTTTACAGAAATAGGTGGTGGCAGGTTCTCAATGGTTTCGATTTTAGCTCTATCAACCTCAATTCCTTTTGATGACACTCGATGACCCAAGATTATCCCTTCTTGCACCATAAAATGACATTTCTCCCAGTTTAAAACCAAATTCGTTTCCATACACCGTTTGAGCACGAGCGTTAGATTTTCCAAACAATAATCAAACGAATCCCCAAAAACTGAAAAATCATCCATAAATACCTCAAGATTTTGTTCAACCATATATGAAAAAATAGCCATCATACACCGTTGAAATGTCGCTGGCGCATTACATAACCCAAAAGACATTCTGCGAAAAGCAAAGGTGCCATATGGGCATGTGAATGTTGTTTTCTCCTGATCCTCGGGTGCAATGGCGATCTGGTTATAGCCTGAGTATCCATCCAAGAGATAATAATACTCGTGCCCTGCAAGCCTGTCCAACATCTGATCTATGAATGGTAGAGGAAAATGGTCCTTACGAGTGGCCTTATTCAACTTTCTGTAATCCATACACTCGCCAACCCATAACTGTTCGAGTTGGGATCAATTCATTATGCTCATTCGCAACTACTGTCATTCCCCCTTTCTTTGGCACGCATTGAACCGGACTTACCCATGAGCTATCTGAGATAGGGTAGATAATTCCCGCATCCAACCATTTAATGATTTTTTTTTGACAACTTCCTTCATGATGGGATTGAGTCTTCGTTGTTGTTCAATAGTTGGTTTTGCTTCATCTTCCAACAAAATCTTATGCATACAAGAGCAGTCTTGTATTGTCGAAGTACCCTTAGTAGCTTTTCTTCTTGAACCTTATCAAGTGATGCAGAAATAATGACTAACAAGGAGGAAGAAGAACCAAGGTAGGCGTACCAGAGGTGGTTAGGCAATGGCTTAAGTTCCAAGGTAGGAGGTTCTTCTAAGGATGATGTCACCTTTTCATCTAGCTTTCCCCCATAATCCAGAGGTTCAAATTTTTGCAAACATCGTGTGAACTTCGGAGTTGAATCTAACATTTGAACCCATTCTAGCACAGTTGAATCATCAAATAAATTTTCACTAACCAATGCGGTTTCAAGAGGGTCTTCAATCACAGATTCACTAAATACCTCTTCAGTTGCTTCTTCAATCAGATCAACTCTAAAGCACTCTTCCTCTCCCTTCGGAAATTTCATAGCCTTGAAAACATTAAAAGTTATTTCTTCATCTTGAACTCTCATTGTTAACTCTCCCTTTTGTACATCAATTAATGTCCTTCTAGTGGCTAAAAATGGTCTTCCAAGGATAATGGGTATGTCTTTATCCTCTTCGTAGTCCAACACAATGAAGTCAGCTGGAAATATGAATTTGTCCACCTTCACTAATATGTCTTCCACAATGCCCCTAGGGTATGTCACTGATCTATCTGCGAGCTGTAGAGAGATATTTGTTGGCTTTGGTGCTGGTAATCCCAACTGAGTGAAGATCGAAAGTGGCATCAAATTAATACTCGCACCCAAATCACACAAACATATGTTAAAGAACTGGGGCCCAATCGTGCAAGGTATGGTGAAGCTACCCGGATCCTTCAACTTCGGTGGTAACTTTCTTTGCAGAATTGCACTACATTCTTCTGTCAACGCTACAGTTTCGAACTCCCCTAGCTTCCTCTTTCTTGCTAAAATATCTTTCATGAATTTTGCATAGCTAGGCATTTGTTCTAAAGAATCTGCGAATGGAATGTTAATTTGCAGCTTTTTGAACACTTCTAAAAATTTTGAAAATTGTCTATCTAATTTCTGCTTTTGAAATCTTTGAGGAAACGGCACAGGTGGTACGACTGTTGTTTGCTTATCTTCTTGTTGTTTTGTCATAACGTTTTCCCCAGATTTACTTTCCGAATGTCCACTCTCTTGTTCACAATCCTCAGCAGAAATTATTTTCTTGTGTCCGTCCAAATCTGTAGTCAACTCCTTCCCACTTCTGAGTGTAACTGCCTTACAGTGCTCATTTCCATCATTCCTTGGATTTTTCTCCGTATCACTAGGTAAAGAACCTGGAGTTCTAGTATTCAAAGCATTAGCTATCTGCCCCATTTGGTTCTCAAGATTCTTTATTGCAGCTGATTGGTTTTTCGTTGTGGCTTCAAACTGAGTTGCCAATCTTGCCAACAATTCTTCCATTTGTGATAACTTATCAGGTTGATGAGGTTGTGGGTGTTGTTGAGTTTGTTGATGTGGCTGAAATCCAGGTGGATATGTTTGCCTTGGAGCTTGAGCATGTGACTGATTATTACTCCAAGAAAAATTCGGGTGGTTTCTCACTCCTGAATTGTAGTTGTTTGAATAACTGCCCTGCTGCCTGTTATAATTGGAAACAAACTGGACTGACTCAGGATTTATTGCACATTGATCACTTGAGTGGTTACCCGCACATATTTCACAAATCGTTTCCATTTTCTGAACTGGTTGTACCCCAAGTGCATCTATCTTCTTTGTAAGAGCAGAAATCTGAGCTGTCACTTGAGCTGACAATGCTGTCATCGCATCCACTTCATACACTCCAACTGTCCTTGGCTGAGTCGTTCTTGCTGTTGGCCATTGGTAATTATTAGCTGCCATGGTTTCAAGAAACTGATACCCCTCATCACAATTCTTGGCCATAATAGCTCCTCCTGCTGCAGCATCTATACTCGATCTCACTGTGCTGAATAAACCGTTATAAAAAGTTTGCACCTGAAGCCATTTAGGAATCCCATGGTGTGGACATTTTCGCAATGAATCTTTGAATCTCTCCCAAGCTTCATATAGTGATTCTGAATCATGCTGAACGAAAGAGAAGATATCGTTCCGCAACTTTACTATTTTTGCAGGCGGGAAAAACTTTACAAGAAATTTCTGGGCGAGATCATTCCATGTAGTAATCGAGCCTGGTGGTAGTGAATGGAGCCAACTCTTAGCCTTATCTCTGAGAGTAAATGGAAATAGCCTTAGCCTTATTGCATCCTCTGACACATTATTGTACTTGAAAGTATCGCAAATTTCTATAAAGCTGACTATGTGATCGTTCGGATCATCATTTGGTAACCCTCCAAACTGACATGAATTTTGAATCATCTGTATTGTCCCTGGTTTTATCTCAAAACTTGTAGCAGTAATGGCAGGCCTCGTAATACTCGACTGAATTTCAGTAACCCGCGGTGTAGCATAATCCCGCAGTGCTTTTTGCTCTTCTTCAGCCATAGTATCTTTCTTATCAAGTGCTTCTTTGGTTTCTTTAACCCACTTACGCAACCGCTGAAATTTTTTCTCGATGTCGTCCTCGTGCGGCAATAAATCTGGCTTCTTCGATCGCGTTTGCATACACTAGTCAAGAACACCTGAATAGAACAGAACAGAAAAAGTTTAAATTAAGATTAACGCTATAAAAATCAATAATGACAAAATATTAAACTAATTTCCCCGGCAACAGCGCCAAAAACTTGTTGCCTAAATTTTTAATAGCACTTTACCACGCAAGTATACGCGTTCAATTGTAATATTCAGCAAGCAAGGATATCGTTCCCACGAGGAAATAGACTAATATTTATCAATTACTAATTCTAATGCAATTAATCCTATTTTAAACTACGAAAATTTTGTTTGTGATTTGAAAATTTAAACTTAACAAACTAATAATTAAAATCAAAATTTCACAAGAATAACTGCAGATTTAACAGGTTAAGATTATAACTTCCCTTGGTATTTCATCTAAACTAACTTACTTCCCATTTAAAATAAATCAATTAATATGAATCATTATCCAAGAATGCTTTATGAATATTCACGCACTTCTTCCAAAGACACGTGAACAAATCCTCGTAAATCCAATCTTTAAGATGCGGAATTACAAGGAACACCCCAGTTAATCAACTCACTATATTCCTATGTGAATCAAGTTAATTAGGGTTTATGCACAAATTCTTTCAATGGATACAAAAGACACATAGGTATATTCCTATCCTACACGCTAATCATATTAACCCTATTCAGATTATATGAACAGATGTTATCATATCCAGATCTCAATCTATACTCCATCTTCCAATTTTATATAGATTATCACAGTAATTGTTGGCCAAACAATTAATCAATAAACATAAGATATAATAAAAAAATTCAATAAAAACCAACTTTCATTCAATGGGAAGCTTGCAATTTAAACTACATACCAAGTTCCGTTGCAATCTTAATTAAAATTTAGTTCATGATAATAATGAAGAAAAACATCATCCAGATTAATAATCCAAACATCTCAGATAATTACAAAAGATAAAACTAGAGAAGAGAAGAAGAAACTCTGAATTTTCTCCAATACTCTCTCTTAGATCTTCAGCCCTTGCAATTCTCCTTTGTGTTTTTCTTGTTGTTCTCTCTGCAAATCTCTTGAAAAATTTGTTGATATGTCTTTTCTAAAGTCTTCTCCTATTTGTATTGGTCTTAGCCCTCATTCAGACTCCTATTTGGCTTCAAAAACCCACTTGGCAGTAGAAAAACGCATCTTTTTACGCACTAGAGCGCCTAGGCGCTCAACATAGGCCATTTCCAAGCGCCTAGGCGCTTGGCCAGGACCACAAAATTACAAAAATGCCACTCAGCTTTAATTTTCATGATTTTTGACCTTTTTCTTCTCCGAAATGACCAATTTGTCCCTCCAGCTCCAACCTACAATAAATAAACACAAAACACATAAAAAGATACTAATAAACAATAAAAGATAACAATAATTAAGTTTAATAATATCGGATTCATAGGTTTAAAACCTATCATCAGTACCATTAGATGGACTAGAAACAAATGTTGTTTACCAAACTATCCAGGAGTTATATATATATATATATATATATATATATATATATATATATATATATATATATATATAATTGACAAGGGGTTGTCTACCTAAATAATTATGTTTTGAGAGAATAGCCAAAGCTAACTTAAGGCATAATGAAATATGGATCTTGGCTCACTAGAAAGATTTAATAGAAAATGCTTTCCGAATTAATGGCGAGGGCTATTAATTTGAATAAAATAGTGGGAGGTATTTTTTGAATGTACTATTATCAATTATATAATATCAACTCTGCAATTTGACTTATTATTTTTGCACTTATAAATTGTAGATATCAAATGGCAAACAACAACAATACAAATAGTCTTTCATTACGATCAGTCCTTGAAAAGGACAAGCTGAATGGAATTAATTTCCTTGACTGGCTTAGGAACTTGAGGATTGTCCTCAAACAAGAGCGCAAGCTATATGTCCTTGATGGGCCCATTCCTGCAGCACCAGCTGTCACTGCACCACGTGCGGAGCATAATGCTTACAAGAAGCATCAAGATGATGCTCTGGACGTGAGTTGTGTCATGCTAGCAACCATGAATGCTGAGCTTCAGAAGCAACATGAGTTGATGGATGCTTATGATGTAAGACCCCAGTTTTTATAAATAAAGATGAATTTTCATAATTATTATTTTTGAATATTATGGAATAAATTTGATAAAATATAAAGTTGTGGGTAATATTTGTAAATTTTGCAAAGTACGCAAGTTGTTATAAAATATTCGTTTGGTCGGGGAATATTCTTTTTGTCGGGGAATATTCGTACGACGGCACAATCATTGGTGGACCCCACAACGGAAGTATTGTTGTAGTTAGAAAACGACAAAATTATCTTTCTATAAAATAACGGCGGAGGTGTTACCGTTAAAACTGTTGAACTACTCGGTAGTAAAAGTACAGTAATACGCGTTGTTGCATAGTAGCACACGGTATTAATTATTGATGCTTACGTGAGAAGTCACTCAGCTATACTCAATTATTGCTACAGTAATTGCTGCATCATATCTCTTATATTATTGATTCAATTATTGTCACAGTATCATCTGTATAATATGTTATATTATCTAAATAATAATTGAGACGACAAGTTATAAATGATTAATAATTGTTGAAAGATTAAATATGTGTTGATTAAAAATAAAATAACATGATTTCTGGTAATTTTTATTCAATCCTTGATGTATATAAAGAGTCTATTATTAGACGTTTGTGGTAAGTTTAATTATTTATGGGGGGCCATATGTCATCATCTAAGAGTCTCTTTCATAAATAGTAATTACCTTCGTAAATAGTAATTATTTTCGTAAATAGTAATTACCTTCGTAAATAGTAATTATTTTCGTAAATAGTAATTACCTTCGTAAATAGTAATTATCTTCGTCAATAGTAATTACCTTCGTAAATAGTAAATACTTTCGTAAATAGTAATAAATCTTCTATAAATAGAGGCCTAGGGCTTCATTATTTTTCACGAATTCGTTCAAGCTATAGAGAGAGAAAGTATAGAGAGAGTAATAGAGAAAGAAGAAGAGTATTCGGTTACTACACTACTGCAGTATTCAGTCTCCTAATACGGTAAGGGGTGTTACTCTTTCTTCTTGAAGAGAACTTATGTTATTCCATTCGTTGTTATTCTGTTGGAATAACCTGTAAAAGTGGCATACCCTATACATGACCTGTATACGCGGTGTACCCTATACTTGGTGAAATCCTTATGTTATTCCATTTCTTATTATTCTGTCGGAATAACCTGTATACGCGGTTTACCCTATACTTGGTGACATTCTTCTATTATTCTGTTGGAACATCCTGTCTGTGTGTTTTACATCGGACCTGGTTCCGTCTTTATTATTCTGTTGGAACATCCTGTCTGTGTGTTTTACACCGGACCTGGTTCCGTCTTTATTATTCTGTTGGAATATCCTATCTGTGTGTTTTACACCGGATCTGGTTCCGTCTTTATTTATTATTCTGTTGGAACATCCTGTCGGTGTGAATTTCACCTGACCTGGTTCCGTTATTTATTATTCTGTTGGAATAACCTGTCTGTGCGGTCTATCGCATGCATGGTGATTTCTTTTGTTATTTCATTCTTTATTATACTCAGTTGGTTAAAACTTTAACTTCTATACTCCATGAAATTAGTAGAATATCCTTGGTATTTGCGCTTCATCCAGTATCCTTTCATGAAAATATTCTTCTGATCATTCTTGAATTTTACACCACAAAACAGTATCGTGTTGACAATTTGGACGTTAATAATTTCTGGATAAAATAATTCTTGAACTTGTTTTATTGAATTATTATATCATTGTCATCATCCTCATGTTTATATTTTGTTGAAAGTCATCTGTGGCCTGTAGTGCATAGATGGACTTGGTATGATTATGACCAGGGATTATTCGGTGTAATCATGACCGTAATATTACAAGTGATGTAAAAATTAAAAATCCTCATTGGCCCGTAGTGCATTGATGGACAGTTGTTGGCATGATCATGACCACTAATGAATACACAAATATTCTTGGCCGTAGTGCATGAATAATTGTGGTCGTGATACTAAAGAATATCCTTGGCCGTAGTGCGGGGGTGATTCGATGATGTGGAATATTTATTAAGCTGAGTCTCAGCCATAACGATGATGAAAAACCTTTTAAATCATAAAAGATAGTAGTTTTTATTTTCTACTTGACTCTTTTAATGGATTGCTGGTTCCGCTGCAGTTAAACATGATATTTATTATATTTTATCAGTTTAACACTGTTGAAGGCTAATGATAATTTATTCTGCATTATCTTAGTCATAATATTTCTTACTGGGCTAGTTGAGCTCACCCTTTCTTTCACTGTTCTCTTCAGGAAATGAGAATATAGCTGGGACGAGTCGGGGAACGGAGTGATGGACCAGAGAATAGTATTAGTAGTCCTCACTATTCTGTTAAATAGTGTGACAATAATTGTATTGAGGACTCCTTTTGAGTTTGTATGATCTCTAGTAGATATTTATTGTATTCAAACTCACAGTTGTATTTTGTCGTATTATACACGACAGTGGTATTAGTAAGTTGTATTTGAATTCTGTACCATGTATCTGACGACTCAAGATGGGTGATGTATACCTAATTTTGGGTGCGTCACAGTTGGTATCAGAGCTTAGGGATATGATCCCTGGCTAAGATGTGAGAATAGTACTAGGAGGGGAGAGACGGGGAATTCCTTCGCTAGTATGACCTACCTAAGTTTATGTGCTATTTTATTGGTCGGTCAGAATATAGGGATAATATGTTACATGTCAATTAACCTTTTGTTTTGTGGCAGTATCTGAAAATGACATCTGAGAATGTTGAGAATGACAATGGAGCACAGGTGATCGTTGACTCACCACATATCAATAATCAGTATAATGTGCATCAGGAAGGCGAAAATCCTCATGCGAACAACAACACTGACCAAATGACGAATGATCAAATGTTCAGAGGTTTTATGCAATTCATGCAACAGCAGGCGAGAGCAACTCCTGTCCAAAACGTAGATGGAAACACGGGAAACTCTCGGGCGGTCACCGCTAAACAATTCAAGGAGCTGGGACCACCGGAGTTTAAGGGAGAGCCAAAACCACTTATGGCGGAAACATGGATAAAGCAGATGACCAAGATATTTGATGTCTTGGGATGCTCCGAGGAGCAAAAGGTTCCCTTTGCCGCCTTTATGTTGCGCGGAGAGGCAGATTATTGGTGGGAATCGGTAAAACATACTCAACCTGCTGTACTAAAGATATCTTGGGAGAAGTTCCAGGAGCTGTTCAATGACAAATACTTTCCCGAAAGTATTCGCCACATGAAGGAGGTGGAGTTTATTAAGTTGGAA
The DNA here is from genome assembly GCA_020205505.1 of Panax japonicus. Classification (NCBI taxonomy): domain Eukaryota; kingdom Viridiplantae; phylum Streptophyta; class Magnoliopsida; order Apiales; family Araliaceae; genus Panax; species Panax japonicus. The sequence goes on along the minus strand of CM035104.1, from coordinate 34,889,923 downwards.
CAAAATAATATGACCGTGTCGCAATACGAGGCAAAATTTGCAGAGTTATCACGGTTTGCGTCCCACTTAGTGGATAATGAAGAGAGAATGGCGCGAATGTTTTTAAGAGGTTTGAAGCCGGAGATACGTCAACATCTTATTTCTCATAAACTGTGTTTGTATTCAGATATTGTAAATAGGGCTCAGTTAGTGGAGCGCGATAACGAGTCAACTCAACTAAAAGAGAGCAGCCGGCAAAATTATAATACCAGCGAGAGTGGTCATCGAAGCGGTGACAACAAGCGTGGAGGGAATCAGCAAGCCAGAAATGGTAACCACTTCGGTGGTAATCAGGGCCAAAACAATAAGAATGGACATTTCAAGAAGAGGAGATTCAACAATGATGGAAAGACGTCAGCACCAGCACCCGTTGTTAAGGAAGGAGAAAGGCCACCTATCATATGCTTCAAATGCGGAGGGGAGGGACACATCAGTCCAAATTGCGCGATGCCGTCTAAAGCATGTTATAATTGTGGAAGAGAAGGTCACTTAGCCCGATTTTGTCATTTACCAAAGACAAATTCAGCTAGGATGGAGGCACCAAAGGTCGTCCCAGAAAGGTCAAAGCCGGTAGTGCAAGGGAGAGCGTTTGTTGTGACCTCCCAAAAAGCAAGGAACCCGAATGAGGTCATCACGGGTAAGCTTATCATAAACTCTAACGAAGTCTATACTTTATTTGATACCGGTTCTACCCATTCTTTTATTTCTCCTACTTGCGCTCATCGATTAAATTTAACTCTGGAGAAATTAGACTTTGACTTATCTGTGGAAACTCCGTTGGGAGAAACCTTCATTACATCCACTGTTTATAAGTCTTGTTTGGTTCAAATCGGTACCCTCACATTACCTGTAGATCTTATTTCATTGAAAATACTTGCATTTGACGTGATTCTAGGGATTGATTGGTTAACTACTCATCATGCAAAAATTGATTGTTTCCATAAGGTTGTTAGCTTTCATATTCCTAATCAACCTATTATGCGAATTCAAGCGATCAAACCATTAAAATCAATCACGGTCATCTCAAGCCATAAAGCTATTCGTTTATTGAAAAACGGATGTCAAGCTTTCTTAGCTCATGTCACAGATTTAAACAAAAATACGTCAGTTTTGAACGATATTTCTATTGTTAATGAATTTCCTAACGTATTCCCCGAAGAAATTCCTGGCCTACCCCCAGAGCGTGAGATTGAATTTTGTATCGACCTTGAACCCGGTACAAAACCCATTTCTAAAGCCCCATATCGAATGGCTCCTATTGAACTTCAGGAGTTAAAAACCCAACTGCAGGAATTGTTAGACATTGGCTTTATTCGTCCTAGTACTTCTCCTTGGGGTGCTCCTGTTCTATTCGTGAAGAAGAAAGATGGGAGTATGCGACTTTGTATTGATTATCGGGAGTTAAATCATGTCACCATCAAAAATAGGTATCCATTGCCACGTATTGATGACTTGTTTGACCAGTTGCAAGGAGCCAAATTCTTTTCAAAGATCGATCTTCGTTCCGGGTATCACCAATTGAAGATTAGAACCGATGACATTCCAAAGACGGCTTTCAGAACTCGGTACGGGCATTATGAATTCCTAGTCATGTCCTTTGGATTGACTAATGCTCCTGCTGCCTTCATGGATATGATGAACCGAGTATTCAAGGAATATTTGGATCACTTTGTGGTCGTCTTTATTGATGACATCCTTATTTATTCCAAAAGCCGTGAAGATCATGAGCAACACTTGAGGCTGACACTCCAAAAGCTTCGTGAATATAAGCTTTATGCCAAGTTGAAGAAATGCGAGTTCTGGCTTGAGGAAGTAGCATTCCTTGGGCACGTGGTATCAAGTCATGGAATATCTGTTGACCCAGCAAAGATTGAAGCTATTCAAAGCTGGGAGCAACCTAAATCAGTGACCGAAGTACGTAGCTTTCTCGGTTTAGCTGGTTATTATCGGAGATTCGTGGAAGGATTTTCTCGAATCGCTACTCCATTGACTCAGCTGACTCGGAAAGATACAAAGTTCGGTTGGAGCGAAGAATGTGAGAAGAGTTTTCAAGAACTCAAGAGGAGACTCATTTCAGCACCTGTTCTAACAATACCATCTGGCTCGGAGGGATTTGTCATCTACAGTGATGCTTCGGGCAAAGGGCTGGGATGCGTTCTCATGCAACATGGAAAAGTCATAGCCTATGCCTCGCGACAACTCAAAGAATATGAGAAGAATTATCCTACTCATGATCTAGAGTTAGCAGCTGTTGTTTTTGCACTTAAAATTTGGAGGCATTACTTGTATGGGGAGAAAGTGGAGATCTTTACGGATCATAAAAGCCTCAAATATTTCTTCACTCAAAAGGAACTCAACATGCGATAACGACGTTGGCTTGAACTGTTGAAAGATTTTGATCATACCATCCAATACCATCCTGGAAAAACAAACGTGGTAGCTGACGCATTGAGTAGAAGATCACATGCAAGTACGAGTGCGATATTGTCAACGCAAGGGCCCATTTTGTGTGACTTGCAAAGGATGGAGATAGAGTTAAAGAATCCAGGGACGCATGTGACGATGGCGAATATACAAGTAGAACCAACTTTAATCGATAAAGTTAAAGCCGCTCAAGCTACAGACCTGGAGCTGATGCGTATGAGGAAGAAAGTGCAAGAGGGTGCTATGCCGGAAGCAAGAATCGACGAAGAAGGAATACTTCGAGTCAACTCCAGACTTTGTGTTCCTAACGACCCTGATTTAAAGTATAAAATCATGATGGAGGCGCATAATACACCGTTTGCAATCCATCCTGGGAGTACCAAAATGTATCATGATATTCGTCATACATTTTGGTGGAGCAATATGAAGAGAGAGATAGCGTTGTTTATCTCAAGGTGTCTAACTTGTCAACGAGTTAAAGCGGAGCATCAAGTACCAAAAGGTCCATTGCAACCACTTGAAATTCCAGAATGGAAGTGGTAGCACATTACCATGGATTTCGTTACCGGTCTTCCTAAGGTTTCTCAAGGCATAGATGCGATTTGGGTCATTGTTGATAGATTGACCAAGTCTGCTCATTTCTTACCGATACGAGAAACTTATACACTTGAACGTCTTGCTCGTATGTACATAAACGAGATTGTAAGACTGCATGGTATGCCGGTATCCATAGTTTCTGATCGAGACCCAAGATTTACTTCACGATTTTGGGTTAGTTTGCAAAAATCTATGGGCACAGACTTACGATTTAGCTCGGCATATCATCCTCAGACGGACGGACAGTCGGAGAGAACTATTCAAACTCTTGAAGATCTATTAAGACTCTGTGTCCTTGATTTCAAGGGAAGTTGGGACAAGTTCTTACCATTGGTGGAGTTTTCCTACAACAAAAGTTATCAAGCAAGTATTGGCATGGCTCCATTCGAAGCGTTGTATGGAAGAAAGTGTCGTTCTCCAGTATGCTGGGATGAGGTGGGTGAAGCAACGTTGTTGGGACCGGAGTTGGTACGTATGACTACGGAAAAGATTCAAACGATCCGACAACGTATAAAAACCTCACAAAGTCGACAAAAGAGTTATGTTGATCTTCATCGAAAGGACGTGGAATTCAATATAGGAGATCATGTGTTGTTACGTGTTACTCCATGGAAAGGAGTTACAAGATTTAGAAAGAGAGGAAAACTCAATCCTCGATTTATCGGTCCATTTTTAATCCTCGATCGAATAGGAACGGTGGCCTATAGACTCGCTTTACCGCCAAGTATGTCTCGTGTTCATAACGTTTTTCACATATCCATGTTACGTAAATATGTGAAAGACCCGAACCACATTATTGAGTTAAAACCGGACGAAATAGCGGAAGATTTGACGTATGAAGAGATTCCTGTTCAAATCTTGGATAAGAAGGAACATATTCTACGCTCCAAGGTTATACCTCAAGTCAAAGTTTTGTGGAGAAACCACGATGTTGAGGAAATGACTTGGGAGTTAGAATCTGAAATGAAGTCAAGGTATCCTTACCTCTTTGACATACCAGGTACGTACCCTAATTTCGAGGGCGAAATTTCATAAGAAGGGGAGGTTGTAAGACCCCAGTTTTTATAAATAAAGATGAATTTTCATAATTATTATTTTTGAATATTATGGAATAAATTTGATAAAATATAAAGTTGTGGGTAATATTTGTAAATTTTGCAAAGTACGCAAGTTGTTATAAAATATTCGTTTGGTCGGGGAATATTCTTTTTGTCGGGAAATATTCGTACGACGGCACAATCATTGGTGGACCCCACAACGGAAGTATTGTTGTAGTTAGAAAACGACAAAATTATCTTTCTATAAAATAACGGCGGAGGTGTTACCGTTAAAACTGTTGAACTACTCGGTAGTAAAAGTACAGTAATACGTGTTGTTGCATAGTAGCACACGGTATTAATTATTGATGCTTACGTGAGAAGTCACTCAGCTATACTCAATTATTGCTACAGTAATTGCTGCATCATATCTCTTATATTATTGATTCAATTATTGTCACAGTATCATCTGTATAATATGTTATATTATCTAAACAATAATTGAGACGACAAGTTATAAATGATTAATAATTGTTGAAAGATTAAATATGTGTTGATTAAAAATAAAATAACATGATTTCTGGTAATTTTTATTCAATCCTTGATGTATATAAAGAGTCTATTATTAGACGTTTGTGGTAAGTTTAATTATTTATGGGGGGCCATATGTCATCATCTAAGAGTCTCTTTCATAAATAGTAATTACCTTCGTAAATAGTAATTATTTTCGTAAATAGTAATTACCTTCGAAAATAGTAATTATTTTCGTAAATAGTAATTGCCTTCGTAAATAGTAATTACCTTCGTCAATAGTAATTACCTTCGTCAATAGTAATTACTTTCGTAAATAGTAATAAATCTTCTATAAATAGAGGCCTAGGGCTTCATTATTTTTCACGAATTCGTTCAAGCTATAGAGAGAGAAAGTATAGAGAGAGTAATAGAGAAAGAAGAAGAGTATTCGGTTACTACACTACTGCAGTATTCAGTCTCCTAATACGGTAAGGGGTGTTACTCTTTCTTCTTGAAGAGAACTTATGTTATTCCATTCGTTGTTATTCTGTTGGAATAACCTGTAAAAGTGGCATACCCTATACATGACCTGTATACGCGGTGTACCCTATACTTGGTGAAATCCTTATGTTATTCCATTTCTTATTATTCTGTCGGAATAACCTGTATACGCGGTTTACCCTATACTTGGTGACATTCTTCTATTATTCTGTTGGAACATCCTGTCTGTGTGTTTTACATCGGACCTGGTTCCGTCTTTATTATTCTGTTGGAACATCCTGTCTGTGTGTTTTACACCGGACCTGGTTCCGTCTTTATTATTCTGTTGGAATATCCTATCTGTGTGTTTTACACCGGATCTGGTTCCGTCTTTATTTATTATTCTGTTGGAACATCCTGTCGGTGTGAATTTCACCTGACCTGGTTCCGTTATTTATTATTCTGTTGGAATAACCTGTCTGTGCGGTCTATCGCATGCATGGTGATTTCTTTTGTTATTTCATTCTTTATTATACTCAGTTGGTTAAAACTTTAACTTCTATACTCCATGAAATTAGTAGAATATCCTTGGTATTTGCGCTTCATCCAGTATCCTTTCATGAAAATATTCTTCTGATCATTCTTGAATTTTACACCACAAAACAGTATCGTGTTGACAATTTGGACGTTAATAATTTCTGGATAAAATAATTCTTGAACTTGTTTTATTGAATTATTATATCATTGTCATCATCCTCATGTTTATATTTTGTTGAAAGTCATCTGTGGCCTGTAGTGCATAGATGGACTTGGTATGATTATGACCAGGGATTATTCGGTGTAATCATGACCGTAATATTACAAGTGATGTAAAAATTAAAAATCCTCATTGGCCCGTAGTGCATTGATGGACAGTTGTTGGCATGATCATGACCACTAATGAATACACAAATATTCTTGGCCGTAGTGCATGAATAATTGTGGTCATGATACTAAAGAATATCCTTGGCCGTAGTGCGGGGGTGATTCGATGATGTGGAATATTTATTAAGCTGAGTCTCAGCCATAACGATGATGAAAAACCTTTTAAATCATAAAAGATAGTAGTTTTTATTTTCTACTTGACTCTTTTAATGGATTGCTGGTTCCGCTGCAGTTAAACTTGATATTTATTATATTTTATCAGTTTAACACTGTTGAAGGCTAATGATAATTTATTCTGCATTATCTTAGTCATAATATTTCTTACTGGGCTAGTTGAGCTCACCCTTTCTTTCACTGTTCTCTTCAGGAAATGAGAATATAGCTGGGACGAGTCGGGGAACGGAGTGATGGACCAGAGAATAGTATTAGTAGTCCTCACTATTCTGTTAAATAGTGTGACAATAATTGTATTGAGGACTCCTTTTGAGTTTGTATGATCTCTAGTGGATATTTATTGTATTCAAACTCACAGTTGTATTTTGTCGTATTATACACGACAGTGGTATTAGTAAGTTGTATTTGAATTCTGTACCATGTATCTGACGACTCAAGATGGGTGATGTATACCTAATTTTGGGGGCGTCACATATGAGATGATCGAACATCTCAAGAAATTGTTCGAAGGGCATGCTCGACAGGAGAGGTATGATATAAGCAAGGCCGTATCACTGCAAAATGGGTGAACGTGATCCAGTTGGTCCACATGTGCTGAAAATGATTTGGTATATTGAGTACCTTGATAGGTTGGGTTTTTCAATCACTCCGGAAGCCCAAACTGACCTTGTTTTGCAATCTTTGAACAGCAGCTACTCTCAATTTGTTATGAACTATCTTATGAATGAAATTGAGAAACCCCTTACTGAGTTGTTGAGCATGTTAAGAACTGCCGAGAACAACATGAAAAAGGCAGGACCCGCTCCTATAATGATGGTGCAAAAAGGGAATGCTAAGGGAAATTGGAAAGGCAAGAAGAAGATAGGATCTAAATCTTTTGCCAAATCCAATTCCAAAACCAAACAGGCTTTAAAACCTAAAGGTGGGGTGGCTAAAGAAGGTGAATGTCACTTCTGTGGAAAACATGGACACTGGAAGAGGAACTGTCATGCTTATTTGGAAGAAGTGAAGAAAAGGAAAGGAAGTACGACTTCTGATTTAGGTATATATGTTATAGAAGTCAACTTGTTTACTTCTACATCATGGGTATTGGATATTGGATGTGGTTCTCACATTTGTGTTAATGTGCAGGGACTCCGAAGGAGTAGGACTTTGGCGAAAGGAGAGGTTGACCTACGAGTTGGGAATGGAGCAAAAGTTGTTGCACTGGCCGTAGGAACTTATCATTTATCTTTGCCCACTGGGCTAGTTTTAGAATTAGAAGATTGTTATTTTGTGCTTGCTATAAGCAAAAAACATTATTTCTATTTTTTGTTTGGACAATAATTGTTTTTCATTTATAATAAAGAACAATCGTTGTTTGTTTTACTTAAATGATATTTGTTATGGTGTTGTACAATTGTTTAACGGTCTCTATATTCTTGATTTAGAAATGCATATCTATAACATAAATACAAAATAATTTAAATCAAATGATTCAAATCCGACATATCTCTGGCACTGTCGTTTAGGCCATATAAATGAGAAACGCATATCCAAACTCCATAAAGATGGGTTCTTGGATTCATTTGATTTTGAATCATATGAGAAATGCGAGTCTTGTTTATTAGGCAAGATGACTAAAGCCCCTTTCACTAGACACAGTGAACGGGCTAGCGATGTATTGGGACTTATACATAGTGATGTATGTGGACCCATGAGTTAGTTAGCAAGAGGTAGGTTTTATTACTTCATTACATTTACTGACGACTTTAGTAGATATGGATATGTGTATCTTATGAGACACTAATCCTAATCCTTTGAAAAGTTCAAGGAATTCAAGAATGAAGTTCAAAACCAATTTGGCAAAAGTATAAAAGCCCTTCGATCCGATCGAGAAGGTGAATACTTAAGCCAAGACTTTGATGACCTTCTAAAGGAGTGTGGTATTATATCACAGCTCACTCCACCTGGAACACCGCAATGGAATGGTGTATCTGAGAGGAGGAATCGAACCTTGTTGGACATGGTACGATCAATGATGAGTCATGCAGATCTTCCAATAAGCTTCTGGGATCATGCCCTAGAGACAGCTGCATTCACACTTAAACGTGTTCCTATAAAGACGGTTCAGAAGGCACCATTTGAGTTGTGGACTGGGAAATGTCCTAGTATGTCGTTCATGAAGATTTGGGGTTGCGAGGCGTTCGTAAAACGTCTGGATTCTGACAAGCTCGGACCCAAACTGACAAATGTAATTTTGTGGGATACCCAAAGGAAACAAAAGGGTATTATTTCTACAAACCTTCTGAGAAAAAAGTGGTTGTTGCTCGAACTGGTATTTTTCTAGAAAGAGAATTTGTCTCTAAAGGAAACAGTGGGAGGAAAGAAGAACTCAAAGAAATTCGAGAATCACAAAATATCATTGAACCTGAGTTGGAACGTGAGCAGGAACCACAAGAAATTATGGAAAGTGAACATGCTCAAATTACACAAGTCATTCGTAGATCTGGTAGGACATGCCAAGAGCCTGAGAGATATTATGGATATCTTGTGACTCAAAACGGCGATGTGATGCTCATAGATCAAGATGAGCCTGCTTCCTACCAAGAAGCTATGAATGGACCAGATTCTGAGAAATGGCTTGAAGCCATGAAATCTGAGATGGACTCCATGTATACTAACCAAGTATGGACTCTGGTTGATCCACCCGAAGGGGTAAAACCAATCGGGTGTAAGTGGGTTTTCAAGAAGAAAACCGAAATGGATGGTAATGTACAAACCTATAAAGGCCGACTGGTAGAAAAAGGTTTCAAACAAATTCAAGGTGTTGACTATGATGAAACCTTCTCTCCAGTGGCAATGGTTAAATCCATCAGGATCTTACTTACTATTGCAGCTTTTTATGATTACGAAATCTGCCAGATGGATGTCAAAACTGCTTTCCTTAATGGAAATCTCCTTGAGGATGTGTATATGACACAACTTGAGGGTTTTGTCACTCCAAAGGATGCTGGAAAGGTATATAAGCTGCAGCGATCTATTTATGGATTGAAGCAAGCCTCTCGGAGTTGGAATCTTCGATTTGATGAAGCAGTCAAAGAATTTGGCTTTATTAAAAATGAAGATGAACCTTGTGTATATAAGAAGGTTAGTGGGAGTCACATTTTATTCCTAGTATTATATGTTGATGACATATTAATTATTGGGAATGACATTCCTTCCTTACAGGCTTTAAAAACATGGTTAAGAAAATCTTTCTCCATGAAAGATTTTGGCGATGCTGCCTACATTTTAGGTATCCAGATCTATAGAGATAGATCGAGAAAAATGCTCGGCCTAAGTCAAAGTACATATATTGATAAAGTGTTGAAACGGTTCAGCATGCAAGAGGCAAAAAGCGGAATTTTAGCCGTGGCTCATGGTGTAAAAATCTCTAAGGCCCAATGTCCTAAATCACAAGATGATGAGGAACGTATGAGAAAGATCCATTATGCTTCAGCAATTGGATTTATCATGTATGTAATGATATGTACTCGTCCGGATGTCTCGTATGCTTTGAGCATGACGAGCAGATACCAGTCGAATACAGGTGAAGGTCACTGAACAGCAGTCAAGAATATTCTCAAGTACTGGCAGTAAAGGGTTACAAAGATGCTAGTTTTTAGACTGACAATGATGACTATAAGTCTCATTCAGGTTTTGTGTTTTGCCTTAATGGTGGTGCTGTTAGCTGGAAAAGTTTGAAGCAAGAGACAGTAGCTGATTCTACAACAGAGGCTGAGTATATTGATGCTTCTAGTGCAGCCAAGGAGGCTGTATGGATTAAAAAGTTCATCACTGAACTTGGTGTTGTTCCAACCATTGTTGATCTGGTTGCTCTATACTGTGATAATAATGGAGCCATTGCGCAGGCAAAGGAACCCAGATCTCACCAACGATCCAAGCATATACTTAGGCGGTACCATCTCATCCGTGAAATCATTGATAGAGGAGATGTACATATAGGAAGGGTGCCAACAGATGATAATGTTGCAGATCCACTGACCAAGGCTTTGTCGCAGCAGAAGCACGACAGTCACACTAGTTCCATGGGTATTAGATACATGAGTGATTGGCTCTAGTGCAAGTGGGAGACTGTTAGAGTTATGCCATATAGGCCAATTATTTGATATAATTACTTAATGTTTTGATATTATATTTGATTGAATAAATGTATGATTTTATTATGGTTTTATTTACTGCGCAGTATAATTGTTAACATAATAAAATTCCTTAGAATAGTGATACAAATTATATAGTTTCAAGTATGTGACTTGAACATGAGATTATATAATTACAATTAGTATCATTGTTCTTAAATGTCCCTAGTCGAGTATCATTGTTGATGGGACAACAATGATGCATTGAGACTAGTATTTGGATTAACTGATGACCAAATCTCATTGGTCATAAATATATGAGATATTAAGTCAATGCATAGGTACATGTTAGAGAACAATGTACTTGAAAGACCCACCATGAGAATTCTATATGGAGCATTATGCGAAGTGTCATTAGCAATTCTCATAGTGACAATGATGTAATGGTCCTCCGACCTGAAATTGCTATATTACTACACGAGAATTTATGTACTTTGATATCATCAAATGTCACCTTTAATAGGGTGGACTATAAAGGTGATTATTGGGTTCATCATGAATCGTGTGAGAAATATGAGTGATCCAGATGGAATTTAACCATCCTATATATTATGGGTGATATCCATAGGCCTCTTGATTGAGTAGGACTATGAAATGCATGGCCATGCTCAAATAGTGATTTGTTTCATATAGTCTACTCATTGATCAAGAAAACTCAGATTAAATTATGAAGAATATGACACATTCCATGACTCGAGTTTAATATAGGATATTAAGGTTAAAAGGATCAAATTACATTGAAACATTGGTCACGAAAAAGGTTGCATCGAATCGTCGATCTTATTATTACTTGGGTAGCAGTGATGCATTACTAGAAGCCGCTCACTATTTATAATTTTATAATATAATTTTAAAATTATTGCCAACATAATAATAACGTATAGGGTCACACACATAGAACGTAATTTAAAAGGGAATTAGTTTAAATTTTAAGGATTTAAATATATTAATATGATTAATAGTATTTAAATCACGAATTTTAATTAAAAGGATAATTTGTATATATGTATATTAATTAAGTAAGACTTAATTAAGAGATATATATAAAAATTCGGATTTTATGAAATTAGGTTTTGATTAATACTTTTTAACTACTATATATATGATATATAGCAGCCAGTTAAAAAATAATCAAAAAAAAAACAAAAACCCTAGCCGCTCTTAGAGAGAGACTAGAGAAAACAGTTTCGAAAATCCTCATCCTTGGTGGCTAGTACCGCGATTCCTTCTTCTGCAAATCGTAGGACGATTCGTGGAGCGTTCATGTGGATACCGTAGAGACGCAGTTCGTTCGAAAGGCGTTGGAGATTCGACCGCATCGTTTAATCGCTTTCTTAATCGGTATAATTTCTAACCACTGAATTAACTATTTTTCGCATGGATCCTATTTAGGGTTTTGAATTTGGTTTAAATTCTTCTATTTCTGCAGTGCGTTTCTGTGTCGAAACCCTACACTGGTATCTTATATATAATGAATTACACTTTAACTTATTCTTTAAGACTCTTAGAGTATATCAAAGGCTATGCTTGGGTGTAATAAGTTATATATGAAGATAATGAATGATCAATAAAGAATCTACCACTTCTAGTAAAAGAAGAGAAATGTCCTATGTGATTCGATAAATGACAACCCAGGAATCCTTGGCCAAGGTGGAATGAAATTAGAAAGTAGTTTTTAATTTGCATTCATTAGGAGTTGTGCATTTAGGAATCAAAATACATATAATTAAATAAAATAAGACTTGACAGTAATTTTATGTCTTATATTTAATTGAGACATTGTATGGTAGAAGGATTGAATTATACGGTAACTATTAACTCAAAGGTTCTTTTATGATTAATGTTGAAATCTATATTATCTGGAAAGTCGTTGATCGCTAGGGAGGCCTATCCCTATTGTAGAATAAATATTATTTATTTAAATAAATTAATCGTTTAATTTATTTATTTAAATAAGATTAGAATTGTTCTAATTGATTTATTCACAACCGGTTTAATATGGAGAACCTAAATGGTCACACCATAAAAGGAAGAATAATTATTTAAGAAGTTAATGGCATAATCGTAATAACATGTTAAGTATATTTAATTTAATCTATGGTGATAGAATAAATTAAATAGCTTAATATTTATTATTTAATATTTTAGAAATATTAAATATAAATTAATAAGAGAAGTCTTATTATTATTATTATTATTATTATTATTATTATTATTATTATTATTATTATTATTATTATTATTATTATTATTTTAATTTCTAAAAGAGTTTAGGAATTAATTTAATATAAGTACTCTCATTTATTCCTAATAGAATTAGGAGGGAAAATTAGTTAAAGGAGTTTAATTAATTATCCCTAATAAGATTAGGGAGCCCATTTAATTAAAAGAGTTTAATTAAATAAATAATACCTTATTTTAATTAAAATAGGGTTACTTGAAATCTTTATAAGAGGAGTCTTATATCAGATATCAGATATACGTAATTCCAATTGTTGGAGAGTACGCCCCCTTTTTCTATAGAGATAGGAAAAACTAGGGTTTTAGCCAATACACCCTTCTTCTTGAAAATTAATCTTCCTTGGTGGATCACCTCTAGAGGCCACACACTTGGGTGGCTAATATTGATCAAAGGAAGGAATCTACCCGGAGATTCAAGGAGATCGCGGAGAAATAGGAGTTGAACATGTACCTGTGGAAGCTCGTATCTACAAGGGTATGATTCCATAACTTCTTGTTCATCGTTTTAATTAATAATATGCATAAAGTATGATCCAGGTAAATGGTTTGTAAAAAATTTTAAAATCTGATTTTATTATGCTTCCACTATTTTTACAGTTTGATTGCTACTTTGATTTTCACAAAACCTAAACAGTTAAACACCTTGAGATAAACTCCGCTATCTCTCTCTTCATATTGCTCCACCAAAATGTATGTTGAAGATCATGATACATTTTGGTACTCCCAGGATGGATTACAAACGGTGTGTTGTGCACCTCCATCATGATTTTATACTTTAAATCAGGGTCGTTATAAAGACAAAGTATTGAGTTGACTTGAAGTATTTCTTCTTCATCGATTCTTCCTTCCGGAATAACACCTTCTTGCACTTTCTTCCTCATACGTATCAGCTCCAGGTCTGTAGCTTGAGCGTCTTTAACTTTATCGATTAAAGTCGGTTCTACTCATATATTTGTCATCATCACATGGGTCCTTGGAGTCTTCAACTCTATCTCCATCCTTTCTAAGTCATACAAAATGGGCCTTTGTGTTGACAATATTGCACTCGTACCCACATATGATCTTCTACTCAATGCGTCAGCTACTACGTTCACTTTACCAGGATGGGTATTGAATGGTATGATCATAATCTTTCAACAGTTCAAGCCAACGTCGTTGACGCATGTTGAGTTCCTTTTGGGTGAAGAAATATTTGAGGCTTTTATGATCTGTATAGATCTCCACCTTCTCTCCATATAGGTAATGCCTCCAAATCTTAAGTGCGATGACAACAGCTGCCAACTCTAGATCATGAGTAGGATAATTACTCTCATATTCTTTGAGTTGCCGAGAGCCATATGCTATGACTTTTCCATGTTGCATGAGAACACATTCTAACCCTTTGCCCGAAACATCACTGTAGATGACAAATCCCTCTGAGCCAGATGGTATTATCAGAACAGGTGTTGAAATGAGTCTTCCCTTGAGTTTTTGAAAACTCTTCTCACATTCCTCGCTCCAACCGAACTTTGTATCGTTTTGAGTCAGCTAAGTTAATGGAGTAGCGATTCGAGAAAATCATTCCACAAATCTCCGATAATAACCAGCTAAGCCGAGAAAGCTACGTACTTTGGTCACGAACTTTGGTTGCTCCCAGCTTTGAATTGCTTCAATCTTCGCTGGGTCAACAGATATTCTATGATTTGATATCACATGCCCAAGGAATGCAACTTCCTCAAGCCAGAACTCACATTTCTTCAACTTGGCATAAAGCTTGTTTTCACGAAACTTTTGGAGTATTAGCCTCAAGTGTTGCTCATGATCTTCATGGCTTTGGGAATATATGAGAATGTCATCAATAAAGACAACCACAAAGTGATCCAAATATTCCTTGAATACTCAGTTCATCATATCCATGAAGGCAGCAGGAGCATTAGTTAATCCAAAAGACATGACCAAGAATTCATAATGCCCGTACCGAGTTCTGAAGGCAGTCTTTGGAATATCCTCAGTTTTAACCTTCAGCTGATGATATCTAGAACGAAGATCGATCTTTGAAAAGAATTATGCTCCTTGCAATTGGTCAAACAGGTCATCAATGCGAGGTAACAGAAACCTATTTTTGATGGTGATATGGTTCAATTCTCGGTAGTCAATACAAAGTCGCATACTCCCATCTTTCTTCTTCACGAATAGAACAGAAGCACCCCAAGGAGACGTACTAGGACGAATGAAACCAATGTCTAACAATTCCTACAATTGGGTCTTTAACTCTTGAAGTTCAATAGGAGCCATTCGATATGGGGCTTTGGAAATGGGTTTTGTACCAGGTTCAAGGTCGATACAAAATTTAATTTCACGCTCTGGGGGTAGGCCAAGAAGTTCTTCAGGGAATACGTCAGGAAATTTATTAATAATAGAAATATCATTTAAAATTGACGTATTTTTGTTTAAATCTATGACATGAGCTAAGAAAGCTTGACATCCATTTTTCAATAAACGAATAACTTTATGGCTTGAAATGACCGTGATTGATTTTAATGGTTTGGTCGCTTGAATTCGCATAATAGGTTGATTAGGAATATGAAAACTAACAACCTTACGAAAACAATCAATTTTTGCATGATGAGTAGTTAACCAATCAATCCCTAGAATTACGTCAAACGCAAGTATTTTTAAAGAAATAAGATCGACAGGTAATGTGCGGTTACCGATTTGAATCAATCAAGACTTATAAACCGTGGATGTAATGAAGCTTTCTCCCAACGGAGTTTCAACCGATAAGTCAAAGTCCAATTTTTCCGGAGTCAAATTTAAACATTGAGCGCAAGTATGAGAATTAAAAGAATGGGTAGAGCCAGTATCAAATAAGGTATATACTTCACTAGAGTTTATGATAAGCTTACCCGTGATGAACTCGTTCGGGTTCCTTGCTTTCTGGGAGGTTATAAAAAATGCTCTCCCTTTAACTACTGATTTTGTCTTGTTTGAGACGGACTTTGATGCCTCCATCCCAGCTGGAATTGACTTCAATGCACGACAAATCGGGCTAGGTGATCTTCTCTTCCACAATTGTAACATGCTTTGGACTGCTGCGTACAATTTGGACTGATGTGTCCCTCCCCTCTGCATTTGTAACATACAACCGGCGGTCGTTCTCCTTCCTTAACAACAGGTGTTGGTGCTGACGTCCTTCCATCATTATTAAATCTCCTCTTCTTGAAACTCCCACTTTTATTGTCTTGGCCATGATTACCACCGAAGTGGTTATCATTTCTAGCATGTTGATTCCCTCCACGTTTGTTGTCACCGCTTCGATGACTGTTACCATTGGTATTTTCATTCTGCCGGCTGCTTTCTCTTGGTTGCGTTGACCCGTTATCACGCTCCAATAACTGAGCCTTATTTACAACATCTGAATACAAACACAGTTAATGAGAAATAAGATATTGATGTATCTCTGGTTTCAAACTTCTTAAAAATATCCGCGTCATTCTCTCCTCATTATCAACCAATTGGGACGCAAACCGGGACAACTCGGCAAACTTAGCTTCGTACTGCGCCACGATCATATTGTTCTGCTCCAACTTGATGAACTCTACGTCTTTAATGTGATGAATACTTTCGGGAAAGTACTTGTCGTTGAACAGTTCTTGGAACTTCTTCCAACACAACTTCAGTGCGGCAGGTTGAGTACGCTTTACTAATTCCCACCAGTAATCTGCCTCTCCTCGCATAATAAAGGTGGCAAAAGGAACCTTTTTCTCCTCGGAGTATCCCAAGACATCAAATATCTTGGTGATCTGCTTTATCCATGCATCCGCCTTAAGTGGTTTTGGCTCTCCAATAAACTCCGGTGGTCCCAGCTCCTTGAACTGTTTAGCGGTGACCGTCCGAGAGTTGCCAGTGTTTCCACCTGCATTTTGGACAAGAGTTTCTCTTGCCTGATGTTGTACGAATTACAGAAAGCTCGTAAATATTCTGTCGTTCGCCATTTGGTCTGTGTTGTTTTTCACCTGAGGATTATTATCTTCCTGTTGCACATTATCTTGGGTATTAATATGTGGTGACTCCACGATCTCATGTGCTTCATTGCTTATCTTAACATTTTCGGATGCCAATTTTCAATACTGCCACAAAATAATGGTTAATTAATATATCACATATTATTCCTATACTCTGACCGACCAGTTAAATACCAAATAAACTTAGGTAGGACATACTAGTGAAGGAATTCCCCATCTCTCCCCTCCTAGTTCTTGTCTCACATCTCAGCCAGGGATCATATCCCTAAGCTTTGATACCAACTGTGACGCCCTCAAAACAGGTATACATCACCCATCTTGGGTCGCCAGATACAAGGTACTGAATACAAATACAACTTAATTATACAACAATCGTGTAAAATACGACTAAACATATGCTGTGAGTTTTAATACAAATATTGTCATCTAGACAAAATAAAAACTCAATGGAATCCTCATTACATTTATTATCACACTATTTCATAGAATAGTGAGGACTACTAATGCACCATCTAGGACCATCACTTTGTTCCTCGACTAGTCCCAGCTACGTTCTCATTTCCTGAAGAGAACAATGAAAGAAAGGGTGAGCTCAACTAGCCCAATAAGAAATATTATGACTAAGATAATGTAGAATAAATTATCATTAGCCTTCAACAATGTTAAACTTATAGAATATAATAGACAACAAGTTTAACTGCAGCGGATCAAGCAATCCATTAGAAGAGTCAAGTAATGTATAAAATCTACTATCTTCTATGATTTAAAAAGTTTTTCATCAACTTTATCGTTGAGACTCAGCTTAATAAATAAAATCGAATCATCCCTGCTCCACGGCCAAGGATATTCATGTAATCATCAATGGTCATGACTATACCGAATAATTCCTGTTCATAATCATACCAACAACTGTCCACCAATGAACTACAGGCCAATGAGGACTTTTACCACATCATTCGTCACATTACGGTCATGATTATACCGAATAATCCCTGGTCATAATCATACCAAGTCCATCTATGCACGTAAGCCAAAGATGACTTTAATCATAATATAAACATGAGGATGATGACAATGACATAATAATTCAATAAAAAAAGTTCAAGAATAAATTTTAAAGATTTATAAATTAATTTATCCAGGAACCAATAACGTCCAATTTGTCAATATGATACTACTTTGTAGAGTAAAATTCAAGAATGCTCAGAAGAATATTTCCATGAAAAGATACTGGATGAAGCGCAAATATCAAGGATATTCCACTAATTTCATGGAGTATAGAAGCCAAAGCTTTAACCAACTGAGTATAATAGAATATATGAAACTACAAATGGATTTTCGCCCGCCATGAGGTAATCCACGTAGACAGATCATTTCCACAATTTAATAAGGAATGAATATGAAGGATCATTCACCATGCATGTGGTAATCCACATAGACAGGTTATTCCAACAAAATAATAAAGAATGGAATAACAGAAGGATTCACCATGTGTGCGATAAACTGCATAGACAGGTTATTCCCAACAGAATAATAAATAATGGAACCAGATCCTGTATAAACGCACAGATAGGATATTCCGACATAATAATAAATAATAGAACCAGGTCTGGCGTAAACGCACAGACAGGATATTCTGACATAATAATAAATAATGGAACCAGGTCCGACGTAAACGCACAGACAGAATGTTCCAATAGAATAATAAAGAATAGAAGAATTTCACCATGTATGCGGTACTTCGCATAGACAAGTTATTCCAACATAATGATAAAGAATTGAATAATAGAAGAATTTCACCAAGTATAGGGTAGCCCGCATATACAGGTTATTCCAACAGAGTAATAAAGAATGGAATAACAGAAGTTCTCTACATGAATAAGAAAGAAATAATACCCCTTACGAGTACAACAAATAATCTCTCTTACCTTAGAAGAAACTGGATATTGGAGTAGTGAAGTAGTAGAATACCTTTCTTCTTTCTCTATATAGTTTCTCTCTCTAGAGTTTCAGTGAATTTATAAGAAATAATGAAGGAATGAGCTTCTATTTATAGGAGAATAGACTAAATAGTAACTAATTCATATACGGTCCAGATTGATTTACTATTATATCTTCAACCAACGGTCTGAAAAAATAGCACATCTCCTCATGGAATAATATTGTACCCAAAAATGATTTGGACCGAAAAAAAAATATTTTACGGGTGAATAGTAACACATGAATAGTAACTCGTGAATAGTAATCCGACACAAAAAGTGCCCCGAATACCCGATTGAACAATATAACCTCCAGACATCAATTATTATCGAAACAAATGTCGATTTCCACTAACACAAATAATTCCAACACAGTGGAACTTTATAAAATTCATCTTTTATCAACACGAACTTATTCATCATTAATATTATAATTCACAATATTTAACAACCAGGTCGTTCCCAGGAACGAGGGGGCTTTTCGATAAGGATTTTTCCTTATTGGCGCGCAATTAGGTGACCAAACCTCTCCTTAACAGAACTTCTAGACATTGTAAATATTGCAATTTAATAATATGAATAACTTTGTCGTCTCAATTATTGATTTAATAATATATCATATAATGCAGATGATACTTTAACAATAATTGAATCAATAATATGAGAGATATGATGAAGTAATTATTGTAGCAATAATTGAGTATAACTGAGTGACTTCTCACGTAAGCATCAATAATCAATACCGTGTACTACTATCCAACCACGCGTATTAATGTACTTTTATTACCGGGTAGTTCAACAGTTTTAACGGTAACACCATCGCCGTTATTTTTATAGAAAGATAATCTTATCGTTTTCTAACTACGACAATACTTCCGTTGTGGGGTCCACCAATGATTATGTCGTCGTACAATATTCCTTGTTAAAATGAATATTTCCCGACCAATCGAATATTATATAACCACTTGCTTACTTTGAAAATTTGAAATATTACCCACTACTATAACATTATATCAAATCCACACTGTAACGCCCAAGAATTTCGAATTTTCAATTAATTAAATTTTTATTTGATTATGTGGATTAAATGAATTTAATTGAGTTATTATGTGAGTAAGATGTTCGAAGGTCGTTCTATGACCTAGAATGTGTAGATGTGGTTAGTATTCTGGCTTTGTGCTAGAATTAATTGTTCTGAATTATCAAGACGAGAACGAAGGTTTTCTGAGATTGTTTGCGTAAAAACATTATTCATCCGATGACGTTCGAAGCTAGGGTTTGAAATTCTGAGAAACGCGTAATGTTAGAATATGACGATATTATGGAAAATCCAATAATATTATCGTTATGGCAAACGAAGTTTTTGCCTGCGTACTTAAAACCTAAGGGTTTGTGAAAGAGATTTTCGAATGGGAAATGTAATGCGTATAGTCGTTTTGATTATTATACGTAAAGAATATGAGTATTATACTAGTATGTATACGAGTATGATATGAAGAATAGTACGACGTATAATACGAGTATTATATGAATTTTAAACGAAGAGAATACGTGAATAATACGCTTAGAATACGAATCGTATTATTAGAGTATGAGCTACGAATTTTATCCAATCCAATTGGACTTGAATTAATATACAAGCCCAATGAATTAATTATACAAGCCCAAGTCAATGCTCAATATTAGATTGGTTAAAGCCCAATGTTTTTATGTCAAGCCCAATCCAAAGAATTAAACCGTGGGTCGAACCGGCGGGTCAAGGGATGGGTAAAACCCATGGGGCAACCCATGGGGATAACCCATGGGAAAGGTGGGCCGACCACTTGGTGTGCAAGGCAAGTGTCACTTGATCACCAAGTATTTTGCTTGGTGACAAAGTGGTAAATAAGTGAGGAGGTGGGAAATTGGACCATTTTGCCCCTCATTGTATTTTCTATAAATACAAGGCTTAGGTTGAGCTTTTGTGGTTTTAAAAATATTGACCAACATATATTGAGAGAAAGAAAGAGCTAGAAACACAAAATTCTTCTACTTCCAAGTAAACCAATAGACGTTTATCAAGAACGTTAACTACTTCAAAGGTAAATTCCTATAAACCGTAATCTTCATCCTTTTCGATTTCTTTCTCATAGAAGAATCGTAGATGAGTGGAGAGCGTTTATTAAGAAGGCTTGTTAATGACCAAATCATGGATATGTCATGAACAAATAAGAAATCGTAAGTGGTTATGTGAGTAAAAATCGTAGGAAGCCTTGAAAGTTAACTTGGCTATAATTGAACGTTTTGGAAACTGTGGTAGCTAAGGTATGTGTATCTTGATTGGTTAGGATGTAGATATGAAGTCCATGGAGTATTCCATGTGATTTGGCTTAGAGAACATTAGTAACGAAGTTATGGCGAATTGTAAGGAAATAGACGTTAAACGTCGAAAATGTACAAAGTCCGGATTAAAGGTCAAAAGTTGCCGTGTGACTTGAAAACATTGGTTTCCAATGTCAACACGTGAGATAAAGTAATTAAGAGTCGTTGGCGAAAGAATCATCGCATTCCGACTTATAACGAAGAAAACGACTATTGAACGGATGAAAACAGTAAACGGACGCTTAAAAACGAACTTAAAGGTGAATTCCGATTTAACGAATTCAGAAATATGAAATTCTTATATTACCACGTAAAGGATGTAATTCCTAACTTGTAGGAATTCGAATGGGTCAATTCGGATGTAAAACGAACAAATTGGGAAGCCGGGAGTTTCGTTAAGAAACTAAACTATTTTGGCCAACTTGTGCACAGGTTCGGCGCCGCAACGCTAAACCCTGTGTTATCTGTCACGCCTTAGCGCCAGTTATGGACGAGAGAAAATAAAAAGGTCTGGAGACTCGCGCCGCAGCGCGAGAGTTTGTACATGGACTCGTGCCGCAGCGCCAAGTCCGGGCAAAACCTCTGGAGAGTGGCGCCGTAGCACCACTAGAATGCATAAGATGTCGCGCCGCAGCGCCGGTAGTAGAAAAAGGTTGACCAAGTTAATTTTTGTTCCATTTTGAATGAAGACTTAATGTAAGATATTGAAGGTACTTAATGTACATTATAAGACTTACCTTAACTCACTTGTAAGGTGTTAATGAAAGAAGATCTAGTAAGGTTTAATAGTAATTAAACAAAGAACACAAATACGTAATGAGTGAACCGTGAATGACGTTCAACGTTGGTAATTAACCATTTATGATCGAATGACGGTTAAGGATGTAAGAACGTTAATAAAACGTAACGAAGTATAGAAAGTCGAATCGACATTAATAACGAAGTTAAAACAAGTAAGACATAGAAGAGAAAGAAGTTAGTTAGAACTGTAAAAATAGTTTATGTAATAACTAATTACAGTGTGCTATGTGAATATCTCATATAGATCCTGTAAAGACTGAGAATAGTTGGAATATATATTCAAAGACGCTTGAAGGCAAGTCTTTCTTAACTCTTGTCTAACCTTCATGTTAGTCAAGTTTTTACGTGATGCATGATATACAATGCATGAATGATAAATAGAAAAAGTGTCGATGCTTGTTTTATCCGGACTAGACAAGTATTGAAGGATAGATTGAATTGTTTACAAGTCTGTTGATATAGAACTGTTAACGATATCCTATGCCGAGTATTTGGTACGGATGAGAAGGTAAGTTTGTCTATGTACAAATAAAAGTATTTTTATCAATTATTCGATGGGCACGCGAGGTTGCCAAATGTTAAACGTAAATACGTTTAACGTAAGAGTGTTGATCAACATAAAGTATAATAGGCTGATCACCTAGAAGTGCTCGTAAGTAAAGACGGGTGGATGGCCTGAGTGCCGGATATCCTTTTCAGGTATGAAAACGAAAAAGAGTATGTTCATTGTCTATTGACCGGTTCATCATTCCTAAGCTATTATTTATGCTATGGAATTATTGTATGAGAAGTATTAATAAAATGTTAATAATGCTTCATAAATAATTGTTCAGATATAGAATAAAAGCATGTGTTTGTTAAGGTGATATTCATATGATTCATTGTTAAGACTTGTTGAGCTAGTTATGTTCATTCTTGCTTGAACCATATGTTTGCAGCTAAAGCCGAACGAACGGAGAGTTCTAAGAGAGATAAAGGCAAGGCAAAGATGGACAATTAATCATCCTGTAATAGACTAGTATATTTGTATGTAATATACTTATGACGAACAACGAATGTATTCGGTTATGAACCTGGGAAATGATTTATTACAGATGTAATACAAAGATAGTAATTACACTCCTTTTGTTGTTATTTCAATGGAACGATTGTATGAAATGTAGTATCGTGGAGCACCATCTGTCGGGTTGGAAGATACCCGGATTTGGGGGCGTCACAGGTTGGTATCAAAGCATTAGGTTATAAAACTTAAGGGGGGGAAGAACCTTAGGCTAATAACCTCGTAGGAAAGAAAGAGTCCAAAGAAAGTTAACTCGAGTCAAATGAGTTAATAAGGCATTGAGGAAACTCAGTTCCAAAAGATTTAAAAGATGGAAAGTAACCCTAAATAGATTAAATGTGATTTGTACTTATATTATTGTGTATTATGTACTAATCAATTTGTTATGTGTTATTGTAGATGTCGGTTGATAGCTTGATGTATAGGGATATACATGTGATCAGCGAAGAGTCTGTGAACCGAGTTGAGACAGTACCTGTGCCTATAGAAAACATACCTGTAGTGATTCTAGAAGAGTCAGAGCCTGAGAAATATTACTCGGAGGAGGATTATTCGGAGGAAACCATGGGGATAACATCATATTTGAATATGATGATTGATGTGGAGGATGACATGGATGTAACATCGATTAATATGGTGATGCCTGCCCTAGAGTCTACACCTACCGAGACTATGAGGGCAATGTACCTCTCAGTGCTTGACCATAACGTGCAACTGCACAATATAGTGCGGCACCAGAAGGAAGAGATCAGTGATCTCTATGGGGCGAAAGAGTCTGCAGAGTCAGACTATGAGATAGAGCACGATGAGAAAGTGCTTATGACTAACAAGGCCCAGGACTATAAGAACAAGGTCATAGAACTTCGCAAGAAACTGGTTGAAAAAGACCAAAAGATAGCACGAATGTCATATATAAATGACAGTGCGCACGAGGATTTCAAGCTTAAGATAGCTTGTTATTCTATTGAGTCGGGACAGATTCGACATACTATAAGTCGAGATATTGTGTCGATTTTGGCAAACCAGAAGCATGAAAATGCTGTTAGGCAGTATTAGGAGTAGAATGATAAATAATTTTTTGTAGTGACGTAAAACCCTCTTTTGTATAATTAAAGGGTAGACTTTTTGTAAATCCCAATTTTTGTAGAAGTCAATCGCGGGATGTATATGCAATAGCTTTTTGGGCTATGTAAATTAACTTGTAAATTTTTTTAAACTATGAAGAAGCATTTTAATATAAGGAAGTTTTTATTTTAAATTCGCTTTGTTATGTATGAATTATTGTCCAATTGTTTGACAACTAATAAAGAAGTAAGTAAATAAGTAATAAAGGAACTTTATTTATTTAATCAGAAATGCCGCCAAGAAGAAGACAACGTAACCAAGAGGCAGAATCGCATAATGAGAACGAGGGGGTCCTAATAACCCAATGCAAGAGTTCGTTAATTTATTAACGGCTTCATTTAACCAAGCCGGGGGTAGAGCACTCGCAGGACCTATAGTAGCCCGAACGACTATTTTTAAGGAATTTAAAAGTGTAGGTCCACCCGAATTTAAGGGAACAACGGACCCAATGGAGGCCCATACATGGGTCAAGCAAATAGAGAAGGTGTTTGTTATTACAAACATAGCTAAGGCGCAAAAGACCTCTTTTGCGACCTATATGATGAAGGGGGAAGCCAACTACTGGTGGGAGGCTCACCAGGGTGGGGCTGGAGCGGAAGTTGTTACATGGGAACAGTTTAAGAAGGTATTCTTCGAGAACTATTTCCCTACTAGCATGCAAGGGAGAATGGAGATTAAGTTCTTAGAACTTAAGCAGGGGGACATGATTGTTCCCCAATACGCGGCCAAATTCAACAAATTGTCAAGGTTCGGTCCACACCAAGTGGACACAGAGGAGAGGAAGGCTCGTAGGTTTGAGCAGGGCCTAAAACCCTGGCTCTATAGTAGAATATCGGTGTTTCAGAGTGCTTCTTACGGGACCATTCTGGAAAAGGCGATAATAGCGGAGGGTGGTAGCGAGGCGTTGACCCAATACCACAAGGATAGGAAGAATAAGAGTAAGTGAGAGGGAGAAAATAAGGAAGAGGTTGTCAGTGGAAGTGGCAATATGCCTAAGAGGAAGAATTTTAACCCTGGGAATACTGGGGCAAAACAAGGGGATCCTAAGCGGAGGATAAAGGCATGTAAGACATGCGGTAAGACTCATCTGGGAGTCTGCCTGAAGGGAAAGACTGGTTGTTATAACTGTGGGCAGGAGGGTCATATATTTCCCAACTGTCCTAATCCTAAGAAAAGTCGTGGATGTTTTGTTTGTGGTTCGGTAGACCACATGGCAAGAAATTGCCCAAAGAAAGGAGCGGAGGGTAGTAAGGGTTTTGATAGTGGTAATTTAGTCATTACTGGACCAACACCATCAGTGGGTAGACCCTCAGCCCAAACATTTAATATGGCAGTCTAAGATGCGGTTGCATCAATGGATGTAGTAGCAGGTATCATTCCAGTCAATGAAATAAATGCTTACGTGTTATTTGACTCGGGTGCTACTTGTTCTTTTATAGCATGTGGATTTGCTCAGCAATTGGGATTAAATCCTGAAAAGTTAGAAATACCTTTAGACGTTAAGGTCGCAAACGAGGAGATAATTCCCATTGAACACATTCATAAGAATTGTTTCGTAGATATCAGGGGTAATAGATTATCGGTAGATCTTTTACCGATAAGGTTAAGAGAATTCGATGCGATTCTCGGTATGGATTGGTTAATTAACCATAAAGCAATAATAGATTGTCATAGAAAGAGTGTGAACCTAAGGCTTCCTAAGAAACTGGGGGTGGTGTTTTATGGAAATAAATCACTGGGACGTTCTTGTTGTCTAACCATGACACAAGCTAGGAAGATGCTGAAGAAGGGGTGTAAGGGTTATCTGTGTCACGTGGTCGATACCCAAAGAGTGGGAACATCATTGGAACAGATAGCGGTGGTTCAAGAATTTGCGGATGTATTTTCGGAGGAGTTACCTGGTATTCCTCCAGATAGGGATGTAGAATTTGTAATTGATTTGTTGCCGGGAACGGCACCAGTTTCAAGGGCACCATATAGGATGGTACCAGTTGAGATGAAGAGTTAATGGTTCAGTTACAGGAACTATTAGATAGAAAGTACATTCAACCAAGTGTGTCACCGTGGGGAGCACCGGTGTTGTTTGTAAAGAAAAAGGATGGATCGTTACGACTTTGTATCGACTATCGGGAGTTGAACAAGTTAACGATTAAGAATAAATACTTGTTGCCCAGGATCGATGATCTATTTGATCAGTTGAAAGGGGCAAAGTATTTTTCTAAGATAGATTTACGCACAGGGTATCATCAACTGAAGGTGAGGAAGGAAGATATACCTAAGACGGTGTTTAGAACTCGTTATGTGCATTACGAGTTTTTGGTTATGTCGTTTGGGTTGACGAATGCGCCAGCCGCATTCATGGATATGATGAACAGAGTGTTCAAACAGTATTTGGACCAGTTTTTCGTAGTGTTCATTGATGATATTCTAGTCTATTCCAAGACGCCAGAAGATCATGCTGAACATCTAAGAATAGTGTTGGAAACCCTACGGAGGGAGAAGTTGTATACGAAATTCACTAAGTGTGAATTTTGGCTCGAAAAAGTGTAGTTTCTAGGACATGTTATAGATAAAGATAGCATATCTGTAGATCCAGCGAAAGTAGAAGCGGTGAATGAGCGGGAGCAACCAAAAACGCCAACCGAGGTTAGGAGTTTTTTGGGGTTAGCAGGATACTATAGAAGGTTCATTCATGACTTTTCTAAATTAGCTACTCCGCTGAAAAATCTGACAAGGAAGTCAATGAAGTATGAGTGGACAGAAAAGTGTGAGCATAGTTTTCAAGAACTAAAACGGAGGTTGAGTGAGGCACCTGTATTATCTTTACCAGATGATACGGGGAAATTTGTAGTTTATAGCGATGCTTCGCATAGAGGACTAGGTTGCGTGCTTATGCAGCATGACAAGGTCATTACGTATGCGTCACATCAGTTAAAAGATTATGAGAAGGTCTTTCCTACTGATGACCTAGAACTAGTAGCTGTGGTGTTTGCTTTAAAAATATACAGACATTACTTATACAGGGAGAAGTGTGAGATATACACGGACCATAAAAGTCTGAAATATATCTTCACACAGAAGGAGTTGAACATGAGGCAGAGAAGGTGGTTAGAATTAATAAAAGATTATGATTGTGATATCTTATATCATCCGGGAAAGGCGAATGTAGTAGCAGACGCATTGAGTCGGAAGGGTAGAGAGAAACTGTGACGCCCCCAAAATTAGGTATACATCACCCATCTTGGGTCGTCAGATACATGGTACAAAATTCAAATACAACTTACTAATACAACTGTCGTGTACATTACGACAAAACATAATTGTGAGTTTGAATACAATTATTGTCTACTAGAGATTATACAAACTCAAAGGAGTCCTCATTACAATTATTAACACACTATTTCACAGAATAGTGAGGACTACTAATGTTATCCTCTGGACCGTCACTCCGTTCCCCGACTAGTCCCTGCTATGTTCTCATTTCCTGAAGAGAACAGTGAAAGAAAGGGTGAGCTCAACTAGCCCAGTAAGAAATATTATGACTAAGATAATGCAGAATAAATTATCGTTAGCCTTCAACAGTGTTAAACTGATAAAATATAACAACATCAAGTTTAACTGCAGTGGAACAAGCAATCCATTAAAAGATTTAAGTAGAGAATAAAATCTACTATCTTTTATGATTTAAAAAGTTTTTCATGATTTTTATCGCTGGGACTCAGCTTAATAAATAATCCTCATCATCGAATCACCCATGTACTACGGCCAAGGATATTCTTTAGTATCACGACCACAAATTATCCATGCACTACAGCCAAGGACATTCGTGTATTCATTAATGGTCATGATCATGCCAACAACTGTCCATCAATGCACTACGGGCCAATGATAACTTTTACCACATCATTTGTAACATTACGGTCATGATTACACCGAATAATCCCTGGTCATAATCATACCAAGTCCGTCTATGCACTACAGGCCACAGATGACTTTCAACATAATATAAATATGAGGATGATGACAATGATATAAGAATTCAATAAAACAAGTTCAAGAATTAATTTATCCAAGAACTAATAATGTCCAAATTGTCAACATGATACTGCTTTGTAGAGTAAAATTCAAGAATGATCAAAAGAATATTTCCATGAAAAGATACTGGATGAAGCGCAAATATCAAGGATATTCTACTAATTTCATGGAGTATAATAGAAGTCAAAACTGTAACCAACTGAGTATAATAAAGAATAAAATAACAAAAGAAATCACCATGCATGCGGTACTTTGCATAGACAGGTTATTCCAACAGAATAATAATAACGGAACCAGGTCAGGCAAAATTTACACCGACAGGATGTTCCAACAGAATAATAAAGACGGAACCAAGTTCGGTGTAAAACACACAGACATGATGTTCCAACAGAATAATAATAAAGACGGAACCAGGTCCAGTGTAAAACACACAGACAGGATGTTCCAACAGAATAATATTAAAGACGGAACCAGGTCCGGTGTAAAACACACAGACAGGATGTTCCAACAGAATAATAGAAGAATGTCACCAAGTATAGGGTAAACCGCGTATACAGGTTATTCCAACAGAATAATAAGCAATGGATTAATAACAGTTCTTTTTATGAATAAGAAAGAATAAAACCCCTTACATTAGTACTAGATTGAATACTGCAGTAGTGTAGTAACAGAATACTCTTCTTCTTTCTCTCTTATTCTCTCTATACTTTCTCTCTCTATAGCTTGAATAAATTCGTGAAAAATAATGAAGCATTAGGCCTCTATTTATAGAAGATTTTTAGCTTCGCACTTGAAATGTGAAAAGGCAAGTGGCTTGACGACTGGTGATGTTAAAAGAAAAGTGGTTTGACGCCTGTAATGTGAAACGACAATTGGTTCGACGCTTGTAATATGAAACGGCAAGTGGTTTGACGTCTGGTAAAGGTAGTTACTATTGACGAAGTTAATTACTATTGACAAAGGTAATTACTATTGACGAAGAGACTCTTAGATGATGACATATGGGCCCCCCATAAAATAACCAAACTTACCACAAACGTCTCATAATAGACTCTGTATATACATCAAGGATTGAATAAATATTACCACAAATCATTTTATTTTTAATCAACACATATTTAATCTTTCAACAATTATTAATCATTTATAACTTGTCGTCTCAATTATTGATTTAATAATATAACATATTATACAAATGATACTGTGATAATAATTGAATCAATAATATAAGAGATATGATGCAGAAATTACTGTAACAATAATTGAGTATGGCTGGGTGACTTCTCACATAAGCATCAATAATCAATACCGTGTGCTACTATGCAACCACACATATTACTGTACTTTTACAACCGGGTAGTTCAACAGTTTTAACGGTAACACCTCCGCCGTTATTTTCATAAAGTATTTTTGTCGTTTTCTCAATCCGACAATAATTTCGTTATGGATTCCACCAATGATTGTGCCGTCGTAAGAATATTCCCCGACAAAAAGAATATTCCCCGATCAAATGAATATTTTATAACAACTTGCTTACTTTGCAAAATTTATAAATATTACCCATAACTATAATATTATATCAAATTTACTCCATAATATTCAAAAATAATATTTATAGAAAATTAATCTTTATTTATAAAAGTTGGAGTCTTACAACCTCCCCTTCTTATGATATTTCGCCCTCGAAATTAGGGTACGTACCTGGTATGTCGAAGAGGTAAGGATACCTTGATTTCATTTCAGATTCTAACTCCCAAGTCATTTCCTCAACATCGTGGTTTCTCCACAAAACTTTGACTTGAGGTATAACCTTGGAGATAGAATATGTTCCTTCTTATCCAAGATTTAAACAGGAATCTCTTCATACGTCAAATCTTTCGCTATTTCATCCGGTTCTAACTCAATAATGTGGATCGGGTCTTTCACATATTTACGTAACATGGATATGTGAAAAACGTTATGAACACGAGACATACTTGGCGGTAAAGCGAGTCTATAAGCCACAGTTCCTACTCGATCGAGGATTAAAAATGGGCCGATGAATAGAGGATTGATTTTTCCTCTCTTTCCAAATCTCGTAACTCCTTTCCATGGAGCAACACACAACAACACATGATCTCCTATATCGAATTCCACGTCCTTTCGATGAAGATCAGCATAACTCTTTTGTCGATCTTGTGAGGTTTTTATACGTTGTCGGATCGTTTGAATCTTTTCTGTAGTCATACGTACCAACTCCGGTCCCAAAAACGTTGCTTCACCCACCTCATCCCAGCATATTGGAGAACGACACTTTCTTCCATACAACGCTTCGAATGGAGCCATGCAAATACTTGCTTGATAACTATTATTGTAGAAAAACTCCACCAATGGTAAGAACTTGTCCCAACTTCCCTTGAAATCAAGAACACAGAGTCTTAATAGATCTTCAAGAGTTTAAATTGTCCTCTCCGATTGTCTGTCCGTTTGAGGATGATATGCCGAGCTAAATCGTAAGTCTGTGCCCATAGCTTTTTGCAAACTAACCCAAAATCGTGAAGTGAATCTTGGGTCTAGATCAGAAACTATGGATACCGGCATACCATGCAGTCTTACAATCTCGTTTATGTACATACGAGCAAGACGTTCAAGTGTATAAGTTTCTCGTATCGGTAAGAAATGAGCAGACTTGGTCAATCTATCAACAATGACCCAAATCGCATCTATGGCTTGAGAAACCTTAGGAAGACCAGTAACGAAATCCATGGTAATGTGCTCCCACTTCTATTCTGGAATTTCAAGTGGTTGCAATGGACCTTTTGGTACTTGATGCTCTGCTTTAACTCGTTGACAAGTTAGACACCTTGAGATAAACAACGCTATCTCTCTTCATATTGCTCCACCAAAATGTATGACGAATATCATGATACTTTTTGGTACTCCTACGATGGATTGCAAATGGTGTGTTGTGCGCCTCCATCATGATTTTATACTTTAAATCAGGGTCGTTAGGAACACAAAGTCTGGAGTTGACTCGAAGTATTCTTTCTTCATCGATTCTTGCTTCCGGCATAGCACCTTCTTGTATTTTCTTCCTCATACGCATCAACTCCAGGTCTATAACTTGAGCAACTTTAACTTTATTGATTAAAGTCTGTTCTACTCGTATATTCGCCATCATCACATGGGTCCATGGAGTCTTTAACTCTATCTCCATCCTTTGCAAGTCACACAAAATGGGCCATTACGTTGACAATATCGCACTCGTACTTGCATATGATCTTCTACTCAATGCGTCAGCTACCACGTTCGCTTTTCCAGGATGGTATTGGATGGTATGATCATAATATTTCAACAGTTCAAGCCAACGTCATTGTCGCATTTTGAGTTCCTTTTGAGTAAAGAAATATTTGAGACTTTTATGATCCGTAAAGATCTTCACCTTCTCCCCATACAAGTAATGCCTCCAAATATTTAGTGCGAAGACAACAGCTGCCAACTCTAGATCATGAGTAGGATAATTCCTCTCATATTCTTTGAGTTGTCTTGAGGCATAGGCTATGACTTTTCCAAGTTGCATGAGAACACATCCCAACCCTTTGCCCGAAGCATCACTGTAGATGACAAATCCCTTCGAGCCAGATGGTATTGTCAGAACAGGTGCCGAAATGAGTCTCCTCTTGAGTTCCTGAAAACACTTCTCACATTCTTCGCTCCAACCGAACTTTTTATCTTTTCGAGTCAGCTGAGTCAATGGAGAAGCGATTCGAGAAAATCCTTCCACGAATCTCCGATAATAACCAGCTAAACCGAGAAAGTTATGTACTTCGGTGTAATCATAACCGTAATGTTACAAATGATGTGGTAAAAGTTATCATTGGCCCGTAGTGCATTGATGGGCAGTTGTTGGCATGATCATGACCATTAATGAATACACGAATGTCATTGGCTGTAGTGCATGGATAATTTGTGGTCGTGATACTAAAGAATATCCTTGGTCGTAGTGCATGGGTGATTCGGTGATGTGGATTATTTATTAAGCTGAGTCCTAGTGATAAAAGTCATGAAAAATCTTTTAAATCATAAAAGATAGTAGATTTTATTCTCTACTTGACTCTTTTAATGGATTGCTTGTTCCGCTGCAGTTAAACTTGATGTTGTTATATTTTATCAATTTAACACTGTTGAAGGGTAACGATAATTTATTCTGCATTATCTTAGTCATAATATTTCTTACTGGGCTAGTTGAGCTCACCCTTTCTTTCACTGTTCTCTTCAGGAAATGAGAACATAGCAGGGACTAGTCGGGGAACGGAGTGACGGTCCAGAGGATAGCATTAGTAGTCCTCACTATTCTATGAAATAGTGTGTTAATAATTGTAATAAGGACTCCTTTTGAGTTTGTATAATCTCTAGCAGACAATAATTGTATTCAAACTCACAGTTATGTTTTGTCGTATTATACACGACAGTTGTATTAGTTAGTTGTATTTGAATTTTGTACCATGTATCTGACAACACAAGATGAGTGATGTATACCTAATTTTGGGGGCGTCACAGTTGGTATCAAAGCTTAGGGATATGATCCCTGGCTAAAATGTGAGAATAGTACTAGGAGGGGAGAGACGGGGAATTCCTTCGCTAGTATGACCTACCTAAGTTTATGTGGTATTTAATTGGCCGGTCAGAATTTAGGGATAATATGTTACATGTCAATTAACCTTTGTTTTGTGGCAGTATCTGAAAACGATATCCGAGAATGTTGAGAATAGCAATGGAGCACAGGCGACCGTTGATTAACCACATATCAATAATCAGGATAATGTGCATCAGGAAGGCGACAATCCTCATGCAAACAATAACACTGACCAAATGATGAATGATCAAATGTTCAGGGGCTTTATGCAATTCATGCAACAGCAGGCGAGAGCGGCTCCTATCCAAAATGCAGGTGGAAACACTGGAAACTCTCGGGCGGTCACCGCTAAACAGTTCAAGGAGCAAGGACCGCTGGAGTTTAAGGGAGAGCCAAAACCACTTATGGCAGAAGCATGGATAAAGTAGATCACCAAGATATTTGATGTATTGGGATGCTCCGAGGAGCCAAAGGTTCCCTTTGCTGCCTTTATGTTGCGCGAAGAGACAGATTACTGGTGGGAATCGGTAAAACGTACTCAACCTGCCATACTGATGATGTCTTGGGAGAAGTTCCAAGAGCTGTTCAACGACAAATACTTTCCCGAAAGTATTCGTCACATGAAGGAGGTGGAGTTTATCAAGTTGGAACAAAACAATATGACCGTGTCTCAATACAAGGCTAAATTTGCAGAGTTATCCTGGTTTGCGTCCCACTTAGTGGATAATGAAGAAAGAATGACACGGATGTTTTTAAGAGGTTTGAAGCCGGAGATACGTCAACACCTTATTTCTCATAAACTGTGTTTATATTCAGATGTTGTAAATAGGGCTCAGTTAGTGGAGCGTGATAACGAGTCAATGCAACTAAAAGAGAGCAGCTGGCAAAATGATAATACCAGCGAGAGCAGTCATCGAAGCGGTGACAACAAGCGTGGAGGGAATCAACAGGCCAGAAATGGTAACCACTTCGGTGGTAATCAGGGCCAAAATAATAAGAGTGGACATTTCAAGAAGAGGAGATTCAACAATGATGGAAAGACGTCAGCACCAGCACCTGTCGTTAAGGAAGGAGAACGACCACTTATCATATGTTTCAAATGCGGAGGGGAGGGGCACATAAGTCCAAACTGAGCGATGCCATCCAAAGCATGTTATAATTGTGGAAGAGAAGGTAACTTAGCCCGATTTTGTCATTCACCGAAGACAAATTCAGCTAGGATGGAGGCACCGAAGGTCGTCCCAGAAAAGTCAAAACCGTTAGTGCAAGGGAGAGCGTTTGTTGTGACCTCCCAGAAAGCAAGGAACCCGAATGAGGTCATCACGGGTAAGCTTATCATAAACTCTAACGAAATCTATACTTTATTTGATACCGGTTCTACCCATTCTTTTATTTCTCCGACTTGCACTCATCGATTAAATTTGACTCCGGAGAAATTAGACTTTGACTTATCTGTGGAAACTCCGTTGGGAGAAACCTTCATTACATCCACTGTTTATAAGTCTTGTTTGGTTCAAATCGGTACCCTCACATTACCTGTAGATCTTATTTCATTGAAAATACTTGCATTTGACGTGATTCTAGGGATTGATTGGTTAACTACTCATCATGCAAAAATTAATTGTTTCCGTAAGGTTTTTAGCTTTCATATTCCTAATCAACCTATTATGAGAATTCAAGAGACCAAACCATTAAAATCAATCACGATCATCTCAAGCCATAAAGCTATTTGTTTATTAAAAAATGGATGTCAAGCTTTCTTAGCTCATGTCACAGATTTAAACAAAAATACGTCAGTTTTGAACGATATTTCTATTGTTAATAAATTTCCTGATGTATTCCCCGAAGAACTTCCTGGCCTACCCCCTGAGCGTGAAATTGAATTTTGTATCGACCTTGAACCCGGTATAAAACCCATTTCCAAAGCCCCATATCGAATGGCTCCTATTGAACTTCAAGAGTTAAAGACCCAACTGCAGGAATTGTTAGACATTGGCTTTATTCGTCCTAATACTTCTCCTTGGGGTGATCCTGTTCTATTCGTGAAGAAGAAAGATGGGAGTATACGACTTTGTATTGATTATCAGGAGTTGAATCATGTTACCATCAAAAATAGGTATCCATTGCCACGTATTGATGACCTGTTAAGGAGCCAAATTCTTTTCAAAGACGGCTTTCAGAACTCGGTACGGGCATTATGAATTCCTAGTCATGTCATTTGGATTGACTAATGCTCCTGCTGCCTTCATGCATATGATGAACCGAGTATTCAAGGAATATTTGGATCACTTTGTGGTCGTCTTTATTGATGACATCCTTATTTATTCCAAAAGCTGTGAAGATCATGAGAAACACTTGAGGCTGACACTCCAAAAGCTTTGTGAATACAAGCTTTATGCCAAGTTGAAGAAATGCGAATTCTGACTTGATGAAGTAGCATTCCTTGGGCACGTAGTATCAAGTCATAGAATATCTGTTGACCCAGAAAAGATTGAAGCAATTCAAAGCTGGGAGCAACCTAAATCAGTGACCGAAGTACGTAGCTTTCTTGGTTTAGCTGGTTATTATCAGAGATTCGTGGAAGGATTTTCTCGAATTGCTACTCCATTGACTCAGCTGACTCAGAAAGATAAAAAGTTTGGTTGGAGCGAAGAATGTGAGAAGAGTTTTCAAGAACTCAAGAGGAGACTCATTTCGGCACCTGTTCTGACAATACCATCTGGCTCGGAGGGATTTGTCATCTACAGTGATGCTTCGGGCAAAGGGTTGGGATGTGTTCTCATGCAACATGGAAGAGTCATAGCCTATGCCTCAAGATAACTCAAAGAATATGAGAGGAATTATCCTACTCATGATATAGAGTTAGCAGCTGTTGTCTTCGCACTAAAGATTTGGAGGCATTACTTGTATGGGGAGAAGGTGGAGATCTTTACGGATCATAAAAGCCTCAAATATATCTTTACTCAAAAGGAACTTAACATGCGACAACGATGTTGGCTTGAACTGTTGAAAGATTATGATCATACCATCCAATACCATTCTGGAAAAGTGAATGTGGTAGCTAACGTATTGAGTAGAAGATCATATGCAAGTACGAATGCGATATTGTCAACGCAAAGGCCCATTTTGTGTGACTTGCAAAGGATGGAGATAGATTTAAAGACTCCAGGGACCCATGTGATGATGGCGAATATACTAGTAGAACCGACTTTAATCGATAAAGTTAAAGCTGCTCAAGTTACAGACCTGGAGCTGATGCGTATGAGGAAGAAAGTGCAAGAAGGTGCTATGCCGGAAGCAAGAATCGATGAAGAAGGAATACTTCAAGTCAACTCCAGACTTTGTGTTCCTAACGACCCTGATTTAAAGTATAAAATCATGATGGAGGCGCACAACACACCGTTTGCAATCCATCTTGGGAGTACCAAAATGTATCATGATATTCGTCATACATTTTGGTGGAGCAATATGAAGAGAGATAGCGTTGTTTATCTCAAGGTGTCTAACTTGTCAACGAGTTAAAGCGGAGCATCAAGTACCAAAAGGTCCATTGCAACCACTTGAAATTCCAGAATGGAAGTGGGAGTACATTACCATGGATTTCGTTTTCGGTCTTCCTAAGGTTTCTCAAGGCATAGATGCGATTTGGGTCATTGTTGATAGATTGACCAAGTCTGCTCATTTCTTACCGATACGAGAAACTTATACACTTGAACGTCTTTCTCGTATGTACATAAACGAGATTTTAAGACAGCATGGTATGCCGGTATCCATAGTTTCTGATCGAGACCCAAGATTCACTTCACGATTTTGGGTTAGTTATCAAAAAGCTATGTGCACAGACTTACGATTTAGCTCGGCATATCATCCTCAGATGGACGGACAGTCGAAGAGGATTATTCAAACTCTTGAAGATCTATTAAGACTCTGTGTCCTTGATTTCAAGGGAAGTTGGGACAAGTTCTTACTGTTGGTAGAGTTTTCCTACAACAACAGTTATCAAGCAAGTATTGGCATGACTCCATTTGAAGCGTTGTATGGAAGAAAGTGTCGTTCTCCAATATACTTGGATGAGGTGGGTGAAGAAACGTTATTGGGACCGGAGTTGGTAGGTATGACTACGAAAAAGATTCAAACGATCCGACAACGTATAAAAACCTCACAAGATCAACAAAAGAGTTATGCTGATCTTCATCGAAAGGACGTGGAATTCGATATAGGAGATCATGTGTTGTTGCGTGTTGCTCCATGGAAAGAAGTTATGAGATTTGGAAAATAGAAAAACTCAATCCTCAATTCATCGGCCCATTTTTAATCCTCGATCGAGTAGGAACTGTGGCCTATAGACTCGCTTCACCGCCAAGTATGTCTCGTGTTCATAACGTTTTTCACATATCCATGTTACGTAAATATGTGAAAGACCCGAACCACATTATTGAGTTAAAACCGGACGAAATAGCGAAAGATTTGACGTATGAAGAGGTTCCTGTTCAAATCTTGGATAAGAAGGAACATATTCTACGCTCCAAGGTTATACCTCAAGTCAAAGTTTTGTGGAGAAACCACGATGTTGAGGAAATGACTTGGGAGTTAGAATCTGAAATGAAATCAAGGTATCCTTACCTCTTCGACATACTAGGTACGTACCCTAATTTCGAGGGCGAAATTTCATAAGAAGGGGAGGTTGTAAGACCCCAACTTTTATAAATAAAGATGAATTTTCTATAAATATTATGGAGTAAATTTGATATAATGTTATAGTTGTGGGTAATATTTATAAATTTTGCAAAGTAAGCAAGTTGTTATAAAATATTCGTTTGGTCGGGGAATATTCTTTTTGTCGGGGGATATTCGTACAACGGCACAATCATTGGTGGACCCCACAACGGAATTATTTTCGGATTGAGAAAATGACAAAAATACTTTATGAAAATAACGGCGGAGGTGTTACCGTTAAAACTGTTGAACTACCCGGTAGTAAAAGTATAGTAATACGCGTAGTTGCATAGTAACACACGGTATTGATTATTGATGCTTACGTGAGAAGTCACTCAGCCATACTCAATTATTGTTACAGTAATTGCTGCATCATATCTCTTATATTATTTATTCAATTATTATCACAGTATCATCTGTATAATATGTTATATTATTAAATCAATAATTGAGACGACAAGTTATAAATGATTAATAATTGTTGAAAGATTAAATATGTGTTGATTAAAAATAAAATGATTTGTGGTAATATTTATTCAATCCTTGATGTATATAAAGAGTCTATTATGAGACGTTTGTTGTAAGTTTGGTTATTTTATGGGGGGTCCATATGTCATCATCTAAGAGTCTCTTCGTCAATAGTAATTACCTTCGTCAATAGGAATTATCTTTGTCGATAGTAACTACCTTTACCAGACGTCAAACCACTTGTCGTTTTATATTATAGGTGTCGAACCAATTGTCGTTTCACATTACAAGCGTCAAACCACTTTTCTTTTCACATCACCAGTCGTCAAGCCACTTACCTTTTCACATTTCAAGTGCTAAGCTAGAAATCTTCTATAAATAGAGGCCTAGTGCTTCGTTATTTTTCACGAATTCATTCAAGCTATAGAGAGAATAAGAGAGAAAGAAGAAGAGTATTCTGTTACTACACTACTGCAGTATTCAATCTACTACTAATGTAAGGGGTGTTATTCTTTCTTATTCATGAAGAGAACTGTTATTTTTCCATTGCTTATTATTCTGTTGGAATAACCTGTATACGCGGTTTACCCTATACTTGGTGACATTCTTTTATTATTCTGTTGGAACATCATGTCTGTGTGTTTTACACCGGACCTGGTTCCGTCTTTATTATTCTGTTGGAACATCTCGTCGGTGCAAATTTTGCCTGACCTGGTTCTGTTATTATTATTCTGTTGGAATAACCTGTCTATACGAAGTACCGCATGCATGGTGATTTCTTTTGTTATTCCATTCTTTATTATACTCAGTTGGTTACAGTTTTGACTTCTATACTCCATGAAATTAGTAGAATATCCTTGATATTTGTGCTTCATCCAGTATCTTTTCATGGAAATATTCTTCTGATCATTCTTGAATTTTACTCTACAAAGCAGTATCATGTTGACAATTTGGACATTATTAGTTCCTGAATAAATTAATTCTTGAAATTGTTTTATTGAATTCTTATATCATTGTCATCATCCTCATGTTTATATTATGTTGAAAGTCATCTGTGGCCTGTAGTGCATAAATGGACTTGGTATGATTATGACCAGAGATTATTCGGTGTAATCATATAAAATCATGATGGAGGCGCACCAAACACCGTTTGCAATCCATCATGGGAGTACCAAAATGTATCATGATACTCGTCATACATTTTGGTGGAGCAATATGAAGAGAGAGATAGCGTTGTTTATCTCAAGGTGTCTAACTTGTCAACGAGTTAAAGCAGAGCATCAAGTACCAAAAGGTCCATTGCAACCACTTGACATTCCAAAATGGAAGTGGGAGCACGTTACCATGGATTTCGTTACCGGTCTTCCTAAGGTTTCTCAAGCCATAGATGCGATTTGGGTCATTGTTGATAGATTGACCAAGTCTTCTCATTTCTTACCGATACGAGAAACTTATACACTTGAACGTCTTGCTCGTATGTACATAAACGAGATTGTAAGACTGCATGGTATGCCGGTATCCATAGTTTCTGATCGAGACCCAAGATTCACTTCACGATTTTGGGTTAGTTATCAAAAAGCTATAGGCACATACTTACGATTTAGATCGGTATATCATCCTCAGAAGGACGGACAGTCGGAGAGGACTATTCAAACTCTTGAAGATCTATTAAGACTCTGTGTCCTTGATTTCAAGGGAAGTTGGGACAATTTCTTACCATTGGTAGAGTTTTCCTACAACAACAGTTATCAAGCAATTATTGGCATGGCACCATTCGAAGCGTTGTATGGAAGAAAGTGTCGTTCTCTAATATGCTGGGATAAGGTGGGTGAAGCAACGTTGTGACAACCCGAGAATTTGGGCAAATTATTAAAATCTTAAATGATTGATTTAAGGTCAAATATTAGACCTATACAGAAAATAAGTGTATGCGTTTAATGTTTTTGGGATTGAATTTTGAGGATTTCAAAATTCGGTGAAGGATATAGGTGAATTATTCAGGATTAAGGATTTATGTGATTACATTCTTTGTTTATGGTTAATGATGTGTTCAGAATGTGGTTAAGGGTTGACCAGATTAATTACATCTGTGTTAAACCCTAATTATATTTTAAGAACGACAACGTTCAGTTAGAAAACCCTAATGTCTAATAAGAAACCCTAGAAATCGGTTCTGGAAACCCTAGTTTCAGTTTCGGGAAATTCGAAACCCTAATTCGGTGAATGGAACCCTAGATTGGGAATGCAATGTTATGAACAAGGTTAAACGCCAATAATTTTAATTAATTAGGGAAAACCCTAATGAATTGTTTAAAATCTTAATTGATTATTTGGAAACCCTAATACCAGATCTGAAAACCCTAAATTCAGATGCTGATAAAATGAAACCCTAATCTGGGTATATAACGGAGAATTTTAATGCTTAAGTGCTATTAATTAAGTCCAATTAGGGTAAAGGCTAATTAATTAACAAACCCTAATTTCAAATTTTGGAACCCTAATTGTTCCGTCAGAAACCCTAATTATTCAATGGTAGAAATTAATGGCTAAAATTAGCAATGCTAATTCGGAAATCCTAATCCTAATTATTTAAATTTATGAGTAATTAGAAAACCCTAATCTAATTACGAGATTTAATTTCTAAAATTAGAAAAATTATTTTTTTCTATTTAAAACCCTAAAATGTGGTTTTGAACCCTAATGACCATTTTTGACCTAAATTGCTTTATTAGCGATTGTAATTATGAAATGCTAATCCTAATTAGCAAGAATGAATTTATGATTAAGAAATTTTTATATAATTAGAAAATTCTAATTTATAAGTTAAAATGTTAATTTCTATTTTGAAAACCGAAATTCGGAAATTTTAGAAATTAAATTTTTGCAAAGTTAAGGGTTAAAACCTAAACCCTAAATTGTCTAAACCCTAAACCCTAAGGGTTTCATCAAATGCAAAATCTAGAAATTAAAGGACAAAAATGCCCTTTTTAGATTATTTTTAGACAACTTGCAAATCTTGGCCAAATCATGGGTTGGTGAACAACCCTAGACCTAGATGTAGCCTAGCATTTGACTTATTATCCAGAAACCCAGCTTAACTCAGCAGATTCATGCATTTGCAACATGATATTAATAGATTTAGAGAGAGAAAAAGACACTTGACAATTCATTTTTATCCAAGACCCTCTCTCTCTAGAATTTCGGGAATTAGTGTGAGAAAGTGTAAGAAATAAAAACCAGGATCAAGTTGTAGCAAGCCAGAAACAGATCAAAGGATCAGAAGTCAGAAATCAAGCATGAAAGTGGTATAAACCCTAAATCTTAAAATTTTATGATCTGTTGTTAAATGTTGTTGTTTGTTGGTTAAATTTGTGTAATAGGGTGTCATTTAGTGATCTGGGTTGTCAAACCCCAGATCCATAACATCAAAGTGCTTGGATCTAATGATTTTTGAAATCTGGAAAAAGTTGAAAAAAGTGGCCTGACAGTCATATGTCAGGGCCCATAGATCGTTGTATGTTTATGATCTGTTAAGTTGTAAGTTATATATCTGTCGTATGTCATTAAGGCTTTATTCTGGAAGTGGAATCAACCTCATACCATGTATAGATCAAGAGATATAGACGGTCAAAGCACGTTGACCGTTCACGTGAAGCCATTTCTGGGCAACCCAGAATGGTACCAGAAATTTCTGACAAGTTTTCTTTGGCCTCTAATCTTGCCGTATGCTAGTGTTTTGGCTATGTTGTTGATTGAAGGTTGTAGAAGGGTATGTGAACTACAAAGTAATGCTATTAGATCACCCAGATTTATACAAGGACCGTAGAAATGCATGGTCAAACGACCGTTGACTGTATGACCTGATGAAGATTCTGGGAAAAACCCAGATCTTCTAGACCCGTTTACGGACCCCTTGTTTGACCGGCCAGATCTTGTTTATATTATGTTGTTAGATGGATCTAGTGATATGATATTGGACCCTGTCATGTAGTCTACATTATCGAACCTTGATATTGTACAAATCAAACCCAGAACGCTAAATAAAAGCAATCAAAGTAGGTACCTCCGAACTGCTTGAGTTTCTGGGCAGCCCAGAAACTTAAGAACAGGTCTGACAACGTTTTCTGCAGCATAGATCTTGTTGTTATGATGTGTTTTGGCTAGGATCTTGGTTGATAATTGTAGTATTACAATTGTACTACATAACCATCAGCATTATCAGACCAGAAATCAAGTGGATCATAGATTAAATGTTGGTCAAAGTAGTAGCCTCGACGTCTGGCATGCGTTTCTGGGCTGGACTGAAGAACACCAAGAACACCTATAGCGACGGTTCTGTCGCTATAGGGCCCTTTAGCGACACTTATTTTCGGAAATTATAGAAAAATAATTAAAAATAGAAAAAAAATGGTTTTTAATTATTAAAAATACCAAATAAATTATGAAAAATTATTTTAAAGTCTGAAAAATAGTTTTTAACTATTTTGAGTATATTTTGAAAATATTTAATATTTTTGGAATATAAATGGAATTTATTTATTTAATTATAATATTAAATAAATTATTTAAAAATAGTTTTAATTCATGAAAAATCATGAAAAATTATTTTATGGTATAAGAAAATATTTTAAGTTATTTTTGTTGACTTTTAATATTTTGGAATGAATTTCATTAATTAATCAATATTAATGAAAATTAGTTTATTTAATAGATATATTAAATAAATTAAGGAAAAATGGAATTAATGCTTATAAATCATATAAAAATGATTTAAGTGTTATAAAGTTATTTTAAGTTATAAAATATAACTTTTGATATTTAGTCATGAAAATATTAATATTTTAATATTAATAGCAATTATCGGATAATGGATTTAAGTGTTTAAAAATCATATAATTATGATTTTAAGGTATTAAAAATATTTTGATATATTATAATTATATTATAATATTATGTAATGATTTTTCATTAATATTTTATATTAAATAAATATTAATGATTAAGGTATTAAGTGGTATTTAATTCATTTAAATACGGTTTTAATGATTGAAAAATGTTGATAAATGGTAATAATTATCCGAAAATTATTACGAGCCTAGGAAAAATGTTTTGTCTGATAAGAAATTGTCTGTGATAATGGTTAAGTGTTTAGTCAAGAGTTTAATTGAACTTAAACTCGATAAAAGTCCGACTAGACCGTCGGGATGTTAGAATTGTGTCAGATTCAACTCAAACTGCAATAGTTTGACTTGATACCTAGTCTTATGTGTGTTATAGACTGATAGGCTTATGTGGTAATGTGTTTAGGTTATTTTATGGATATAAATATAACAGTATTATACTGTGATGATATTATTCTAATATTGGAGATCTATATTATTAATATTAGGTCTTCGGATAAAGAATTATTAAATTGCGTGCGGTAATCAACGGTTCAGGCAAGTTTTTCTTTTACTTAACTCTAATAAGAGTAGTTTATTCAAGTTTATGGTTAATCATTGCTGATTGCCATGAAAATTGTACTCTGTACATCTTACATGTATAAGTCAGGTATGAAAGGCTGATCACCTTCATTACCAGTTGGTTCAGAAATGTTTGTTCATGTTTAAAACTTGTTCAGTCAAAAGTTTGTTTGTGATAATTCTCAACTATATTGATGAATTATAGTCATCTTATTATTCATACTCTTCAATCATGATATATTGTTATATTGTTGTATTTAAACTTGCTGGGCAACTTTCATGCTCACCCTTGCTATATCATGATAAACATTGCAGATAAAGCGAATGCGTTCGGATACAGGAAAAGGTTAAAGTCAAGTTCTACTTAGGTTAAAAGTGCGGCTAGTTTGTAAATAGCGTATTTGATAAATATTGTTGTATAATAGATATATTATATGAATGGTGTTTAAGTTAAGGTTACTCGACTTGGGTAAAATAGTGTGTAATGTATTGTATAAACAATTTATGTTTATATCTTCCGCAAATAGTGATAGAAATAGTATACCGAGTCCGAGGCGATTTGGGACCCGGATTCGGGGTTGCTACAAACGTTGCTGGGACCGGAGTTGGTACGTATGACTATAGAAAAGATTCAAACGATTCGACAACGTATAAAAACCTCACAAGATCGACAAAAGAGTTATGCTGATCTTCATCGAAATGACGTTGAATTCGATATAGGAGATCATGTGTTGTTGCGTGTTGCCCATGGAAAGGAGTTACGAGATTTGTAAAGAGAGGAAAACTCAATCCTCGATTCATCGGCCCATTTTTAATCCTCGATCGAGTAGGAACTGTGGCTTATAGACTCGCTTTACCGCCAAGTATGTCTCGTGTTCATAACGTTTTTCACATATCCATGTTACGTAAATATGTGAAAGACCCGAACCACATTATTGAGTTAGAACCGGACGAAATAGCGGAAGATTTGACGTATGAAGAGGTTCCTGTTCAAATCTTGGATAAGAAGGAACATATTCTACGCTCCAAGGTTATACCTCAAGTCAAAGTTTTGTGGAGAA
Source organism: Panax japonicus (assembly GCA_020205505.1). Lineage (NCBI taxonomy): Eukaryota > Viridiplantae > Streptophyta > Magnoliopsida > Apiales > Araliaceae > Panax > Panax japonicus. The sequence goes on along the minus strand of CM035104.1, from coordinate 34,845,626 downwards.
ACCACGATGTTGAGGAAATGACTTGGGAGTTAGAATCTGAAATGAAATCAAGGTATCCTTACCTCTTCGACATACCAGGTACGTACCCTAATTTTGAGGGAAAAATTTCATAAGAAGGGAAGGTTGTAAGACCCCAACTTTTATAAATAAAGATGAATTTTCTATAAATATTATTTTTGAATATTATGGAGTAAATTTGATATAATGTTATAGTTGTGGGTAATATTTATAAATTTTGCAAAATAAGCAAATTGTTATAAAATATTCGTTTGGTCGGGGAATATTCTTTTTTGTCGGGAAATATTCGTACGACGACACAATCACAACGAAATTATTGTCGGATTGAGAAAACGGCAAAAATACTTTATGAAAATAACGGTGGAGGTGTTACCGTTAAAACTGTTGAACTACCCGGTAGTAAAAGTACAGTAATACGCGTGGTTGCATAGTAGCACACGGTATTGATTATTGATGCTTACGTGAGAAGTCACTCAGCTATACTCAATTATTGTTACAGTAATTGTTGCATCATATCTATTATATTATTAATTCAATTATTATCACAGTATCATCTGTATAATATGTTATATTATTAAATCAATAATTTAGACGACAAGTTATAAATGATTAATATTTGTTGGAAGATTAAATATGTGTTGATTAAAAATAAAATGATTTGTGGTAATATTTATTCAATCCTTGATGTATATAAAGAGTCTACTATGAGACGTTTATGGTAAGTTTGGTTATTTTATGGGGGGCACATATGTCATCATCTAAGAGTCTCTTTGTCAATAGTAATTACCTTCGTCAATAGTAATTACCTTCGTTAATAGTAATTACCTTTACCATACGTCAAACTACTTGTCGTTTCATATTACAGGCGTCGAACCAATTGTCGTTTCACATTACAGGCGTCAAACCACTTTTCTTTTCACATCACCAGTCGTCAAGCCACTTTCCTTTTCACATTTCAAGTGCTAAGCTAGAAATCTTCTATAAATAGAGGCCTAGTGCTTCATTATTTTTCACGAATTCATTCAAGCTATAGAGAGAATAAGAGAGAGAGAAGAAGAGTATTCTGTTACTACACTATTGCAGTATTCAATCTACTACTAATGTAAGGGGTGTTATTTTTTCTTATTCATGAAGAGAACTGTTGTTATTCCATTGCTTATTATTCTATTGGAATAACCTGTATACGCGGTTTACCCTATACTTGGTGACATTCTTCTATTATTCTGTTGGAACATCCTGTCTGTGTGTTTTACACCGGACCTGGTTCCATCTTTATTATTATTCTGTTGGAACATCCTCTCTGTGTGTTTTACACCGGACCTGGTTCCGTCTTTATTATTATTCTGTTGGAACACCTGTATCATTCTTGAATTTTACTCTACCAAGAAGTATCATGTTGACAATTTGGACATTATTAGTTCCTGGATAAATTAATTCTTGAACTTATTTTATTGAATTCTTATATCATTGTCATCATCCTCATGTTTATATTATGTTGAAAGTCATCTATGGCCTGTAGTGCATAGATGGACTTGGTATAATTATGACCAGGGATTATTCGGTGTAATCATGATCGTAATGTTACAAATGATGTGGTAAAAGTTATCATTGGCCTGTAGTGCATTGATGGGCAGTTGTTGGCATGATCATGACCATTAATGAATACACGAATGTCATTGGCTGTAGTGCATGGATAATTTGTGGTCGTGATACTAAAGAATATCCTTGGTCGTAGTGCATGGGTGATTCGGTGATGTGGATTATTTATTAAGCTGAGTCCTAGTGATAAAAGTCATGAAAAATCTTTTAAATCATAAAAGATAGTAGATTTTATTCTCTACTTGACTCTTTTAATGGATTGCTTGTTCTACTGCAGTTAAACTTGATTTTGTTATATTTTATCAATTTAACACTGTTGAAGGCTAACGATAATTTATTCTGCATTATCTTAGTCATAATATTTCTTACTGGGCTAGTTGAGCTCACCCTTTCTTTCACTGTTCTCTTCAGGAAATGAGAACATAGCAGGGACTAGTCGAGGAACGGAGTGACGGTCCAGAGGATAGCATTAGTAGTCCTCACTATTCTGTGAAATAGTGTGTTAATAATTGTAATGAGGACTCCTTTTGAGTTTGTATAATCTCTAGTAGACAATAATTGTATTCAAACTCACAGTTATGTTTTATCGTATTGTACACGATAGTTGTATTAGTAAGTTGTATTTGAATGTTGTACCATGTATCTGACGACCCAAGATGGGTGATTTATACCTAATTTTGGGGGCGTCATAGAAACTGTCAATGTTAATGACTCAGAATGAGTTAATAACAGAGATGGCGAGGATGGAATTAGAAGTTAAGTCACCAAAGGAAACGAGGGAGATGTTATTTGCAATAGAAACCCGACCAACGATAGTGGAACGGGTAAAGGAAGTACAGTTGAGTACTAAAGAATGCGAACGGACAAAGAAGATAATGAAGGATGACGTGAAGACTAAGTATAACCTTGATAAAGAAGGTTTACTCCGTTTTGAAGGAAGAATTTGGGTTCAAAATAATTTCGAGTTGAAGGAATAGATTATGTGTGAGGCCCATAGTTCGAGGTACTCGATACATCCTGGTAGTACTAAGATGTTTCAAGACCTTCGTCAGAACTTTTGGTGGTCGAACATGAAGAGGGAGGTTGCAGAATATGTTAGTAAGTGCTTAACTTGTCAGAAAGTTAAGGCTGAACACCAAAGACCGAGTGGACTGATACAACCACTGGAGATTCCGAAGTGGAAATGGGAGCATATCACCATGGACTTTGTGGTGGGACTTCCAACGACCAGAAAAGGATACGATGCTATTTGGGTAATAGTGGATCGGTTAACTAAATCGACTCATTTTCTACCAATAGGAGTTAGGTATAACCTAGAATAGTTAGCTAAGATTTATGTCAAAGAAATCATTTCTAGACATGGAGTACCTGTTTCGATTGTGTTCGATCGTGATCCACGATTCACGTCGAACTTTTGGAGGAGTTTACAAGAGCAAATGAGAACACAGTTGAGATTGAGTACTGCGTATCATCCACAGACGGATGGGCAAAGCGAACGGACAATTCAAACGCTAGAAGATATGTTATGATCTTGCGTTATGGATTTCAAAGGGAGTTGGGACGAACATCTACCATTGATAGAATTCACTTACAACAATAGTTTTCACGCTAGTATAGGCATGCCGCCTTATGAAGCGTTGTATGGAAGGAAGTGTAGAACACCACTTTGTTGGGATGAAGTAGGTGAACGTCAAATGTTGGGACCTGAGATGGTACAACAAACGGCAGACATGGTAAAGCTGATAAGAGCTCGATTAGTAGCGGCTCAAGATAGACAATGTAAGTATGCAGATCCTCATCGAGAGAAGAGGGAGTTTGAAGTAGGGTCTTATGTCTTTCTAAAAGTATCGCCTTGGAAAGGGAAGATACGTTTTGAAAAGAAAGGGAAGTTAAGTCCGAGGTTTGTAGGACCTTTGAGATTTTAAGAAGGATAGGAGACGTAGCTTATGAAGTAGCCTTACCTCCAAAAATGGAAAGAATACACAATGTGTTTCACGTGTCTGTGTTGCGTCCTTATAAACTGGACTATAAGCATGTAATAGAGTATGAGTCTATTCAAGTAGAAAAAGACTTAACGTATGAAGAACTTCCGATTCAGATTATTGATAGGAAGGAACAAGTCTTGAAAAATAAAGTAATACCTTCCGTAAAGGTAATTTGGAGTAACCACGACGCTGAAGAAGTAACGTGGGAGCTCGAAAGTAAAATGAAGGAAAAGTTTCCTCATTTGTTTATGTAAGAATAGCGAGATTCTGGGGACAGAATCCTTATAAGGAGGGAAGAATGTAACGCCCAAGAATTTTGAATTTTCAATGAATTAAATTTTTATTTGATTATGTGGATTAAATGAATTTAATTAAGTTATTATGTGAGTAAGATGTTCGAAGGTCGTTCTATGACCTAGAATGTGTAGATGTGGTTAGTATTCTGGCTTTGTGCTAGAATTAATTGTTGTGAATTATCAAGACGAGAACAAAGGTTTTCTAAGATTGTTTGCGTAAAAACACTATTCATCCGATGACGTTCGGAGCTAAAGTTTGAAATTCTGAGAAACACGTAATGTTACAATATGACGATATTATGGAAAATCCAATAATATTATCTTTATGGCAAACGAAGTTTTCGCCTGCGTACTTAAAACCTAAGGGTTTGTGAAAGAGGTTTCTGAAAGGGAAATGTAATGCGTATAGTCGTTTCGATTATTATACGTAAAGAATATGAGTATTATACTAGTATGTATACGAGTATGATATAAAGAATAGTACGACGTATAATATGAGTATTATATGAATATTATACGAAGAGAATACGTGAATAATACGCGTAGAATACGAATCATATTATTAGAGTATGAGCTAAGGATTTTATCCAATCCAATTGGACTTGGATTAATATACAAGCCCAATGAATTAATTATACAAGCCCAAGTCAAGGCCCAATATTAGATTGGTTAAAGCCCAATGTTTTTATGTCAAGCCCAGTCCAAAGAATTAAACCGTGGGTCAAACCGGCGGGTCAAGGGATGGTTAAAACCCATGGGGCAACCCATGGGGATAACCCATGGGCAAGGTGGGTCGGCCACTTGGTGTGCAAGGCAAGTGTCACTTGATCACCAAGTATTTTGCTTGGTGACAAAGTGGTAAATAAGTGAGGAGGTGGGAAATTAGACCATTTTGCCCCTCATTGTATTTTCTATAAATACAAGGCTTAGGTTGAGCTTTTGTGGTTTTACAAAGATTGACCAACATATATTGAGAGAGAGAAAAAGCTAGAAACACTAAATTCTTCTACTTCCAAGCAAACCAATAGACGTTTATCAAGAACGTTAACTACTTCAAAGGTAAATTCCTATAAACCGTAATCTTCATCCTTTTCGATTTCTTTCTCATAGAAGAATCGTAGATGAGTGGAGAACGTTTATTAAGAAGGCTTGTTAATGGCCAAATCATGGATAGGTCATGAACAAATAAGAAATCGTAAGTGGTTATGTGAGTAAAAACCGTAGGAAGTCTTGAAAGTTAACTTAGCTATAATTGAACGTTTTGGAAACCGTGGTAGCTAAGGTATGTGTATCTTGATTGGTTAGGATGTAGATATGAAGTCCATGGAGTATTCCATATGATTTGGCTTAGAGAACATTAGTAACGAAGTTATAGCGAATTGTAAGGAAATAGACGTTAAACGTCGAAAACGTATAAAGTCTGGATTAAAGGTCAAAAGTTGTCGTGTGACTTGAAAACGTTGGTTTCCAATGTCAACATGTGAGATAAAGTAATTAAGAGTCGTTGGCGAAAGAATCGTCGCATTCCGACTTATAATGAAGAAAACGAGTATTGAACAGACGAAAACAGTAAACGAACGCTTAAAAATGAACTTAAAGGTGAATTCTGAGTTAACGAATTCAAAAATATGAAATTCTTATATGAACACGTAAAGGATGTAATTCCTGACTTGTAGGAATTCGAATGGGTCAATTCGGATGTAAAACGAACAAATTAGGAAGCCGAGAGTTTCGTTAAGAAACTAAACTATTTTGGCCAACTGGTGCACAGGTTCGGCGCCGCAGCGCCAAACCCTGTGTTATCTATCAAGCCGCAGCGCCAGTTATGGCCGGGAGAAAATAAAAAGGTCTGGAGACTCTCGCCGCAGCGCGAGAGTTTGTATATGGACTCGCGTCGCAGCGCCAAGTCCGGGAAAAACCTCTGGAAAATGGCGCCGTAGCGCCACTAGAATGCATAGGATGTCGCATCGCAGCGCCAGCAGTAGAAAAAGGTTGACCAAGTTAGTTTTTGTTCCATTTTGAATGAAGACTTAATGTAAGATATTGAAGGTACTTAATGTACATTATAAGACTTACCTTAACTCACTTGTAAGGTGTTAATGTAAGAAGATCTAGTAAGGTTTAATAGTAATTAAACGAAGAACACAAATACGTAATGAGTGAACCGTGAATGACGTTCAACGTTGGTAATTAACCATTTATGATCGAATGTCAGTTAAGGATGTAAGAACGTTAATAAAACGTAACGAAGTATAGAAAGTCGAATCGACATTAATAAAGAAAGTTAAAACAAGTAAGACATAGAAGAGAAAGAAGTTGGTTAGAACCGTAAACATAGTTTACGTGATAACTAATTACAGTGTGCTATGTGAATATCTCATGTAGATCCTGTAAAGACTGAGAATAGTTGGAATATATATTCAAAGACGCTTGAAGGCAAGTCTTTCTTAACTCTTGCCTGACCTTCGTGTTAGTCAAGTTTTTACGTGATGCATGATATACAATGCATGAATGATAAATAGAAAAAGAGTCGATGCCTGTTTTATCTGGGCTAGACAAGTATTGAAGGATAGATTGAATTGTTTACAAGTCTGTTGATATAGAACTGTTAACGCTATCCTATGCCGAGTATTTGGTACGGATGAGAAGGTAAGTTTGTCTATGTACAAACAAAAGTATTTTCATCGATTATTTGATGGGCACGCGAGGTTGCCAAATGTTAAACGTAAATACATTTAACATAAGAGTGTTGATCAACATATAGTACAATAGGCTGATCACCTAGAAGTGCTCGTAAGTAAATACGGGTGGATGACTTGAGTGCCGGATATTATTTTCAAGTATGAAAACGAAAAAGAGTATGTTCATGGTCTATTGACCGGTTCATCATTCCTAAGCTATTATTTATGCTATGGAATTGTTGTATGAGAAGTATTAGTAAAATGTTAATAATGCTTCATAGATAATTGTTCAGATATAGAATAAAAGCATGTGTTTGTTAAGGTGATATTCATATGATTCGTTGTTAAGACTTGCTGAGCTAGTTATGCTCATTCTTGCTTGAACCATATGTTTGCAGCTAAAGCCGAACGAGCGGAGAGTTCTAAGAGAGATAAAGGCAAGGCTAAGATGGACAATTAATCGTCCTGTAATAGACTAGTATATTTGTATGTAATATACTTATGAAGAACAACGAATGTATTCGGTTATGAACCTGGGAAATGATTTATTACAGATGTAATACAAAGATAGTAATTACACTCATTTTGTTGTTATTTCAATGGAATGATTGTTTGAAATGTAGTATCATGGAGCACCATCTGTCGGGTTGGAAGATACCCGTATTTGGGGGCGTCACACACACCATAATATTCAAAAATATATTTCGAGAAAATTATTCTTTATTCATAAAAGTTGAGGTCTTACAGTTGTGGGTGAATTATTTAACTGATATTGCTAGTGACGAAATATGGTTGGAAACTGATATTTTAACATTACCGTCGCTATACATTTATAACAATATTTTTCTTATGAAAATATCATAAATTCATATAAAAATATTAATTTCTATTATGATTTTGTTAAATCCATAGTTAGACAAACATTAATGTAAAAAGGGTTAAAAAAGATTTTTTATATAATTTCTCTTAGGTTATGTTTGTTTGCAAGGATTATAACTGGGATTATAAATTATAATCCCAAGATTATTAAAACTATTTTATAATTTCTAGAGTAATAGTCTCAAGTCTAACTTTGAAAACATACAAGACAATTGGAATTAATAGTCATAAAGTATAATTATTGTAAACAAACATAACCAAGTGTCTTGTTTGTTTTAAAATTTAGACTTGAAACTATTAGTATTGGGATTATAAAATAACTTATTAGTCTTGAAATTATAATCATTGCAAACAAACATAACCTTAGTGTTATTTAGTTTTGCGATAATTTATTTGTTTATATACAATTTTGTACAATTAATTTAAATTTATTCTAAATGTTTATCAACTATTAATAATTAAATTAATTTTGTTAATGTTAATGTTAATTGTATTTATTTAAACAAAAGTCAATCACAATAAGAAAAAATCAAAAAAATTATCTCAATTTTAATATTTATATATGCATGTAAAATGTCATACACGTTTTTTTTTGTATAAAAAATATTGTGTACCAATTTAAGTAATATAAAATTAACACGTACACATTTCTATAATAAATTGACTTGATCAATCAAAACAAAACAACATTGTCTTTTCAAAAAAACTTAAAACTTAGGAAATTGAGTGTTGATTCCAAAAAGAAAATTCAACTTAAGGAACAATGTTGTCATTAGCCTATCTAAATATGTCTCCTTTACTATTTTTACTATCAAGGCCATGTTGACTATTTGCTCCTCCTTATGTAGAATTTTATCTCTCTATTTGTGAGAGTTTGATTTTTGTCCATGATTTTTTTTATATTTTATTTTGAAGTTTATTTTTGGTTATTTATTATTTGAAGAAAGTGAACTTGATTGAAGAAGGTGAAGAAAACACTATCGAGTGGTCTTCTTCGGTCCAGTGATATGACGAAAACTACCGAGCAAATAAAACAATTTATTTTGCACATAGATATAGTTGACCCAAAGCTACATAAGCTTCGCTGTGCCAACAGGATCTGTGCCTTCATTAGTAGATCCAAAATCATAATGTTTAGAAAAATTCAATTTGAGTCTCTCATCTTCCTTCTTTCAGTCTCCTTATGGCCTCTCACAGAATCTCTCCAGGTACTACTACTGACTACAGAAAATGATTTCAAGGAAAAAGTAAACGTCTATTGTCTTTCCTTCTTTCTTTATCATCCGTTTGGTTGCCTGAGAAAGTAAAGGAAAAGAAATATTAAAAAAAAAAGAATTTTGGAGCATGTTTCCTGTCTTTTCTTGTTCCTAGGAAAGCCTTCAGAGAAATGGGTATTTGTGAACTAATTGGAAAATTGTTGTTTACATATTTAGTTCAAATTCTTGTTTTAACCAAACATTAAATTTGGGTATATGCTGCCATAGAAAATAAAATTAGAAAAAAAAGAACTGGGCTTGTTGAAGCTTACGCTTATATTTCACAGCAACTAAGCTTAGGAGTTGTTTTGGGTTCCAAAACAATGATAAAATTAATACCCGGAAGTTAATTTTCTTCACCAATTGTTATTTTCACAAGAACAAAATTGATATTTTAGCAAAAGGTCTCACATGAATGTGGGTCCCATTTACTATTCTAAAGCTGTCTTTTGATTCCTCCTATGATAGGCAATTGGGAAAGTTTAATTGTTGGAAATTTTAAATCAATTTGTTTTTGCAGTTATGTGATACTGGGATTGGGTATGGTGAATCTGAGTGCGGATTCTCGCCGAAGATCTTGATAAAGGGAGGAACCGTTGTGAATGCTCATCATCAGGAGATTGCTGATGTGTATGTAGAGGATGGGGTTATTGTTGCAGTTAAGCCTAATATCAAGGTATAATTTATCTAGTGTAGTCCAGTAAATTTATGTGTTCCTTTAGCTAGAGTTGATTTATAAGTGAAAGTTAAAATTACCCAAAGAGAGCAACTTGGCTTGATTTTAAATTTAAGTGGACTGCCACTTGTAATCACTGAATTTGACCTTGTTTACCATTTGATAAAGCTGATGATTTTTTGTTAAGATTTCTAGTTTAACTGATATATAGAAATATCAGCTTATTGAATAACAAAACTATGCTATCTTATTTATAGAGGATGAAAGAAGTGTTCTTCATTGATAAAAATAGATGTCTGGGTATAATGAAGAAATATTTGTACTGTTAACATGTCATAGAACCCTTATGTCAGTTGTAGTTGATTTCGTCATTACGTGTAGCTAGAATAAAACAATCTTCAGTATGCATAAAATGATACATTTCATCAGATGACGCCATCATTCTTTCTATTTGTTTGTCTTTGATTTCTGGTAATGATGACAGGATCTCTTTTTATAAATCGGCGAAGTGTAACTTTTAAAACTTGAGGAAGATAGATGACATAAAGAAAATGGTCCTAATATCTTGCTGTATAATTATTGATCGTTTTCGGGAGAACCAGGAAGAATTTAGAGAGAAAGTTAACATGTAATCAAAGTCACAAAACTAGTGTTTATCACAGAAATATAACACGTAAAATCTAGAAATCAATTAGTGACAGTAAAAAAAACTACTTATTTAGGGTCACGACATTTGCAACATGGTGTAAACGTGTTATGTTGTACATCCAACATAGATTACACATTCCTGGGATGGCTAAGGAATTGTATAAAATAGGATATGTTTCTTACTTAAGTTCAATGTTCTAAAAGGCGCTCGGCGGGAGGCCAGGGGGCCTAGCGCCTAGGGGGCCTGGGCGGGGCCTATATGAGATTTTTTATTTTAAACCAATTTTAATATTTTATCTTACATTTATCCAAACAAAACAATAATATAAAGCAAAACAATCTATAATAAAAATAATAAAGGCCTTTGCTTAAAGTTCAAACACATATCCATATTGCTAATGTCAAAGTTCAAAGATATTTTTAAAGTATTAGTTTTATTCATAAACAAGATTGCTATTAAATAATAAAATTTAAAATTTTAAGAATTTAATTAAATATTAAAACTTAAGAAACTAAACATAAATTTAAGAATTATATTAAATTAAACTAAATATTACAAATGTATCATCATTTATATAATTTGAAGTTGGTACAAGTTCAAAAAATTACAACTATAATAAAATTATTCATTTTGACTTGATATTGTTCACTTCTTGTTGTGATTTGATATGCTACAACCTGTATTATAAATATGGTAAATCATTAGAAAAATAAATATATCAAGATCTGGTTTGAGTAGTTATTAAAAAAATAAAAAACTTCTCCGCCTAAACCCTGCCTAATTTCTTAGAGGGATTTTTTTGTCGCCTTAGGCTTAGGTGAGGCGCGGCCTAGGCGAGGCGCCAAGGGGGGCCTAGCGCCTAGGCGGGGTGCCAAGGGGGGCCTAGCTCCTAGGCGGGGCCTAGGCAGACCTAGGCGGGATTTTTAGAAAACTTCTTAAGTTTCTGCAGGTAAAACTAATAGTTGTTTATTATCTTCATTTACTATTTTTTCAAGTTTTGCACATGTGACAGAAAAAACAGTTATCATATATTTACAATTACAATTTTTCGTTGTATGTATCATAAATGGGCAGATTTATATTAAATTCTGTACGCAAGTACATTCAATCCTTTTTTCCTCGAGTATTTCCAGCTAGTCGTTAATTTATTAACCTGTCTTCTTGATACTTTTCTTGTTCCTTAACATTCTATATTTTGATGTGCTGCCAATCTGCAGGTTGGCGACGATGTTATTGTTATCGATGCCACTGGAAAATTTGTTATGCCTGGTGAAGTTCTGCTTCTTGGATGCATTATTAATTAGTACCTATTTTCTTTCAATCTCTCGAATTCTTAAATCTTAATTATTCCCAAGGGACTAAACTCTTTGAATTTTTATTTTCTAAAGAATACTTATGCACCAGTTATTTACCTCTGTTTCATGTTATGCATATTTTGTTATATGAAAATTGAAATATACACGGAGGCAACAAACAATCTTTCAGCAAACTTATTAAGAGAAAAAATAATATATTTCAGCAATGATGTGGCTATGAATTGGACCGCTAGGTAACATGTATACTAATTTAGAACCATATATTTATTTATCAAAAAAATAAATCTTTTAGCAATGATTAAGGTTCTGGCTTCAGATTTAGTTGTCGAAGAAATAGGTAAAGTATTCTGGACTTGACAGTGGAAGAAAATTTAATAGCCAAATGAGCTAAAAGTTAAAGTTTCGCACATGTTGTGGTGATTCTGGTGAATTACCTCGTCTATCCTAGTAACCTTATCTGTCAGAACTGATGCTGTTAACTGTATGAGCATACGGAGGTCTTCAGTGTGGTTTAGGCATTTGGAAAATCTACTTCAATATCTGCTGGACTAGACTTGTTGTAACCAAACCAAATCATTTGTGGTCCACTTACCTTCATCATGCATGCTTGACAGCATCTGTAGACGTTTTTACTGAGGTTCCTTCAACTTCTTCTGAACTTACCTTGTTGTAACAGAACAAAATACTTTTTGGTGTCTCCATAGACTTGAGAATTGGCATTAGATTTGAAATTAAAATAGAAGCTGGTCATCATTGTGAATATATACTTTAATTACTTTTGTCTTGAAAAGAATGGACAGGTCCCCTCCAGTACACTACTATAAAAATACTGAAGAAAGATAAGTATCTTCCCCTTTAAACATTGAATGACAAAAGAAACTGGTTGACTGAATCTTCGAAACATGAAAATAATATCAAGGGTTTTAGAATGAAATGTAGCTATTTAAGCCTTATAACTAAAAAGTGAGGAGGGGGAAGAATAAAATAAAGAGGATCAAATTTAATTTATGACACTGTAATTTGACCAAATTCAGTTGGAAAATTAAGTAATAGTTTACTTTATAGACTAAAAGGTTTAGTCAAGAGAAGATGAGTCTAGGATTTTATTTAGTTTTCAGCTAGTTAATTATGTCATGGGCCTTCCCCAAAATCACGATTGAGATGGAAGGAGTGAATTTGAAGAGTACTGTGACTAAAGGAAATAGAAGATTGAAAGCACTAGTCCTATAGTAATGCTTAGCGGTCTACTAGAACCATAGAAGAAAATATAAGTAAAAGTTAGAGGGAAGAAACAAATATTTATTTTCTTAGTCCTTGGGCTTCAATTCAATGTTAAGATAGCTTGAAAATGCTTGTATAACTTCTTTTGACAAGGATTAATCTTAAGAAACAAATAACTCGGTTTGCAAGATATGTCGACGCTGTAACTTCGCCAGCTAGTGTATTTGAGACCCTAAGTCTTACCACCCTAGCACGCAAGAATCAAACTAAATGAACATAAAAAATTAAATTTAAAAATGCTTGATTTAGTCTAGAAACTCCATTAAGACTCTTCTTATTGTAGATGTCACAAAAAATATGACTGAATGTTGTTATGAGTTATAATCCACTTCCCTTTCATTTAGTTTCCAGTATTCTAGAATTTCTAGTGTCTGTCCATAGTTACCAGGAACGTGGATGGTTGGTACACGATGGCTACCAGGAACGTTGTCTATGGTGGAATGCGGAAAGATGGGGTTTGGGAGAGGGAGGGTTAGGCTTATTGGGATTGCTATTCAGAACGCTGAATATTGCTAGGCATTATATACATTACAATATTATCGTGTATATATATAATATAGGTTTCGAACCCACTCTTTAGAAGTTCATGTGCACGCATGAATGTGTCATCATCTCATTGGTCGGTCGGAGGTCCAAGGGGTTCATAGAATACAAGTGTTCTTTTTCTTTTTCTATTTAGATTTTTAGTTGTTTTTAGAAGACAGAAAGAGTAAAAACAAAGGGTATGCTCTCTAGAAGATTTGCTCGGAGCTGTTCACTTTCACTTGGTCGCCTGGTATCTTGAAACCTCTTTGCTTGCGTGGGCAGGAGTTGAAATGTGTGAGAGAGCAAAGAATCGTGTGGCGTGGTGAAAGGTTTCCCGTTGGGGTTTCGATATTATATACATTTATATAAATATAAAGGAGAATTTGATAGCTTTTTAATTTAGATATTATTTGGTCCTTTTCAAAAGTGAAATAATATAAAGCTAGAGAGAATTAGGTATTTAGGTTCATATCAATGTAGATCATCTAAAAGGTCTCTTTCCCTTTGAAATAAAGATATCAAGTACCTTCCATTAAGATGTCCGGTCATTTTAGAGTTCCAGTATAACGATTCGGACAATAGTAATAAGTTCGTGGAACCGCAGGGATTGAAGATTATGCCAATATAAGTAACTGAACAAGAATAAATTTTGGGATATCACTCTTTCCCAATAAAAGACATATATGTAGTACATGGTAAGTAAATATGTCTAGTCTACAGATCTTATCTTTCGTATTTGGTTAGTTGCATAGGTGGATCTTCACATGCAGGGGCAAAGTGGCAGCCTAAGCTGCCCCTGCTGGAATTTTTTTATATAGGTATAGGGGTAGGGAAAATATGTAAATTAATAAATTTAAGGGAGCAAATTAATGGAAGAGTTAAATTTGAAGGGGGCAAAAAAAATTCATAAACCAATTCTAAATACAAGTACAAAAATCTTCTTAGTTTTAAAGCTTGGTGAAATCTTAGAAGTATTTTTTGTATAATTTTTGGTTTTAAATGTTCATCAGCGTGTGAATTGTGAAGGATTGTTTGATTTAAGTTTGATTTTTTTTTTTGTTATTGATTTGGTTGACTGTGGTTAATGTTTGTTTGGTCTGATTGGTTTTTTGTTTTTGGATTGTTTGATTTTCAATTGAAAATGAGATCATTTTGGTTGAGTAGTTTTTGTCTTTTATTGTGATAGCTTACGATGATTTTCCCTTATTTTATAATAGAAAATGGAAAATGGAAAATTACTATGAGCCTTTAGCAACCCCTCATTTCTAATTATTATAATTACTTTATTTACCTGCATCTAACTAATGGACCCTGATTTTTGGTGCTCTGAGTATAAATTTTGGATGGTTTGTTTCTCTTATTTGAAGTAAAACTTATTTGAAACTTATAAAAAGATATCAAAACTAGTTTATGCTTTGAAATTAATTCATGGTTTTGTTTGAATATAAAAAGCAAATTTGGTTTGAGACTTTGAGCATTTGGAGAATCATTCAAATTGAACTATAACAAGTAACCGAAATAAGTTTCTAAATTGTATCTAAATATTTTTTATTTGAAATCCTTTTTTTAGTTTGGATTATAAATATTTATTGCAATTTGTAAACATTATTATGATTACTTAATATTATGATTAGTTCAAGTTTTCTTTATTTTACTTCAACAAAAAAATTAATTAAAATCCGCCTACTAGGAAAAATTCTTGGATCCGCCCCTTTTCACATGTGGCTTTAGTTAGGTTTGTGTTTAAAAATTTTAAATTCAAACTCCTCCATTTTACTTTTTTACTGGCATTTGTTTTAGATTAGTCATACTATTCTTATTGCTTAATGTTTTCAATTTCTAATTTATACTTTTTTTTATAGGTCATTGAATGTATATAGATTATGTAGTTGTGATAATTGGTTGGTCTTTTTTTGTAGTTTTGAAGCTGTGCAATTTTCCTATGAAGTATAAACCCCTTCCCAACCTGTGGTGCTTTTAAAAATTATGAAAGAGCACTTTTCGAGATTTTAGCAGCTATTAATGTCAAAGTTAGGCTTAATCTATAAAATATGTAGTTTTACTTATATAACCTGTGTGAAGAAGTTATCCAGCTTTTCAGTCTTGACCTCATCATCAAAGTAAGTACATTATTTGCTTGTATGCTATAATCCACTGAACTGTTTCTGGTGTCCATCATCGTTAAGTCACACTGTTATTGTATAACTGGGATAAGTAATGTAGGGAATAGTCCCTTCTCATCATCTATGATGTATCTTCCTTTTTGAATAAACAGAACTTATTTGCATTAAATTGTGTCTCATTGGCTTGCTTTCCCAAGGTCATAGAGTTTCACTGCTTCATTCTTCTAATTTCTTACATCTCTTACTAATTATGTAGGTCTAGATCTTGATATGCTGTAATCATAAAATTTACACTTTTTCCCTGGAGTCCTGGGCAGTGTCCTAATATGATATGTATAACCTTATTTGGCTTTTGATTTTGACAGGAGGGATTGATCCTCACACACACTTGGCTATGGAGTTCATGGGTACTGAAACCGTTGATGATTACTTTAGCGGTCAGGCTGCTGCATTAGCAGGTGGAACAACAATGCACATTGATTTCGTTATTCCTGTAAATGGGAGTTTATCTGCTGGATTTGAAGCTTATGTGGGAAAAGCAAATAGATCTTGCATGGATTATGGTTTCCATATGGCAATTACAAAATGGGATGATGCTGTTCCAAAAGAGATGGAAATTATGGTAAAGGAAAAAGGTCTGTTTGTTCTTAGACTGTACAATATGAATTTGCGTCATATGCTTGTTTCATTTATTGAAACATTATTAAATAAATTTGCATCTAGTGTTTACATTAGATCATCATAAAGCTTTCTAAATTTGTTTCCGAACTGATAGGTATCAACTCCTTTAAGTTTTTCATGGCATACAAGGGTTCTCTTATGATAAACGATGAGCTTTTACTGGAGGGATTCAAAAAGTGCAAATCTCTTGGTGCTTTGGCTATGGTCCATGCAGAAAATGGAGACGCTGTATTTGAAGGGCAGAAACGAATGATTGAACTTGGTATCACGGGTCCAGAGGGACATGCTCTTTCAAGGCCTCCAGTGGTAAATATTTAATTATGTTATATAGTTTATGATCGTATATTGTCTTCTTGTTTTACCTCCCAACAACCTCTCTTTCCCCTTCTTTCCCTTTCAATATTGATTGGGATCTGGGTAGACTGCCTGTCATTAGAATTAACTAGTTTCTTAGGGAATTTTGTGGTACTCTTTGTATTATTCTGCAAGAACCATTGACTACCTAATAGTGGAAAACAAACTGTAGCTTTCTTTGAATGATTTATCATCTGATACTGATAAGGGGTAGTTTTGTCTTTCTTCCTTGCCTTTCTCCTTCTAGCATGAATCAGGTAAAAACATTTGTGAATGAGTATAATGAGTTAACCCCAGGTCATGCTTTATCTAGTGAAAGTATACGTGTTATTTTTTTCTTATTTATTACAAAATTAGTTTCAAATTTAGGCCAGCCTTAGTGAAGCCTAGTAACCGCATGTGTAAGCAGTTTCCTGCTTTTGTTTAAAGGATAGAACAAGAAGACTTAGAAGACAGGGAAGAGAAAAAATGGGCTTGTGAAGTACCTAAAACTGATGCAAGTATGATGGATTTCTCGAATTATTGTGGGTTTTGGTTTAAAGGATTTCACTTCTCATTTGACTTACTTTACTATGTTCATAGTTCCTTTTTATTTATGTTTCTGAACTTGTGAGTACTTGTACTCGGGGCATATGCTAACGATCTTGATATATATATATATATATAGAGAGAGAGAGAGAGAGAATAATTATTTCTTCTCTAAATACACCTATTATCTCTATGTTATAGATTATTAAAATAATTTATTTTAATTCTTTTTGCAGCTGGAAGGAGAGGCAACTGCTCGAGCTATTCGTTTGGCTCATTTTGTTAACACGCCTCTGTATGTTGTTCATGTCATGAGCAGTGATGCGATGGAAGAAATAGCGAGAGCTCGAAAATCAGGTTTCCTAATCTTAAATGTAGAAAGTTTTAGTATTGACAAATTTATATGAGTGCATCTTTTATTTATAATTTTTTTGACATCATCAGTAATGAATTATGAGGAATTATGATTTTATTGTTTTTGATGTTTTTCCCTATTTATTCTAATCGACTAAACTTCCCAGCTACTTTGCCTAAGCTTCTTATGTCACTGAAGAAATTTCATCTACAGTTTCTTTACTGGCTGAAGACATGTTATCTTTTCAGTACCATATTATTCATTAATCATCATTTATATACTCCTAGTATGTTGGACGAATTCATTTCACTATCTTCAACTACTGCAATCTTTGGATGTATTCAGAACCAGGGTGTTTTTCCATTTCATATGTAATATTTATAATAAGATGCCAAACTAGCGACTGGAAATAAAGAGACAAAGGTAGAGAGAGAGAGGAGTAGAGATGATACGATGGTAAGTTCTTTGCCAAGAAGGCATAGAGGATAGGGGCTGCAGAAGATGTTGTCGTCTTGGCTGACAATGATCAGGATTCTTGTGACAAAATATCTGTCTCCAAATTCAAAGCAGTAACAATAGATGCTTTCTAAAGAATCAGTCGTATTAAAATTTAATTTCATCTTTGCAGTTGTATATAAAGAGGATACGTAAGAATCTATCTAACAAAATAGAACTGATTTTGAATTTCCCGCTTATCCTAATAAATCATCTGGGCCGTCCAAAGTTTAGGATAAATCACACCGTTCATGTAGTGCCGGAGGCACGGGACACAACTAGTGAGAATACATTTGGCATGACATTTTCAAACGTCTCTTTGTTTTAAGGATGTGGTAGCTTCAATCTGGCAGCACAATATAACTTTCTAACAGTTATATATCTATAAAACATATCTCATCATTGTAATGGAGTGGTTTTATATTCCCCTACCACTTTTTGTTAATATTTTACTTGACAACAAAGTTATTTGCTGAAATCATTCTTTTGTATTATTATTTGTCCATATCTTTAGTTTGGGTAGTATTTGTTTTATCTGTGATCAGTCTGTCTATTAATTCCTAGAGCTTGTAAGTGAGCGGGGGCAGACAAGGATCATATTATCAAACTAATGATGTACCATGTTTTTCTCATATAGTTATAGTGGGGAGCAAAATCTCTACTTTCCATTTTCACTTTCATTTATAATTGCAGGGCAGCGAGTTGTTGGGGAGCCAGTAGTTTCAGGTTTAATCCTTGATGATTCTGGCCTTTGGGATCCTGACTTCATCTCGGCAGCTAAGTAAGTGCATCTATCCTTTGTTTATCTGTTGAAGCTCTTTTAGTTTCATTGCTACAATGAAGTATTATGATTTTTTTCATGTTTTAGGTTTGTCATGAGTCCCCCTATCCGAGCATCAGGACATGGAAAGGTGCTTCAAGAAGCCCTTTCAACAGGAATTCTGCAGGTTTGCTCCTGCAATGCTGTACTTAAAAGTTTGCACTATTTTCTGGACCGCTTGTTACTAAATTCATGATTTTATTGAAATGCTGGATGTCTATCTAAGTTATGCGCTTAGTCCAGTTATTGTATATTGAGTTTTGTAATGACTGGAAGTTTAAACTTCGTAACTTAATTGGATTTTCTGTGATCAAAGTAGCAGTCCTAATATGCCCATCGCTGCAGTTGTACTTCTATAAAAAAAAAACTCTTTTCTTTTTCCAAAAGCAGTTTCAATTTCAAATATAAAGTTTCTGCCAGTAAGCTACAGAAAGAATATGGTCATCTGATTTTAGGAGATTGACGTTAAGGTCACCTATAGCACTATCTTAACCATTTTAACTTTTTAGTGGTGTATACACACTTATAAGGATGTATGTTTTGCAGCTAGTAGGAACCGATCACTGTACCTTCAATTCCACACAGAAAGCTCTTGGGATTGACGATTTCCGGAAGATCCCAAATGGTGTCAATGGTACTAACATGTTCTAATATTTACCTCTAGAGCTAGTTTGGGAGTAAGGTGGTTTGAGCTATTCTACATTTCATAACACTTTACTCTTTGGGAATACGTAGGTATTGAGGAAAGGATGCATTTGGTTTGGGATACTATGGTGGTAAGTTGTCATAGATTTTACACCCAAAAATAAAAATTTTCATAGGTTTGTTTTGCGTAGTAATAGATTTTAATTGAATCCCTGCACCCCAAACTGTTTTAACTCTCTCAATTATACTTCCCATTTCAGGAATCAGGCCAAATATCTGCCACCGATTATGTCCGGATAACAAGCACTGAGTGGTATTCTTTACCTTTAACATCTTGATGATGTGTAAATTCTCTGAAGATTTGTTTATATCTCTCTAAGATATCAATAACTTTGAGTCAGCGATCTTGTGCTTGTTGACTAAAATGTGAAATCAGCTCCAAGATTGATCGAATTTTTTTTAAATTACGTTATTTTTTCAGCGCAAGGTTATTCAATATATATCCAAGAAAAGGAGCAATAATGTCTGGATCAGATGCAGATATAATCATACTCAACCCTAATTCTAGCTTTGAAATAAGTACTCGTTCCCACCACTCTAGATCAGACACAAATGTCTATGAGGGACGAAAAGGGAAGGTAGATTTTGTACTTTCGTTTCATTGCTAACTGATGGGCTAATTATCCAATTCAAAATTATGTACTTCATAGTTGCCTGCAGCTCTCATCTCTTGATAGTTGATAACATCCCTCACTGTATGAAATATAAGCGTCAATTTTATGCTTTCTTAGGTTTCTTATAGATTGTGATTCTTTTTTCCCTCAGGGAAAGGTTGAAGTAACAATCGCTGGTGGAAGGGTTGTTTGGGAAAATGGTGATCTGAATGTTGTTCCGGGGTCTGGCAAGTTCATAGAAATGCCACCTCACAACTATCTTTTTAGTGGAATTGATAAAGCAGATGTAAATTACCTCTCCTCCTTGAAAGCTCCAGTAAAACGGTTCAAAGCCACGACTTGAAATGCAGGTTCTTCTTTTTTTAATTGTACAGCTTATATAGTCTCATTATGAGTTTGAAAGGATAAAGGTATATACATAATTCTTAAGGGTACACAACTTCAAGCTAGAATAAGCAAAAATAAATGTATATTCAGTGATGTCCATCTGATTGTGTTATATGTATATTAATTTAAAATTATTAGCTTATAAATTCCACGTGCTTGCTCATTTTAATCTTTTAGTCATTTTTTTCTCAATATATTCTTATGTAGAGTTCATAAATGCAAGACACATTAGAATTCCTTCTGGAAAAAACACAATATATTTATAGCGCACAAAATGAGGCCTCTCACTTGTGAATATACAGACGCTGAGTAGATATCTAGTTTGATACCGTTACAATTATCAGAAACTTTTCAGGATTGATAGGGTTTCAGAAATCAACCCCTAATACAACAATTAAGGTAGGTCAGAATCCTCTTTCTTTTCTGCACAAAAAAAGTAAGTTTAGAAAGAGATTAGAAGGAATCATGCAGGCATCATACTGGCTTCAAAACTCGTTAGCTAATCCTAATACTTAGGCGAGGGCATACTCTGCCATGCAGGCATCATACTGGCTTCAAAACTCGTTAGCTAATCCTAATACTTAGGCGAGGGCATACTCTGCCATGCAATGATCCATGTGCATTGACCAAGGGGATATGGATCAAAGTAATGGCCTGAGTATTGAATATTAGTCTAAGTGGATATTTTTATTTACAGAGAGTCATTTTACCGTACCTTATTAGTTGATCAAGAAATGCACTATTATGAGGATATATAGATTATATGCGCAGGTGCAAAAATACGATTAGATACATAATTTCGATGAATGCATAGGATTGAGTCTTACCTTGATGGAATCTTCTTGCGGCTGTTTAGCAACCTGTTGTTGAGCATAGAGCTCTGGTTCATTCCCAAGACTGCGGCGAGGCAAGTCACTTTTGTGCTGCTTCCTGTTAGCGCGAGCTCGTGAAAATACCATCGAGTAGTCAGTATTTGGTCCTCCTGCAGTCTTCTGATCCCACCCTCCAAACTGAGGAACGGACATCAAACCTTTCTGAAAATTTTGAAATTTCATATCGGTTAGTTAATAATTCCAGATTTATAATTTTTTAGTTATATTTTTTATGCACTCATGTATAAATGAAGTCCTTATTGATTACTATTTCCTACAGATGATAAACCCTCGGGCCGCTATACTCGAGCATGTATAGGTCAACATCCCCTTGGTCAATGCACATTGACCAATACAGCTCGAGTATAGTTTTTAATTTCTTGCGCCACACAAATTTAGTTACAGATCAAGGTATAAAAGTAAAAAGGTGAGAAAGCTAAGAACCAGTCTTTCAGCTAACAAACTTTTCTCAGATGGTTGCTCTTGTACGAATACTGATAGCAGAAAGTTAGATTTCAAATGACTTTTGTTATGCATGTATAATACTATTACAACTCTCGGCTATATAAATGTAACTTGTTTCTTTAAACTGTTCTAATATAATGTCCATTTTGAACTTCCTAGAATCAAAGATCCCTCCTGGACTCATGCAGTACATTAGAATAGACCTTTCTGCAACCTTGTTAGTTGTTCCTGTGCTTTGTGTGCCTTTACTTGTTATGAATGAACAATGCTATGGGTGTACCCAACCAAATTTGGGTACACCCAACTAGTAAATACATTCGAAAATGAGTAAATAGTGTCATGAATTTGGTTTCCCAAATTTGGTTTGGTTATCCATTTAAAAGTTATGGGTGTTTACCAAAACTGATGTCCTTTGAAAGAATTGAAGAAAGGGAATTAATATTTTTACATGAATATTTGATACTTTCACAAGTGTGTATACAATGTCTATTTACTATTCACGTGAGGATAACCTTGTGAAAATATTAAATTTTCTAGTGAAAAATATCAATTTTCTTGGGAGAAAAAAACATGCTCAACAACATAACAGATTATCAAATATAAAGTTTCATGAATAGGAACATATGATGATTGAGACATGTCACTACAAAAAAGATATAATAATAATAATAAATAAAAATAAAAATAAAAATGCGACAGTGGGGGGTAGCTTATTTTGACAACTGATTTGAGATAAAATTAAAATAGGATGGTAAATGGAATCTGGCACAATAAATTGATCAAGATGTATAAAAGAGTTTGAAAAGTGTATTTTAAAAAAATAAAATAAAATAATACCAACACCTTTTGATTGTGATTATAAAACAATTAAGTACAATAATAATAATTAAAAAAATATGATGAAGCTTGAAAAAGAAGAAGATAAGTTTGCAAAACAAAGTACAATGTATTGTGTCAAGTCTTATTTTGTTTTATTAACAAGGGATAACCCTTTGTACAATCTGCTTAGTCTTATTTTGTTTCATTAACAAGGGATAACCCTTTGTACTATCTGCTTACCTTTTGCTAAACAATACTAATTGTAAAGAGAATATAGTAATTCATAAATAACCCATTGGAAAAAATATTTTCAGAAATAAAATAATATTCTTTTATTTACATAATATTAACGTAAAGCAAGCATTCAGCATGTGTTCATGCAAATGAAAGATTTGATTACTTTTGTAGTAAAATATATCATTTTTCTTGAAATCAAACTCTCAATAAACGAATATTTCACAAGTTCTCTTCAAGGGAAATTGTGAATTAACACAAGATATGCTTTCAAATAACGACATCAACAAAGATAAAATTCGAATTTTATACGATTGAAAGAGGAAACATTTCTTTTAAATTAATAATTTAAAAAAAGGTGCTTGTTTTAATTTGAAATTAAGTATGAACATTTGATAAAGGAATTTAGAAGATAATCAAACAAAATTGCATCATCTTTATTAAATTAACAAAAGATGAATTAAAAAAAATCAAAAAAGTGAAGTTTTTTTTTTATCATTTTCAAACAAGATTGAACTTACCTCCTTCCGTAGATCCATCCATATAGCACTAAGAAAGGAGAAGAGAGGAGGGGTGGAACAATGTGATTGTGGTCGTTATGGTTTCTATATATGTATGTATTTATACATTTAAATGTCTATTTTTGGAATATTTAATCACCATTTCTGTGATATTGCTAGTCGTGGTTAAAAAATACTAAGGACAAAGCTGATTCTTAACCGTTCACGGCCCAAATTTGTTAAATAAAGTTAGATAATATGAGACTACTCTTTCTCTGCGTTGGTTTCCCCCACCTCCACCTCCACCTCCACCTCCACCTCCACCTCCGACTGTAAACTGATACTTTCGAACATCCGTCAAATATCTATATTTGTATTTGCATCCGTTCAAAATAAAATTTTAAATTTTTTATTATTTTATTTTAATTTTTGTACAATGTTGAATTAATAATTAAAAAATGATTTACTTAATTAATTAATACTAAGTTAGAAATGATGTATAATCAACCAAATAAAAAAATAAATTTTATATAATATTCATATATAATTTTTTTTATCGTATATTATAAAATAATCATAAAAGATGTATAATCAATTGATATTAATACTTCCATATATTATATATCAATATTAAATAAGCGATTTATATATGTATATGTATATGTATATGTATATATACATATATTCAACATTACATATATAAATTGTTCCTAAAAATTATAACGGTACTAATATATATTGTGAATGTGTTAGATTGTCAGTTACGTGAATAAATATTAGTGATAATACTTTTAAGGAGATGTGTAATTAATAACTGGAGTCCTCCTATAATTTCTATCAATCTCATGTATTGATAAGTTTCGCAATTGTAATTCGGCGTAAATTTAATGCAATACACAGCAAGACTTAAATCATAATATTTTTTGTCTCTATTTCCAGTTATTCTTTGATATCTTGGGGTGAATTCATTAAAATTCTTCTTATTAATATATATTTGTTCACAATATCGTTGATTAGTTTGATACTTAGTTTTATGAATTAATGAAATATCTATGGTTTGATACATAATAAATTGTCCATATTTTTTTTATAGACAAACGAATGGGTTCGATAATCAATACCCCCCTTTTCATCAGTAACAGTTAAGCTCTTACGAATCAATATTATATCTAAACTTATTTCTCTGTTTTGAATAGACGATATAATAATATTTCTTGGATTTTTCAGTCCAAGCAAGAGAAAACTTACATTGATATTATTGATCATTTTTTAGATACGACAAAATCATTCTATTAGATCGATGTTGATGTCGGGAATTCGATTCCTAATATTGTTTCTTCCCTTTGGTATTTCGCTATGTCAATTAATTTATTTAAAATGTGAGATTTTAGGAAAAGACCGACACGAGTGACGATGAATTTGAAAAGATTGATTTTAATGATTTTTTTTGATAACCGATTTTAATGATTGATCCGAATTAGATAGAGCCGCTAGTTGGTATAAGTTTAAATAGATGTACCAACTCATCCGAATTTTTGACGTTTTCGCAATATGGCCCAATATGTGACTCCGTAAAATTGGTCTAGAACCCGAGATTCATAGAGTTCGAGGGCTTGCTTAAGCGAGGGAAGGTGTTAGGTACCCCCTGACTTCCTTGAAAACATGGTTACCACATCTTGTTGATTTTTTAAGCATGAAGTGTATGTGTGTGTGTGTGTGTGTGTGTGTGATTTTGAGAAAGCCTTTGATGTTATTTGAATTATGTTAAGTTCCTTGATTTTAAGGGCTGTTCTAAGTCTTGTTCTATCCTATAATCAGCGTTGTTTTGAAAGTAGTGCTGAACCTCTTTAAACCTATGCGTGAAGGATTTGATTTAAAGAAAAGTTCATTGAATTTTTCGATAGAGCATTTTGAGGTGACGTTTTGGAAAACAAGGTTTTCAAATCCTTTGCCAAATAGGAATCGAGGTACTTTGTTACTTTCGATTATTGATCTTAAGTTTGTCCATCCCCGGAGCGCTTTATTTTTTAAAAACTCTTTGCTATTTTATTTAAAAATTGTTTTGAGTGATAATGCATGAAAGAAAGCAACAAAAAAGGTTCGAGCCATCTCTGGGCATGAAAGTCGTCTCGATAGACCCGAGCACCCACAATCGCAAATTTTCACTATCACAAGGCTTTAAATCCGGTCTCTCGGAATGAGGCCCTCGAAGTCATTTTAAAATCCGATATTACATATACAATGATTTGCGCAGTTTAATATTATATTTTAAACAAAAAGTCCATCGTGGGAATCTAGTCGAGATCCGATCAGGTGATCTCCATCCGGGATTCCTAGGCTCACATTAGTATGCTTGAACATAATAGGAATTTAAAACTTGAAAATATGTAAGAATGCATCCTAAAATCGCTATCAGGCGATTCATTGATTGGAATCCCTAGCCCAAATAGTTTGGACACCCTCACCGCTAGATATAGATCTAGAGCTCTACGGAGTGATCGAAATCGGTCAAAAACATTGAAAAATGATTACATCTAACCTAGATCTGAGATAGTCTAGCATAGAGGTTCGAGCTTTGAAGCTCCAGAACCGGTTAAGGGCTAGATCCAACTAGATCTAAGTAGATCTAGTAAAAAGACTTGATTTCTAACTATATATATGCAAAATAATCGGTAAAATAGATAAATCTACCAACAAACACACAATATATTTATAAAGACAACACGTCTAACTATATATAAGCACTATATTGAAATAGATGTAATAGATTTAATGATATTTACAATGAAATGACCAAAGATTCAATTTTTCACCTTGGAGAATCGAGAAACAAGCCTCCCGAGACTAAAATCTATGTTATACTACTCTAGATGTGTGAGATCTACTTTATATGCGATGAATCTAACCCAAAACTAGTGTTTTTTTTACCAAACTCGAGCCTTTCTCACTCTAAAATCTCATTTTTTTCTCTCTAAAATCCGTCATCTCTTTTCTTCGAATGACTTGCTGATGCTCTGTTATAGAATCCGAGACCAGTCGCAGGTGTACCTGTGGCTAGATGTAGTTGATCTTGCGGTTAGGCCCCGTCGAACCCGTAGTCTCAAAATTTGTTCCTTCGATCGTCCATGTCTTTCAATCTTGGAAAATTTGAGAAATGTGCCCAATCGTCCCAAGCAGCACGAAGTCAATAAATTTCAAAAATATAGCATAGCTAGAAGATTTGGAATATCCAACTTTTCTTCCATCAACTTCAATCTTTACTCCACTGCTTCATTACTTAATCATTCTATCTATCTTCAGCACCATCAATGCTCACTATACCAAAAATTCTTAGTTCTCAATTTATAATCTTTCTATACCCAGTATAGTTCATCAAACTTACCACACATTAGAAGTTCAGAAACTTGCCACAATAATATGAGTTTAAGAACTTGTCCTAGCAATACGTAGTCCAAGAAATCATCAGGGAATGTCCATATACTTAGGGGTTCAAAAATATTCATATGATTATGAGTCATCAATTTACCATAAGTATGAGTTTTAAGAACTCGCACCTAATCCTAATAATATCTGACTAATTTTAATAGTCTCTAACTAACAAATATACATATGAGAAAATAATTAGCTTTTCACCACATATGCATCGATAGCCCGACCCCAGCATTCCAATGATTATCAATGTGATAAACTGAATGCAAGCACAAAACTCTCGCCCATACAAAGGGTTGTACAACTCAACCATCACATGAGTCCTCAATTGAAATCCCACCTAACCCTATCCTGCTCTTAACTTGCTCTTTACTCGATACAAAATTTCCGTATTTCATCATCTATAACTCCTCACGAGTTTACCTCGTACTATATCATAGTACATTCTTTTATAGCATCAAGCTATAACTATTCATTCATTACAGATCATCTATCATTTTACAACTTAACCAGATCACGTTGTGATCTTATTCTACAATCATCTTCTTTATGATTCCTTTCTTATTCTATGATCGTTTTGGTTTCACGATCCTCACTACTTCCTCTTTAATTAAGTTATCCTATACTTCTTCAACCCAAGTGTTCCCTGATCTTTTAGCTCTTCAGGTTCTTCTTTGAACTTACACATATTGTTTAAACTTGTTTCATATGAAATTTCTGAATTCATTCATTATCAACTAAACTCTATTTGAGTTTATTCTTTTTATTATTTTTATCATCTTCATCTTATAGACATTGTCTATTTATTAAAACTTAACATCTTTATTACTAGAGTCAGGTAACCCCTGATTTTCATCTTTTAGATACTTCAAGATTCTTCTTTAAATCTCCTCGTATACATATTTTAGTCTCTTTTACATATATTTTAATCTGTTACTGTTCAAAGTCTATCTGAGTTTTATCATCTTCATCTTTCTTCTCTAAGGTTATCACCTAATGCATTATTGCCTAAGGTTCATAACCTACAGCTTTGATACCAACTATAACGACCCCAAAATTCATACAACTCAACTCTCGACCTTGGTCGTTATCAATACATCTTTATTCTAACATTACATCATTAAAGGATGTTAAACTTAATAAAATGCGAAATAATTTAAACTTTTCTATCTTCTTCTTTTATTTTCCCTGAACCACAACTTTTATCATCTACATGTCTTTAAATCTTATACAATCCATGATTCACTTTATCATAGTTAATATATATATACTTACATCTCAAATCGATATCCTTTATAGATCGGATAACTCAAACTTTAACTTTACAACTCAACAACATCATAAACCATCAAGTACATATCTCAAAACCTTCAACATGGATTAAAAGAATAACAGCTATAGCTAAAGTATTTAATCTTCTTGCATTACATCTGATTCATGTCATTCAAGTAGCACATAGCGTTACCTTGAAACCTTAACCTGCAAAAATGGTTATTTGCAAGGTTGAGCTCGACAACCCAGCAAATCTAACAGTTTTCATGCAACACGTAACACATAAATAACATGTTCATCTTATACATTATAAACATCTATCTAAACACATTATACATGTTGTACATCACATACCAAATAAAGATTGAGTTCCATAACCAAATCAGTATTCCTTACTCAACCAAGTCATAAATTGACCTTAATATTTGATACTTACAACATAAATCATACATCATGCTTTTTGCTATACAGATTTAAAATAATTCATCATCAAGTTCACATAATCAATAAGAACTGAAAGACTTGCCTTGATAGCTGTTTACCAACAATAGTTTAACAACTTACAACTATATGCACTTCACGAGCCCTACACAATTATATAATCATACACATAAACTATTAGTCACATAGCAACGCATATTAGTTATAATATAAACTTTACTCTACATCTCATAACCCTTCCTATTAATCAATACACAATGTTCAATTTGATTGTGTTAACTTTCGACTTATATCTCACTATATTTCTTCTTAGGTCATACCAAAAGTTCATTCAAGTGTTTAAGTCTTGTTAGGACTCTTTATAGGTTTTATATTAACCACATTTCATATTTTATAATGTTCACTTCAATTGAATTGAAACACTTTTTAATTTCATTAACACTTATCATGGCGTTTCGACGTTCATTCGTCATACACCCGATTCATCTATCTTGCGTATGCTTAGTATACTTATATAGCTTATCTAATATTTCATTTATTAATGTTAAGAATCATTATATTTACTAATATTCATGTTTTATAACTTAGAATAACATCTTTTATCGTCAAAAGCACTACACTTGCATACGTGCATGCCCGACGCCCTCTGACTGCCTCTGAATGCACATTAGTCCCAAAGAGGGCCATTTGGACCCATGCTAATGACCTCAAATTGAAAAACTTAAAGAACAAAAGTTGTAGGTTTATTCTTCCTCGTTCTGGATCATCTTTAATCGCTTCAATCGGAGTCCGTATGAAGAAGTTATGTCTGTTTTACTACAGGAGGTCAAAGCAGTCCAACCTAACAACTGCTCCAGCGCTGCAGCGCCCTAAATAACCTTGGGGGCAGCGCTGCAACGCCCCCTAGCAGAAAGGTGCGCGATTTATTTCCAGTTTTGCTATTCTTGCAAAATTTTAACCATTTCTCCTTCCAATCTTCATAACTCGAGTTATACACATCTAATTGAGTCTGTTTTTGACTCTATGGACTCGTAATTCATAGAACTACAACATACCAAAGAATCAGCAATTTAAAGAAACATTAACTAACCCAAATCTTAACCCAAAACTCATGTTCATACTAAATTTTCATGTTTTAATATGTTTAGCGTAATCATTCACTACGAATTCATTTCTTAACCAAATTGATTCATTTAACATGCGTTCTTTTTGTTTCTCAGTGTTTTAATACAAACTATCGTCAATTTCAGAATCTATACATAAATTTATAGCCAATTTTAGTTTTAAAATAGACTAAAACTTATATATACAACAAAACTCAAATTCTTCCTTCTTAAAGATGTTTCCATGAATTTAATTACTTTAAATCATCCTTAGATGATATATAATTGATTACATACCCCCAAAACATATATAAACAATCTTTTAAGAAATAGCCACAAAACTTTAATTACAGTGATGTTTATAAGAAATAAAATCAAGAACTTAGATTTAGACAATTACCTTCGACTCCATCCTAGAATAGCTAGATGATTATTCTTCTTCCTTGGTTCTCAAATCCTCTCAATTTATAGATGATTTTCTCTCTCAATTTCTTTCTTTGTTTCTCTTTTCTCTCTGTGTTTTAGCAAGTAAACTGACCACCATTTTAACGTGGTTTAGTCAGTTATCAAAACTCAGCAGTTACAAATATAAAGGGCTCTAGGCCATGTTTGGCTAAAACCTAATTAACCCTTTACTAATTTATTTAAATAATTCTATTATCATATGGTTCACAAAGGTCACACTTTATTTGATTAGATTACTTAACCAATATAACTTCCACTTTATTTAATAAATCACCAACCCTATAATTTAATTAATTAATTAAACTAGAATATTACCATCACATTAACGTACTAAAATACGCATAAATTATAAAATTATTTATCATCGATTTATTTAATATCACCATACTTAAACAAATTATACCATAATAACTTCCATCGAATATTTATTTATTCCACAAACATTCAAACTAAAATATTTATTTAATTCGATAAATATTTCACTATCTACGAAACTCACAATCGTATTACATTATCATATAACAATTATATGTAATATATATTAGTTCCTCATTTTATTACAACAAATATATCTACATTAATTCACTATTTCAGTTAAGTGAACTGTTGGGTAAAATCAATACGCTTAAAAACACGCAAGTGCACGTGGTCAACATGTAATATAGTAGTGAAAAAAGTATCGTTCCCATGAGGACAAAATATCAAGAATCTTAACTTCACAATTATCAATTTTGTATTAACCCTAATTTTATTAAACTAATCAATTTGATGGTTTTTAAAATAAATAAAAGAGACTAAATTAATAAATAATTAAACTATCACAAAACAATCACCAATAACGAAATCCGGAATTTCAAACAATTAATGGAGAATTAGACTTATGATTTCACCCTGAGCTTCACTCTGATTTTCAAACCTTTATTCCAACTCAATTCAATATCCCAGTTTATTAATCAAGAACTCGAACGTAGTAAGAGCCACCTCTCGATGCACTGATACCATATTAACATCAATCCACAATAAAGATAGAAATTCGTTAAACACCTAAATTAACCAACTCACTATATCTCTATGTGAACTGCAATAAAAAAGGTTGAAGTTTAAGCTCTCTATACGATTACATGCGATGTCAAGCGTATCTCTACCTTAACAATATTCACAAATCTGCTATCGACAAAATTCATGACACATGCTATATTAACTAGGTCTAGATTCGAATCTCCTCTCTCGATTCCTTTCAAATCCACAAAGAACTATTGATCAGGCAATTCATAAATTCATGCACAAATTAACATAGATAAACTGAAAATATCTTATTGAATTGAAAATCAAAGTTATAGAATCATCGTTACGCCCAAAGATCCATCACAAGTCTAATAAGTAAATTAGTTCATAACGAATGAATTAAAAACTGAATAATTTATTGAAAACATCATCCCAATTACAAATAGATGAAAGAAAAGAGGAATTATGGAAAACCCCTTCACGTAGCCTCGATTTGCAACCGTTGTGATAATCTCCGAAAATTACTCCTCCAACGTTCGCTCTTCAATCCTTGAAATCGCTCTTGAATTCTTGCCTTTGTGTTATATGATTGTTGTTTTTCTCCGTAATAGCAAGCTCTCCTCTCTTCTGGACGAATTCTTCTTTTATTAGAGACCAAACGCACCAGCCAAGCCCAACAAACCGAGCCCCAACAGAAGTCGAAACCGAACAGGAAAATTCAGGAAACGGGAACCCCGCCCCGGCGGGGGGTACAAGCACAAATAGGCCCACCACAGCGGGCATGGCCACTGACTTCAAAATTTTTAGGTTCCAACTTTTTTCCACTTTTGCTCCAAAAAGACCACCTTTCCTCACCAATTGCATCCATGACCACCCTACACAGAAATTATCATGAAACAAGTAAAAACGAACACAAATCATGAAAATAACTACGAATTTAAACTTGAAATGAATATCGATTCGTGTATATAAAATCCACTTATCAAAATCCCCCAAACTTAAACCGTGCTAGTCCCCGAGCACAAAAAAAACTACATGCAATGAAATGCAATAATCTAAATGCCTAATAATCCAACAACATCGCATAAACTAACTTATCCCATCGGCCTCAGAGAAAACAAGCAACTTTACAGTACAAATTATCAAACCCAATTCACAATTACGTATTAATTCTCAATTCTTGAACAACTATTACTGGTATAGCGTGCGTGTGTGATCAACATCTAAGATAACTGATACGGACCCAAATTCAATAAATAAACAACTTCTTAGAAGGAATTATACAGTACAAACTTAAAAATCTCAAAGATAGGCACGATTCAACTAAAATTAAACTTAACCAAATTCAAGGGTACATGCAGGATACTTATACTTTCTCTTCTTTTTTTTTTTCTATACGGGGGCTTTTTGCACTTTTCCCGTTTTATTCTTATATCTTTTTTTTATAGATGGTTGGTGAGTGCGTTTTACGCTCCATCTCACGCTTGTGTTTATGGGGAGTGCTTCACCTCAACCCACCACAAGACTCAACATATTTCATCCTTTTTTTTTTCTTTTTTTTTCAAAGCTTATATATTCCGCATATATTCCCCCAAACTTAGGTTCTTGCCTAATTTAAGCCTTCACTGCCTATCCTTGTCATTTTTTGGTTCACGCTAGCACTATCCTTTAGAAACCCTTTATGTATCAATTTGAACTAACCGGTCAAAAAAGATGTTATTAGTGCTACCCTTTTTATAACAGTTTCAAACAAGTCCAAGAATCGATTCATAACAATAATTATATCACAGTTCTAATAATCCATACTATATTGGTTAACTTATTCACAATCTCATCAATGGCCAGAATAACCTGTAGAATGCGACACCATTGGACATATGCAAACAAACTATTTAACTAAATTTTTTTTTATTTTATTATATATATATATATATATATATATATATATTTTAACAATAGATATATGAAAACAATGTAAAATCCTAACTACTATGCAAATACCTATTCTATAATGCAAAACTAGATATGACAACAAAAATTTTAAAATGCATGTATGCAACTAAACAACTAACTCCCCCAAACTTAAATAAGACAATGCCCTCATTGGATAAAAATAAAATGCACGAGGACTTCTCTGGAATTGTCTAAGTCTGGGGCGGTTCTTCATCGGAATCACTAGGAGGAAATCGAGGTAATGGACCGGGCTGTTGATACAAAAATTGGGCTGCCGGGTTGAAACTTTGAGCGTTGTGTTGAATGAAGAGAAAGACACGTTCATGGCATCGAACATGTGATCTTGGCGCATCGCCAATCGTTGCATTTCTCGGCGTGCTGCCCTATTATGCGCATTCATTTGATTCTGGAACTCAAGGAACTGAGTGCTAGAAAATGCCTCAGTCTGCGGAACCTGCTCGGTTCCTTGATCTCCCATTGTTTCATCCTCATCCCCCGAGGTATCTTCGGCATCGACTTCATCTTCCGACGCCGATGGAAAAATAAAACCCAAACCACGTGGATGTGACTCGCCTCCAGGCCACACCGAATACCACGCAATCAATCTCGAATCAAGCAAAGCAAGCGGCGGTTGAGTGGACTCATCATCAGAATAACGCACCCCGGCATTGAGGCACAACGCACAAATCAGTGAAGGGTGTGGAAAACCGCCTGAAAAATTTCCCCGTAAGCACCGATGGACGGATAAATTAATGATGGCCCCGACGTCGATATAACAGTAACGCCTTCTCTTTAGTGACGTCCGAAGTGTGTTGGGACGGAAGCAATTTTGCACATAAAAATGCGTACCATATCTTTCCATACAAGCTCAAGTCTTTGCTATTAAACACCGTTCCTCCCTTCCTACCTTTGGTCCAAGATGTACCCGGCTTTGTCATATTTGTAATAACCTCCTCATAATCCAGGTCAGAATCCCTCATTTGGGCATACTGACAATGGCGTGGCACCTACAATTGATAATACGCATTAATAGCGTCATCACTGAATAGAACCATCTGACCCCACACAAACGCTTTGAAAGGAGCTTTGTGTTCGGCGTTTGCATAGAATTCTTTGACGAGGTTGACCACGGGGGGTACCGGATGTTCGGTGAATTTTAGCCACCCCTTTTGATGAATTTGGGACATCATCTCCCCATCATTGCCCTCGGGGGCCAAGCCACGTTCTGGGGTAAGTGCCTTAGAGTGCATGTACTTGTAACGGTCGGTGGCGGCGGCACTCACAAATTTTCGACGGTCATAAGTGAGTTGCGGTGGAGCAGTGCTAGAACTCGCCCCCCGTTGGCATTTTGATGTTAGTTGTGAAGCCATAGATTTCTGGATGTTTGAAACTTTCTAGCACACACTTCCTTCTCTTACACTTGGTTCAGTCAATTTATCAAACACTTTGCGTGCACAGCACGTTCTTCCCCCAAACTTAGGTTGTTTTTATGGATTGTCAGTGGAGAGAAGATGAAAAAGCATAGGGAATGCAACTTACTTTCAATTGTGCTATATGTTCCCCAATTTCGTGAAGAATTCGAAATTTGTGGTGATGAAGATTGGAGGTATGGGTTAGGGTTTATATAGAGGTGATGTAGGGTAGAGGAAATGGCCCAATCTTGAAGGTGAGATTAAGGGAATTCGTGGGGTGGATTGTGTGGGTTAGTGGAATTGTGAAGGGTGAAGTAGGTTGATAGTAGACGTCGATCGTGGGTAGTGTATAGGAGAAAGAAGACTGAAATGGCAATAGGCGTGTGTGTGGAGAAATAAGGAAGGGACGTGCGTATCAGCTGACTTGTCTGCCCAGATTTCAGGACCCCCACCCCGGCGAGGGGTGCTAGGCCAAAAAGGCCCGCCCCGACGGGCTAGCCCACTGCTAAACTTTTT
Source organism: Panax japonicus (assembly GCA_020205505.1). NCBI lineage: Eukaryota > Viridiplantae > Streptophyta > Magnoliopsida > Apiales > Araliaceae > Panax > Panax japonicus. The sequence goes on along the minus strand of CM035104.1, from coordinate 34,810,917 downwards.
GGTCAAAAATTTTGGAGATGCAAATTTTCTGCTTTTTTTTTGTCCATTTTGTAGTCGTTGTTGCTTTGACTCATGTTGGACCTCTCCTGAAACCAAAAACATGTAATATGTTAGATTAATGACAACTTGTAGTTTTAATGAGATTTTTAGTACTTTTCAGAGATTTTTAGCAAAACTTAATAATTGACAAGTCCTAACTACTGTTTCATAAACTATATCCTAACAAATTGAACATGAACTATGAAAAATAAAGAAAGGTTGGGTTGCCTCCCAATTAGCGCTTGATTTTAAGTCGTTCAGCCTGACTACTCCCTGTTTTACTGTGTATCTGCGAGGATGATGTCGTCAGCGTCCCAATTCAACTCGGCACCCCAGTAAGGCTTTATCCGTTGACCATTGACTTTGAATGTTTCTAGCGGATTACGACTGTAGAGTTCAACGACGCCATGAGGAAATACTCGTTTTATAGTAAATGGTCCCGACCATCTCGACTTAAGCTTTCCGGGGAACAAACGCAGCCGTGAATTGAACAAGAGGACTGCTTGACCCGGCTCGAATGTTCGTTGCACAATTTTCTGGTTGTGCGACCTTTTAACTTTTTCTTTGTATAGCTTGGCATTCTCGTAGGCTTGGAGGAAAAATTCATCGAGCTCATTTAGTTGGAGTAGCCTCTTTTCTCCTACCGCGGCTTGATCAAAATTCAATTTCTCTATTGCCCAATAAGCCTTGTGTTGTAGCTCCACCGGTAAATGACATGCCTTTCTGTACAAAAGTTGATAAGGTGACATCCCGATTGGCGTTTTGTATGCAGTCCGGTACGCCCATAATGCGTCGTCCAATCGAAGTGACCAATCTTTTTGACTCAGATTTATGACTTTCTCCAATATCCTCTTAACTTCTCTATTCGAAACCTCGGCTTTCCCATTAGTTTGAGGGTGATACGCTGTAGCCACCTTGTGATTTACCCCATATTTAGCCAAAAGAGCCGTAAACGACTTATTTCAGAAGTGACTGCCTTCATCACTAATTATTGCTCTCGGCGTGCCGAACCTCGTGAAAATGTTTTTCTGTAGAAACTTGAGGACCACCTTGGCATCATTAGATGGTAATGCTGCAGCTTCAACCCATTTCGATACATAATCCACCGCGAGCAGAATATACTGATTGCTCAAAGACGACGGGAATGGTCCCATGAAATCGATGCCCCATACATCAAAGATTTCCACTTCAAGAATTGTTTGTAGGGGCATCTCATTCCGTTTCGATATGTTTCCCACCCTTTGGCATCTATCACATGTTTTCACAAATTGGTGGGCGTCTTTGAACACTGTAGGCCAATAAAACCCAGATTGAAGAACTTTTGCCGTGGTACGCTCACTTCTGTAATGTCCACCGTATGCCGATGAATGGCATTCTTATAATATGTTGTGGACTTCACTGTATGGGATACATCGTCGAACCATCTTATCGGCACATTGTTTAAATAGATACGGCTCATCCCACATGTACCACTTGACGTCGTGAAGAAACTTCTTTTTCTGTTGTCGTGTAAGATCCGGGGGAAGAATCTTGCTTACCACATAATTCGCTAAGTCTGCATACCACGGAAATTCTGCATTCAACCCAAATAACTGCTCATCCGGGAATGTCTCGTTGATCACGCATCTATCTTCATCCTTTTTCTCCGGATCTTCCAGTCTTGATAAATGATCGGCAACTTGATTCTCCATCCCCTTTCTATCTTTAATTTCTAAATCAAATTCTTGAAGTAGGAGAATCCATCGGATAAGGCGTTGCTTAGCATCTTTTTTCGCTATTAAGTACCAAATCGCCGAATGGTCCGTGTAGACTATGACCTTAGTCCCGATCAAATATGTCCAAAATTTATCAAACGTGTATACCACTACAAGCAATTCCTTCTCTGTAGTAGTGTAGTTCATTTGAGTCTTTGTGAGTGTTTTGCTTGCATAGTATATGGCGTGAAACACCTTGTTTCGTCTTTGGCCCAAAACAGCCCCAACCGCATAGTCGTTTGCATCACACATAAGTTTGAATGGTATTTTCCAGTCCGGTGCGACTATCACGGGGGCTGTAGTTAATTTCTTCTTCAACAATTCAAACGCGGACTTGCATTCCGCAGTAAAGCTAAAAGTTGCATCCTTCTCTAAAAGACTGCATAGAGGTTTTGCAATCTTAGAGAAGTCTTTTATGAACCTCTGGTAGAACCCAGCATGCCCCAAAAAACTGCGAATACCCTTAACTGAGCTCGGTGGAGGTAGTTTCTCTATCGTGTCCAACTTTGCCTTGTCGACCTCTAATCCTTGAGCCGACACCTTATGTCCCAAAATTATGCCCTCTTCAACCATGAAGTGGAATTTTTCCCAATTCAGTATGAGGTTTGTATCCTTACACCGCTGCAATACCATGACCAGATTCTCAAAGCAAGTGTCAAAATTGTCCCCATAGACCGAAAAATCGTCCATGAAGACTTCAACGTTCTTCTCCACCATATCCAAAAAAATAGCCATCATATACCTCTAGAAAGTTGCAGGTGCATTGCACAGTCCGAATGACATCATCCTGAATGCAAAGGTGCAGTAAGGGCAAGTGAATGTTGTCTTTTCTTGATCCTCAGGAGTGATAGGAATCTGATTATATTCCGAATATCCATCCAATAAGCAGTAAAACTCATGTCCCGCTAACCTGTCTAACTTTTGATCGATAAAAGGTAGCGGGAAATGATCCTTCTAGGTTTCCTTATTCAATCTCCTATAATCAATGCACACCCTCCAACCTGTTACTGTCCTTGTTGGAATTAACTCGTTGTCCTCATTTTGAATTACCGTCATTCCCCCTTTCTTAGGCACACAATGAATCAGACTTACCCATTTACTGTCGAAAATTGGGTATATGACACCGACATCCAATAATTTCAGAATTTCCTTCTTGAGCACTTCCTTCATGATTGGGTTAAGTCGACGTTGATGCTCCACCGATGGACTTGCATCATCCTCCATCAGAATCTTGTGCATGCAAAATGATGGGCTAATGCCTTTTATATCCGCAATCGTCCATCCAATTGCTGATTTGTGATCCCTAAGCACTCTCAGCAACTTTTCTTCCTGCAATTCGTTAAGTTCAGCAGAAATAATTACAGGTAAAGAATTTAAATCACCTAAATACGCATACCTAAGATGTTTAGGGAGTGGCTTAAGTTTCAATGCCGGTGGCTCCTCCAATGATGGTTTCAATTTTTCTGCAACTGTCTCCTCGGTGTGCAGAGGTTCAACCGGTGCTCTGAATCGGCTAACTCGTGGCAACGAGTCTAACATCTGTAATAAGTTCACAAATTCCGGGTCGTCTTTTTCCTCATCCCCCAATAAAGTTATTTCCAACGGATCTTTGATCAAACTCTTGCTCATATCTTCGCTGGCAATTTGCTCCATTAGATCTATTCGATTACACTTTTCCTCGTCCGTGGGATATTTCATGGCCTTGAACACATTGAATTTTACTTCTTGATCTTGGACCCTCATTGTAAGTTCTCCTTTTTGCACGTCTATGAGTGTTCTTCCCGTGGCCAAGAAAGGTCTCCCTAGGATGATCGAGATGTTCTTATCTTCATCGAAATCCAGTATGATAAAGTCCGCAGGGAATATAAACTTATCCACTTTTACCAAAATGTCCTCTACAATGCCTCTCGGATATGTGACTGACCTATCCGCCAACTGCAATGAAATATTCGTAGGCTTTGGCGCGGGCAAACCCAATTTTGATTATACTGATAATGGCATCAGGTTTATACTCGCCCCCAAATCACATAAGCACTTGTTAAACGAAAACTTCCCGACCGTGCATGGGATAGTAAAGCTCCCCGGGTCTTTGAGTTTTGGTGGAAGCTTTTTCTGTAACACTGAACTACACTCCTCTGTTAGTGCCACTTTTTCGAAGTATTCCCATTTCTTCTTCCTCGACAGAATTCCCTTTATAAACTTTGCATAACTCGGCATTTGTTCCAGGGCCTCTGTGAATGGGATGTTAATCTGGAGTTTCTTGAACACATCTAAAAACTTTGCGAAGTGCTTATCTGATTTCTGTTTTTGGACCCTCTGCTGAAACGGCGGTGGAGGATAAACAATCGGCTCGCTGTTTGACTTTATTTTCTCATTTTTGTTTCCCTCCACTGCGTTACTGTCATCAACTTTTTCCTCTGGTGTTGCTGAATTTTCTGCACTATTCCCACCGAGGTGTTTTCCACTTCTCAACATAACTGGTTGACATTGCTCATGATTACCCTTCGGATTTCTTTCGGTGTCACTAAGTAATGTTCCTTGTGGTCTATTATTCAATGCCAATGCAATTTGACCTATCTGATTCTCTAAATTTTTGATAGCAATAGCTTGATTCTTAATAGCCAAATCGTTGCTAGTCATGTACCTTGTCCATGCCTCCTTCCCATCGGATTTCCTGTCCTGCTGTTGAATCTGTTGAGGATGACTATGAAAACCAGGGGGATATGATGGTTGTGGAGCTTGAGTTTGCTGATTATTGCTCCATGAGAGGTTTGGGTGGTTCCTATTCCCCTGGTTGTAGGTATTTTGGTAGGTATTTTGCAGAATTCTGTTATAGTTGCCTATGAACTGAACGGATGCTGGATTTATTGCACACTGCTCTGTCGGATGATCACCCGCACACAATTAACATAATACCATCACCTGCTGAACTTGTTGAGCTTGAGCCCCTGCTATCGTATTCACCCTCTCATTCATCGTATCAAACTTCATGGATAGTGCAGAAAGAGTTGCTTGTATAGCTGTTACTCCATCTAATTCCAAGATCCCAGCCGCCTTTGCCTGTGTCATTCTTGCTGTGGGCCACTGGTAGTTATTTTCCGACATTGTTTCTATCAAATTATAGGCTTCCTCGTAACTCTTAGCCATGAATGTACCGCCCAATGCAGCATCAATACTAGTTCTGACATTTCCATGTAGCCCGTTATAGAAGGTGTTCATTTGTAACCACTTGGGCAATCCATGATGTGGGCATTTTCGGAGTAATTCCTTTTATCTCTCCCATAACTCATATAATGACTCTCCATTCTGCTGCTCAAACATTGTGATGTCATTCCTCATTTTCGCAGTCTTCGCCGATGGGAAAAATTTGGCAAGAAATTTTTGAGCCAAATCCTCCCATGTAGTGATCGAACCCGGCGGTAGAGAATGTAACCAACTCTTCGCCTTGTCTCATAAAGTGAATGGGAACAAGCGAAGTCTCACTGCCTCATCCGACACCCCATTGTACTTGAACGTGTCGCACATTTCCAGAAAACTGATCAAATGCTCATTCGGATCGTCGTTTGCCATTCCCCCAAATTGACATGAGTTCTGCATCATCTGAATGGTCCCAGGATTTATTTCAAAAGTGTTCGCGGCTATTGCAGGCCTAGTAATGCTCGACTGCAGATCAGTCACCCTAGGTGTGGCAAAATCCCTCAACGCTTTCTGATCTTCGGCAGCCATCGTTCCTTCCGTATCAGAATTTTTGAATTCGTTCCACATTTCCTCAATCCACTTACTCAACTTTTGAAATCGTCTGTCAATGTCGTCCTCAAAAGGAAGCAAGTTTGGATGTTTAGATCGTGTTTGCATAAACCAATGTCGAAAACCTGAAATAGAGAAAACAAAAATAAAAATGTTTAAGTAAAACTGAACTAATTAAACTGATATTGTAAACACAAATATTAAAATCTCGGCTAAATTGTCCCCGACAAAGGCGCCAAAAACTTGTTGGGTAAAATCAATACGCTTAAAAATACGCAAGTGCACGTGGTCAACAAGTAATACAGTAGTGAATAAAGTATCGTTCCCACGAGGACAAAATATCAAGAATCTTAACTTCATAATTATCAATTTTGTATTAACCCTAATTTTATTAAACTAATCAATTCGATGGTTTTTAAAATAAATAAAAGAGACTAAATTAATAAATAATTAAACTATCACAAAATAATCACCAATAACGAAATCCGGAATTTCAAACAATTAATGGAGAATTAGACTTAAGATTTCACCATGAGCTTCACTCTGATTTTCAAACCTTTATTCCAACTCAATTCAATATCCCAGTTTATTAATCAAGAACACGAACGTAGTAAGAGCCACCTCTCGATGCACTGATACCATATTAACATCAATCCACAATAAATATAGAAATCCGTTAGACACCTAAATTAACCAACTCACTATATCTCTATGTGAACTGCAATCAAAAAGGTTGAAGTTTAAGCTCTCTATACGATTACATGCGATGTCAAGCTTATCTCTCTACCTTAACAATAATCACAAATCTGCTATCGACAAAATTCATGACACATGCTATATTAACTAGGTCTAGATTCGAATCTCCTCTCTCGATTCCTTTCAAATCCACAAAGAACTGTTGATCAGGAAATTCATAAATTCACGCACAAATTAACATAGATAAACTAAAAATATCTTATTGAATTGAAAATCAAAGTTATAGAATCATTGTTACGCCCAAAGATCCATCACAAGTCTAATAAGTAAATTAGTTCATAACGAATGAATTAAAAACTGAATAATTTGTTGAAAACATCATCCCAATTACAAATAGATGAAAGAAAAGAGGAATTATGGAAAACCCCTTCACGTAGCCTCGATTTGCAACCGTCGTGATAATCTCCGAAAATTACTCCTCCAACATTCTCTCTTCAATCCTTGAAATCGCTCTTGAATTCTTGCCTTTGTGTTATACGATTGTTGTTTTTCTCCGTAATAGCAAGCTCTCCTCTCTTCTGGACAAATTCTTCTTTTATTAGAGACCAAACGCACCAGCCAAGCCCAATAAACCGAGCCCCAACAGAAGTCCAAACCAAATAGGAAAGTTCAGGAAACGGGACCCCCGCCCCGGCGGGTGGTATAAGCACAAATAGGCCCGCCCCGGCGGGCATGACAACTGACTTCAAAATTTCTAAGTTCCAACTTTTTTCCACTTTTGCTCCAAAAAGACCACCTTTCCTCACCAATTGCATCCATGGCCACCCTACACATAAAATATCATGAAACAAGTAAAAACGAACACAAATCATGAAAATAACTACGAATTTAAACTTGAAATGAATATCGATTCGTGTATATAAAATCCACTTATCATGAACTACTCATATTATTTATGAAATTTAATTCATAAAAATTTCCATCGTCACAATAATAATCAAATTATATTATCTCATAATATAATTTTAACTTAATCAAATTAACTAATGTTACTCAGTTAATTTTCTTTTCATAATAATTTCATTTAATTTCTTCAAAAGTTTTAATTAACTATTAAATCGCTTTTTCCCGATACATGAATATATAATTCTCTACACACCAAATCACATATTTTATTATATATAACAAATATATACACATACTCAAACTCAAAACATCTTATAATAAGAATTTAATTTATTAAATTCTTATTTAAATAATTTCTAAAAATTCAAGTTGTCAAAAACATGTTCAGAAGATGGAAAAATTAGTTCAAATACATGTTCTAGTTTAGGTGACTTATGTGTAGTGGCTCTCAACATCTCATTGATCTTATCTAAATATTTAGATTCATTCCACTTTTGTTCAAGGTTATTTAAGAAAAAATCAATTGGATCTTTTTCAATCAAGAGTCTATTCTCAATTATTTCTTAGGTCATGGACAACTCTTATATCATGTTTACTTTAATGGGTTGGTCCAAAAAATCATTAGCTAGGTGGTTTTTTAGTAATAAGTCTTATATGGTATGGAGCTTTAGGCTTATACACATTTTCAACCAACTCATTAAATGTGACATGATCAATTTTAGGCGTAGACTCATAATTTTTACTATTCAAATTAGCTTGACTCAAACTGTGTATAATTGAATACAAAATTTTCATTTTCCTCATCATTTCCACAACCATCAAGATTTTCAAAATTAACGTCAGAGTTACTAGAAAATTCACCCACCCCTTGTTCATTTATTATGGCGACTAATCGACTCATTTAAATTTCTAGACGAGACATTGCTTGATCCATGCTATATTGATTTTCCATTTAAACTCCTATAGTTTTTTCTAAGGCACCAAGTCTTTCCTCTTCTTCATTTGATAATTCTTGTGGATATTGAGGTTTTGGATCCGAATATGGATATGGATAGGAACTTAGATAAAGATTTTCATAAGTTGGAAAAAAAATATTTACTAGGTGTGCATTAAAATTTTCATAGGGTTCTTGATTCCAATCAAAATTATTATTCCAACTATGATAAGAATCCATCTTTTCACAAATCACAAAACAAATAGACAACTAACCATGAAAGTCAGACACAAAAAAGATATAAGATAAAATAAAATAAAAATCTTAATTCTACGGTTAACCTAAATAAAGTCTAGATAGCTCCTAAGTGTTCCAAGTTACACCTTAAGGTCCACCAAATTCGAAATTAATCACACCACTAGCCAGGTAAGTGTAAGAAATGTGGGAGTTGCTCCGTACGTGGATATGGTAACTAATTGAATAACCACACGTTCTTTAGGCGTTTGTATTTTGAACCACTTTGTTAGTTTTTGATTTTATGATGTTTTGAATGATGACTAATTTAAGGATATTAGACGTGTGCATGGTTCATGGTTTGTTATTATATTATTAAATATGCATGGATTATGGTTTATAATATTATAATTAATATGCATGGGTTTATAATATTATTAAGGAAGATTTGAATTGGAGCTTATTAAGGAAGATTTGAATTGAAGTTTATTAAGGAAGGTTGATTTTCTAAGAAATCTGTTTTGATTTTAAAATGTCTATTTATTAAGGAAACAGGTGTTAACAAATCTTTAACAAAATCATATCAATCTCCTTTAATAAAGTTTGGATATATATAGTTTTATGACTCCTAATATTGTGGGATTCTTTATAGAATCCAACTGGACTTTTCTTGTATGACAACTTATTTGGACTCTTATTATATCCTTGATTTACCAAATCTGTTGGACTCTTTAATTGCTAATATCATGGGATATACCAACTTTGATATGAGTTTCCTATTCTATCTTATGTTCATAACCGTTGGTCAATATTGTAGCTTTAATTATGGGATTTAAATTATCTGATTTCTTGCTAACAAATATAGCCGTTGGCCTTAATGTTATATAAAGCTTCATCATGCTCAGTTATGGAGAAGACCCAACAATTGGAAAGCAACAATTCATTCTTCTTAATTCTAATAGCTTTCTAATAGTTTTTCTAGCAATCAATGTTCTGTTATCCTTAGGCTAGAAAGTTGATATTCCATTGGAATCACCATCATTGTAATCTGAAAGACAAAACTATTAGCTTTGGTGGTCTAGAGTTTCTAGAGTTTAGTGGGTTTGTTCAAAGAATGCTTCAAAGGTCTCAGAGGTGAGAACAGGTGCAGAGGTGTACCAGTTACAGAGGTGCAAAGGGGGCATTGGTGTCCAACATCAGAAATGAAGCTTCTTTGTAACAGGGAGTTCTTTTTATTATATTTAATTGAATATTAAGTTTAATAAAAAGAGTCTCCAATCCTAGTTGGGATTGGACGTAGATTAGGCCACTAGATTAGAGGATATGGGCTAAACTACGTAAAAATATTGGTGTGTTTTTTTTACCGTTTATCTCTTTTAACTTAAACATATATTCACCCTCCCTCTAGGTGTGTACATACACAGAATTACATTTGGTATCAAAGCTTGGCTCTACTAATATTGATCGTTACAGGTCGTAGGGGAAGATCCTATGGCATACCTAAACTTTCAAGAAGGTCAGTCCACAAGTAGGCCACCGCTGTTGTTCGGAAGTGAAAACTTCAACTTTTGGAAGTTCAGAATGAAGATTTTTCTTAAAAGAGACCCATGGGAATGGTGGGTTGTTGAAAATGGACCTGTCATTCCTAGAAATGATAATGGCAAACCAAAGGCTCTAATGAAAATAGATGCAAACGAAAGCTATATGTTTTCCTACAACTCAAGAGCCATGAACACCTTGCTAAGCGGAATGGTCCAAGCTGAAATTGATAAAGTAACATCATGCACCACAGCAAAAGAAATGTGGGATACAATCATCATGAGCCACGAGGGAACTACTAAAGTGAAGGAGGTCAAAATTGAGTATGTTAATGCACGAATATGAACTATTCAAATTGGAGAAAAATGAATCAATTAGAGATGCCCAAGCAAGATTCCTTACTCTAATGAATTCTCTAAGCATGCTCGGACGAAAGATTGATCAAAAGGAAATCAACCGAAAGCTTCTTAGAGTAATGCCAAAGCGATTCGCACCAAAGGTTACTACACTTCAAGACTCAGTCACAATCAGCACAATGGAAACTCTTACCTTATTTGGAGAACTTGAAGAGTTTGAAAACCAACTAAAATTATATGATGAAGAAGATAAGGCACCTAAGAAGAAGACATTGGCTCTACAAGCTGAAAGCTACATAGAAGGCAATGATGAAGATTTTGATGAAGAAATTGAAATACTCTCAAGAAAACTCGAGAGACTACTTCAAAGAAAGAAACAAAGGAAGAATCAAGAAGGTATCTCAACTCCAATGAGCAAGTCCAAAACAGAACAAGATGAAGAAATTGGCCAATTATGTTTCATGGGACTAGAAAACGGTGATCAACTAGAGGTAACGATTTTTCATGAAAATTTTGAAATATCTACATCTGATTATCTTGCTTTACAAAATGAAAATCAAAGGCTTAAAAAGAAAACTGCTTATTTCAAGAACTGCGTAAATGAGCTAATGAATGAAGTTGAGTCACTTATTGAAGAAAGAAAAGAAAATGAATATCTTAAAAATGAAAATGAAGTGTTAACAGAAAATTCAAAAATGAGAGATGCATGCATAGATGCTTTTAATGATGGAAAATGATGAATGTTCAACATGATGATAATATAACAAATGCAGAAATAGCATCTTTAAAAAATGATCTTGCTAAATTTGTGCGAGGAGAAGAGAACCTAAATGTTATGTTAGGGGCACAAAGGTCTAGTCTTGATAAACAAGGAATTGGGTATAATCCTACTAATAATAATATTAGAATGATTAATAGTATCAAGGCATAAACCACTTTATTGTTCACCATTTATTACTTGTAAAAAATATGGTTTTAAAGGTTATTTTGATTCTAATTGCAATAAAATTAGAATAAAACAAATTTGGGTAAAGAAAAGTGATTTATATGCTACTAACCAAAAAGGACCCAAGAAGATTTGTGTACCAAAAAGATAGAGACTATTTGTTTGTAGGTGTCTCAAGATCAAAAAGGAGATGGATGATTCTTTACTTTGAGAGAGTAAGTTACCTATAAATTATTTGGCGGAAACTGTAAGTACCTCATGTTGTTTTTTAAATAGAGTTTTAATTAGATATATTATTATAAAACTCTATGGATTTCGTATTACAAGGGTTCATAAAATCATTTATTTTGTCAAATGCTCCATATTTAATATACATGACAATCTTGATAAAAGGTTGATATATAGGTAACAAACTACAAAGATATGATTATATTATTTACTTTCTATATGTGATTTTGTTATAACCTTGTTCTATTGTCATTCTTTATGCTTATTTTTTAATTTGACAAATGGGGTGAATTAACTAACTTTAACTAAATTGATATGAATTATGTTTTGTTGATGACAAAGGGGGAGAGATATAACTTGTTGATTTATTTTTTTTTGATAATGACAAAGGGGGAGAGATATTTGGGTATATTTAAATTGGTTTGAATTGGTATTCATGTTGATATTGAGATACTATATTATGCTGGAATATGCAATGATATGCAATGATAGCTTCGAATCCTTTACGTAATCCAATTAGAACAACGTCTCTGCGGTATCCACACGAACTGGTAGCTTCGAATCCTTTACGCAATCCGATTAGAACCACGTCTCTACGGTATCCACACGAACGTCGCACGAACCGTCGAACGATTCTGTAATAAGAGGGACTTGCGGTATTAGCCACCAAAGGAATGATTGTGAAACTGTTTTCTCTCTAGTCTCTCTCTAAGTGCGGCTAGGGTTTTTCAATTATGATGTAACCCTAAGTAGCTGCTATATATCATATATATAGTAGTTAAAAGGAATTAATCAAATCAAAACCTAATTTCATAAAATCCGAATTTATATATATATATATATATATATATATATATATATATATATATATATATATATATATATCTTAATTAAGTCTTACTTAATTAATATACATATATACAAATTATCCTTTTAATTTAAATTCATGATTTAAATACTATTAATCATATTAATATATTTAAATCCTTAAATTTTAAATTAATTCCCTTTTAAATTACGTTCTATGTGTGTGACCCTATAGGTTATTATTACGTTGGCAATAATTTTAAAATCATATTATAAAATTATAAATAGTGAGCGACATCTAGTAATGCATCACTGCTACCCAAGTAATAATAAGATCGATAATTCGATGCAACCTTTTTGTGACCAATGTTTCAATGTAATTTAATCATTTTAACCTTAATATACTAGATTAAACTCGAGTCATGGAATGTGGCATACTCTTCATAATTTAATCTGTGTTTTTCTTGATCAATGAGTAGACTATATGAAATAAATCACTATTTGAGCATGGCCATTCATTTCATAGTCCTACTCAATCAAGAGGCTTATGGATATCACCCCTAATATATAGGAGGGTTAAATTCCATCTAGATCACTCATATTCTTCACACGATTCATGATGTACCCAATAATCATCTTTATAGTCCAACCTATTAAAGGTGACATTTGATGATATCAAAGTACATAAATTCTCGTGTAGTAATATAGTGATTTCAGGTCGGAGGACCATTACATCATTGTCACTATGAGAATCGCTAATGACAATTTGCATAATGTTCCACGTAGAATTCTCATGGTTGGTCTGTCCAGTACATCGTTCTCTAACACATACCTATGCATTGACTTAATATCTCATATATTTATGATCAATGAGATTTGGTCATCAGTCAATTCACATACTAGTCTCAATACATCATTGTTGTCCTATCAATAATGGTACTCGACTAGGGACATTTAAGAGCAATGATACTAATTGTAATTATATAATCTTATGTTCAAGTCACATACTTGAAACTATAAAAATTGTATCACTATTCTAAGGAATTTTATTATGTTAACATTTATATAACACAGTAAATAAAACCATAATAAAATCATTCATTTATTCAATCAAATATAATATCAAAATGTCAAGCAATTATATCAAATAATTGGCCTCTAGGGCATAAACTCTAACAGTACATGTCGAACTCACAGAAACTAGATTAATTTTAACGTATCCTTAATATCTATTTTAGGCAAATTAGAAATAAAGATTGAAAATCGATTAACTAGAATATGAAAACTAATATTGAGAAAGAAATTTAGGAATCTGAATACATTCAATAATAAATATAACATATAATTTAATTTCTTCTATTTTTATAACTCAACTATGATTTTGATATCTCTTCCCTTTAATTTAGTAATTTTATAATTAACGTGAGCAAGAATAGACTATGAAAATTTAAGGATTAACTATAACCCATCAAAACTTCTTCGAGCAAGCATGGATTATGAAAAACTTATATCTTAACAATAATCTATCAAAACCTTTTAATTAATCTAAAATCACATAAGAACTATATAACGAATGTATTTAAATAACGAAACATGATGGCAAAATCAATTAAACATATAATCATAAATAATAGAAAATATAAAAATATTATCATGAATAATTATTTAATTCCATCTTCATCTTAGATTAAAGAAATTAGCTAGATGTGAAAAATAAATAAACAACTAAAATAAAGAAGAAGTATGAGATTGAAAATAAATAAGAAAACTCCCTTTATTAAAGATCCTCCAACAAGCGTACAATGAATAAGTAATTTAATCTACTCCTACTCCTAACCTAAACTAATACAATACACATCTCCCTCTCTAAAACAAGAGACATATTTATAGGAAAAATAAATTTGTGTCCTAATTTTGATTCATTAAACTTGGTCTCATTTGTTCCATTTTATCCTCTTCTTTCCTTCTTGGCTTCAATCTCTAAATGGTAATCTCCCCAGAGTCCTTTTCTATCTTTAAAAGCTAAAACAATTATCTTTTACTTATTGACCAAGATAAATCTTGTGACACCCCCAAAATAGGTCCATACAACCCATTCTGAGTCGCCAAATACATATTACAAAATTTAAATACAAACTTCATTTATACAATTATTAACTGTCGTGTAAAATACGACAAAACATAAATTGTGAGTTTTAATACAAATATTGTCTCGTAGATAATATCCAAACTCAAATAAAGTCCACATCACAATTATTATCACACTATTTTATAGAATAATAGGGACTGCTATAGCAACCTTCTTGGACCATCACTCCATTCTCCGACCAGTCCCAACTATATTATCATTTCCAAAAGAGAACAATGAAAGAAAACGGTGAGCTCAGCTAGCCCAGTAAAGAATATTATAACTAAGATAATGCAGAATAAATTATTATTAGTCCTCAACAGAGAAAAATCTGATAGAATATAATAGACAACAAGTTTTAGATCAACAACTGCATTGGAAATATCAATCCATTAGAAGAGTCAAGTAGAGCATGATGTCTACTATCTTCTATGATTTAAAAGTCCATCATCAATATTTTATCTCTGTAACACCAATCAATAAATATTTAAATCAAAGAATTATGTGACACCCCCAAATCTGGGTACTTCAATCCCATATATTTGGAGTTCATTGTCCGATTAAATCATAACTAACTACCCATAAACAAAGGATATAAACTTGCAAGCTTAAAAAATAAAACTCCCATAAAGGGTTACACAATCTTAAAATAAATCTCAGGTCATCTAACCTTTATTATTGCAATTATCAGTGGAATATTATTAAAACATAATCATAATCAAGTCTATTACATAAGCTTCATAAATATAAAGTAAATTAAATGTCGTCTAATCAAGCACTTTGCCCTTGCTTGTAGAAAACTCTTCAAACTTCTTAACTTCATCTGCATTGTTTTATATAAGAGTGAGCAAACAATTGACCACATGAAAAATAGTATACAATAACATTCTATGAATGGCTATTAACTGAGATTTCAATGGTAAAGTATTTTTACCGGAAATAACAAGTTCTAGTTTGAATACTGTAAGTTCAAGAAATAATGAACTTTAAAATCAAATAACAGATATCAATATCAAAGGAATACACTGAGGGTCACAAGACCACGAACTATGTTATAGGTTGTCTAGTATTTCTACTTTAACCTTTAACAGTCTAAAATACCATAATCATCATCTATGTCCTAGGTTAACAAGTGTTTCTATTGTAACCTTTAACAGTCTAAACGACTATATGGACCATCGTCTCGTACTCCAGGTGATCAGCCCTTTATACTATGTATTGCGTAAACATTTTAACGCTATCGTGTAGTTCTAAAATAATCCCTTTTAATAGGGTTGTTCATCTCAGTTTTAATCATTAGGTTCCGTACCAAAGGAAGTTTGGATTAGAATTAGTTTCAATGGAATTAGTTTCAAAGGAATTCTAGATCTTTAGAACACTCATTAACCAAGTACTGGTTGAATCAAATAGGGATCAATAATTATTCAAGAGTTTGATTACAATATCTTCATGAACAAGGTTTATCGATGAATCAATAAGAGATAGAGTATTAATGATTTCTAAATTGAACAAGTGTTAATCATCGACTACATGCTTCCAAAACAATGTGGGTACACATAAGCAAACTAAAGGAAGTTTGGTTTGGATTGACTTCAATGGTAATTTAGTTTATAGAACATTCATCAACTAAGGATTAGTTGAATCAATAAAGGATCGCTAGTCAACTAAGAGTTCAGTACTACAATGTAAGACTGTACAATGATATTGGTGATCAGAGATTGAACAATAGTTATTCGTAGCTGAACAAACATTTTGCAACAAGATCAAGCTTTCAACAACAGTATAGACTTTGAATAAGCAAAACAAACTCGTTTATAATGATGGAGTAAAGATTAATTAACTTGCTCAATGGAAAGTATAGTTTAGAAACTTGTTCCACAATATTTCAGAGTTAAAGAATATGCATAACCATAACAAGTTATGAACAAGGACTTGTATAATGAAAGATTAGAGATAGAACACTTGCATAAGTATAACATGACAAAGGTTAGAGAACTTGCCTCTTGCGTAAGCTATACAATTATAACTCACGTACTCCAATATCCTACACATACCATTAGGATTATCACATCAATTAGCTACATAGACATTATCCTCATAGATTTAATTCTCATCTTAGTTAAGTTATAACCTTTAGCTTAAGGTTTAACCATATTAATCAACCACATAACACGAATCTAAAAACTCATTAAAATATAACATAAAACTTTTAGCATCCAAATCACATTCTCAACTCTTACAATGTTGAGTTTCAATCTAATATAACTTATTAATCAATACTATATTTCTTCTTAGTCATACTCGAATTCATTCAAGTGTTTAAGTCTTATGAGGACTCCTTATTAGTTTTATATTAACCTCATTCCATATCTTATAATGTTCATTTCAATGGAATTGAAACACATTTTACGTTCATTAACATTTGCCACGGCGTTTCGACGTTTATTCGTCACACGCCCGATTCGCCTATCTTGTGTATGCTTAATATGCTTATACAACTTATCTAATACATCATTTATTAATGTTAAGCATCATTATACTTCATAATATTCATATTTTATAACTTAGAACAACAACTTTTATCGTCAAAAGCTCTTCACTTGCACACGTACATTCTCGACGACCTCCGATTACCTCTGAATTCACATCACTCCCAAAGATGGCCATTTTAATCCTTTTCCCGGCCTCAAATCGAAAACCTTAAAGAATTAAGGTTGTAGGTCTACTCGTCCTCGTTCTGGATCATCTTGAATCGCATCAATCGGAGTTTTTATAAAAATGTTATTCCCATTTTAGTAAAACATGTCTTGTCATATTTTTTCTAACACTTGGTCAGTCTGCCCACCCCCGTCGGGGCGGGATATCTGCTGGGGAGGCACAAAACAAACTGGTAACGCCCGCCAGGGCTGGGGTACCTGGTATTAGCTTCTGCAGTTCGCGAATGAACACATCAGAAAGCCAAATTAGGCCTAAAAGCTCATTTCTAACAACCATTCCAACTTACCCAAGTTGTAATAAGTTTACAGAAATATAAACTAATGTTCCTAACATGTTTCTAACCATATAAACAACATAAACTTCCAAATTACAACCTTTAAATTCACTATTTTTACTATTTCTTTACTTTTTGATATTCTTAGCGAAACTAATTACTGTAAATCCATTTTTCAACCAAAACAAATAGTTTAAAACCCATTGTTTCCGTCTCTTCATATATTTTCACAATCAATAGTCAATTTACAGTTTATCATACCAATTGAGCATCAATTTTAATATCACATAAGCCATATTCATATATATTTCACTGTAATTCAATTTCTTCACTTTCACACATTTTTTTATGAATTTAATTACTCTAAATCATGAATAAACGGTATAAAACAGTTTATAATCATCTATTAACACATAAAACACCATATTTTCAATAATCATTCACAAAACTTATTTACAGAGAATTTTCTTTCATGAAAGCTAAAGAACACCAAAACTAACAATAAAGAGTTAGATTTCTACCTTAATTCCTTGTTTGATGATAAAGGCTACTTTGTTAATCCCCTCTTGATTTCCAAACTTTTAACTTTTCTCTCAATATTTCTAGAGCTCTCACTTTCTTCTCTGTTTTCTTCTTTCTTTTCTCTCTTCTAACTTTACGTAACTTATAAAAACTGATATAATATAAACGTATAACATATAATTCGTATTAATGTATAATATAACTGATGTCAGTTATTTTATTTTTTTAAAATTCAAAAGCCACCAAGGCTTGTTTGGCAAAAAAAAACTAAATTAAAATTAAAGACTTAAAATCCTTAAGCCTAACTTGTTTGGCAAACTGAATTAAAATTCTTTTAATTTATTTTAATAATTCATTTATTATATAGTTTATTGTCACACTTTATTTAATTAAATTTCCATATTCAATTTAATTAAATTAAAACTAACAACAACTTATTATATTAACATACTACATTATCAAATTACCACAAAATTATAATTTTCATTATAATTTTATTTAATAAATTAATACATCACTTTTACTTACTAAATTAAATTAAAATGACCTTTTAATAATTTATTTAATCATAATCGACTCTCTAATTTAATCATTACATGAAATTAGAATATTATCACATAATAACCAATTCATCATTCTTTTATTTAAATTAACTTCAACATACAAAATTACCGAATATTAACTTAATTAGCATATTACACTTGATCAAGTTAATTCCCCACAACTCATGAATTATTTATTTAACTAATAAATAATCAAATTAAATAAATATTTATATAACAATAAACACATCAACTAAAATATTTATTTAATTCAATAAATATTTGAAATTATAATTAAAAATTCTAGATTATTACAAATTAACCATGCACTACGGGCTAAGGATATTCGTATATATCACCAGTGGTCAGGATCATGCCAAACAACTGTTCATGTATACATTACGAGCCAAAAGAGGACTTTCACTACATCACATTACATGTCATGATTATACCAATACACAATTCCTGATCATAATCATATCAATAAACAGTCCATCTATGCACTACGGGCCAAATATGACTTTCACTACAATATAAGCATGAGGATGATGATAATGATATAAAGAATCAATCAAGTGAGATCAATGATAAATATTAGAGATTTATAATTCAATTTATCCAGAGTTCAAGAATGTCCAAATTGTCAACATGATAATTAATTGTGAAGTAAAATTCAAGAATGATATTCATATATCAAAAATAATTTGGACAGAAAAGAAAATTAAATTATGTTGTGAACAGTACTCATGAATAGTATCGTATGAATAGTACCCATAATAGTACCGTATGAATAGTACCCCGACATGAAAAGATTAAAATTTAATAAGAAAGTTCAGACCAATATTCTAGTGAAATGATACTAAATTAAACGCAAAACTCAAGGATATTCTATTAATTTCAAGGATTATAGAAGCAATACTTATCAAAGTAAGTGTAGATTTAGGAATATGAAACGAAATAATATCACTTACATACTATAGAGTATGGAGGAAAATAATATTCCTTACGAATATTAAACGAAAATAATATCCCTTACGAGTGTGAAGAAAATGATATCTCTTTACCATATTATAAAAAATAATACCCTTTACCTTAGTAGGAGACTAAATATGACTGGTATAGCGGAGATTTTTTTTGAGGAAATATTGCACTATTAGTAACACTCAAAGTATTCTTATACTATAAAGAAATACGCACAATATTATAGAAGAAGAATTCTCTGATTCTGGTGTGATTTTCATTTCTTAACTAAGCAACCTATTTATAGGAGAATGGCAGGGCACTATTTAAAAGAAAATCACGGACAAACAGTAAAAAATTCACAGATGATTTCAAGGGCAAAATTCAGCTGATTTTCTGATTTTTACTATTCATCATTGTGCAATAAAATATTCTAATAAAACAAAAACTTTATATAAAATATAATATATTCTAATTATAATCTAATAAAACAAATAACTTTATATATAATATAAAAAGTATTATGTTTTATATAAAAAAATTCTGTTTTATTACTATTATAATAATAATAAAACAAAACTGAGACAACTTTGTGACACCCCCAAATCCCGGTACTTCATTACCTCAAGATTTGGTGTTCACATAATCAAAACATTCATATCTAACTACCCATTCATAATATAATTGAATAATAAAACCTGCCCATACAGGATTACATTAATAAAAACATTATCTCTCAGGTTATCTAACCTTTAATTATAATCATTCAACTACGGAAATTAAATTATTACATCACGTCATTATTAAAAGTCTATCATCATAACGATAAAACAAAATTACAAGTCTTCATCACTTGTACATTTTCCCTTTCCTTTGCTAGTTGTAGGTTTATCTATCTTCTCAACCATAGCTGCAATAAGTGTATAAATATGCAAGAGTGAGCAAACAAAGCTCACTTGAAATAAGAATAAATATCTTTACATCATTTGCCAAATAATAGGCTCAATAGAACCGAATGATATGTTCTATTAACATTAAAAAATTTGCCAATTCATAGGCTCAATAGAACTGAATAATTTGTTCTATTAACATTCTTAAATATACTACTGAGGGTCAAATGACCACGAACCATGTCCATAGTTATAAGTAATCTTTCACCTTTAACTTTAACAGTCATATGACTATAAGGACTCCACGTACTTAGGGGGATCAATCCTTCGTACAATGTATTGTGCACAACCATTTCAACGCTAAGCGTAAACCCCTAAACATGGGGTTGTTCATCTCAGTATTTAGAGTACAAGTCCACACCAAAGAAAGTTTGGTTTGGATAAGCTTTCAAGGGTAATTGAAGTTTAATGATCATCAACTAGGGAACTAGTTGAATCAACAATGCTTGATAACACAATCGTTGTTTAATAACAACATAACTTAGAATATTTGAGAATCATAAATGAACTGGTTATTCATAACAAATTCATGCTTGAAATAACTTCAGAGCATAAGCCTTCAATAAAATGAATAAAATGGTTAACCTATGCTTGAACAGTAAAATAAGTTAAGGTTCGAGTCTTATAACATTAGAAATGAAATTCCTGAACATACATTTAACTAATAGCAAGCTGCAAACTAAAAACTTGTCCAACAATGTATTAACTCATGAAAATAATTAAAACAGTTCAATAATAGAGACAAGAGTTCAAAAGCTACGTTCATTATACAATAATAGAACTTAAGAAACTTGCTTAACTGTAAACAAGTTAGAATGAATAAATCAAATAAGAATTTCCAATAACATTAGAGTTAGAGTTTGCTCGAATAAATTCTAGGAACAATTGACTTATTCAATAATAGTTAAGATATAAAAAAAAACTTGCTCAATCAAAAGAATGAAGTTACACAATGTAATAATAGAACTAACTCAATGAAAGTGTAGAGTTAGAAAACTTGTTCAATGTAAAAAGAAAGTTTAGAAACTTGCCTCAAGCGTAAGCTACAATATTAAACTCACGTTCACCTATACACAGTATTAAAACCACAACATCTATTAGACATACTAATATTCACTTTTCAATATAAAACGCATTACTAGATAAACTTGTTATTTTAGCACAAGTCTTATGCTACCATTTATATTTCAGAATTCCCAAGTGTTAATCATTACAACACTTAACTAACGTTCATTATATAAACTAAGTTATCACATAACGCGTTTTTGATTTACTAATCATTTTTGCAACTTTGAATTCATAACCACAATTCACTATGTTATATTAACCTTAACATTACACATTTAACATGCTAACACAATTTCAGACCATGTTATGAAGCTTTCCCAAATCTGCAGAAATAGTAGAAGTTAGAATCTCAAACCAGGGTATGGCGCAGCTGCGTCGTTTTCTGCCTTGGCACCAGCGCAGCTGCGCCGGTGTTCAGACAGACGCAGAGCAGGCCAATGAACAATAGCCGACTTTAGACCAACAAACACCAATTTTACCCAATAGACAGTAATATTAACACGTAAAATAAATATACAACTATCATAAACATGATTGCTCACATTTACAACCACTTAGCACAATTTATCAACAACTAAAACTATTTTAATTTCTCAAAATTCATATTTTCATACAAAAACTCAATTTTTGATATTCATTCTAAAAATCATCAATGTGAATTCATTAGTTGGCCAAATCACCTCATTCAAATTACGGTATGTTCATATCTCAATGAACTATCATATACAAGCGTCAATTTACAGTTTAACATAAGAATTTACCATCTAAATTGGTACTTACCTAAGCCATACAAAGAATACATATGCTGTCAAAATTTTCTACTGTCAAAATGAAATTAGCTTCCAATTGTTATTTAATCATAATCTCTAATCATAACTCTATCTAATTACCATCAACAGGTTACATAAACACAATTCACAGAAAACTAGAATTCACAGAGTTTGAAACTTCATGCCGTAAACTCATCCACACATATACATACATATATATATAATAGAGATTATGGAAAATTACCTTCAATTAGCTTGCACAACCTTGCTAAACACTGAACTTGCTGTGAAAATTCTTAAGACTCTCTCAATTTTCTCTGAACTCTCAACTCCTCTCTTCTCTAAGCTTTAGCAATTAGAATACGTAGAAGAAAATCAACTGGTATGCATAATGATAAAATACAAAACTGGCATAGGCTTAATACTCATAATAAGTAACATCAGTTACTAGGATAAACGTATATAACATAAATATTTTAAATTTATTATTTTATTTTATTTAAAAAAATTTAAAAATCCCAAAAGCCATCAGGCTTGTTTGGCAAAACCCCTTTAAATTTAAAGAATGAATATATTAAGCCTTGTTTGTTAAAAACTAAATTAAATTACTTTGATTTATTTTAATAACTCCTTATAATATAGTTATTTATCACACTTTATTTAATCAAGCTTTCACATTTATTTTAATTAATTCACA
This sequence comes from Panax japonicus, assembly GCA_020205505.1. Taxonomy (NCBI): domain Eukaryota; kingdom Viridiplantae; phylum Streptophyta; class Magnoliopsida; order Apiales; family Araliaceae; genus Panax; species Panax japonicus. Next base: position 34,788,102 of record CM035104.1, on the reverse strand, counting down.
TAACAATTAATTAAATAAACCCTTTAATCACATACCACAATACAAATAATTAACCATTAAATTGAAATATTAATATAATAATAATTTTCTTAATTCATCAATTATTTATTTAACAAATAATTCTCCAAATAAAATTAAATCAATTAAACAAATATTTATTCAACGATAAACACATCCATTAAATATTTATATAATTCAATAAATATTTAATATTACAATTAAAATTCTGGAATGTTACAAACTTTCTACCGACGGTTTGACAAATTGGCACATAGGGGTCCATGGAATAATAAGCCAAACTTACAACAAACGCTTTATAAATATCTATCACAAATCACTTATCTTCAATCAACCCATTTTTAATCTTTCAACACTTATTTATCATTAATATTATAACTCACAATATTGACAACTAGATCATTCACAGGAAAGAGGAGGCTTTATGATAAAGATTTCTCCTTATTGGCGTACAATTAAATAACCTAACTCCTTTTCTCGACAGAACTTTCTAGACATTGTCAATAATACAAATAATAATATGAATAACTGTGTCGTCTCAATTATTGATTTAATAATATAAAATATTGTGCAGATGACACTGTTACAATAATTGAATCAATAATATGAGATACTATGCAGCAACTACTGTGGTAATTATTAAATAAACTGAGTGACTTCTTACGTAAGCATCAATAATCAGAGATACTATACAATAACGTGTGCTATTGTGCAACCACGTGTATTATTGTTCTTTTATCACCGGTATTTCAACAGTTAACGGTAAAAGTTTTGCCATTAAAAAAGTTATTTATGTCACTTTTTATATACGACAGTCATTCTGTTATGGGGTCCACTAATGATTGTGTCGTCGTTCGAATATTCCACGATAAAAAGAATATTCCCCGACCAAACGAATATTTTATGACAACTTGCTTACTTGAAAATTTTGCATATATCACCCATAACTATAGCATTATATCAAATCACACCTTATTATTCAAAATAATATTTAGAGAAAATTAAATCTTTTCTCATAAAAAGTTGGGGTCTTACAACCTCGCATTCTTATAAAATTTTATCCTCGAATATGTACAAACCTGATATGTCGAAGATGTGAGGATACCTTATTTTCATTTCAGATTATAACTCCCAGGTCATTTCCTCAATATCATGGTTTCTCCATAAAACTTTAACTTGAGGTATAACATTTGAGCGTAGAATATGTTCCGTCTTATCCAATATCTTGACAGGTACCTCCTCATACATTAAATCTTCCGCTATCTCCTCTAGTTCTAATTCAATAATGTTGTTTGGGTCTTCCACATATTTATATACTTGGCGTTAAGGCGAGTCTATAGGCCACAGTTTCTACTCGATCAAGGATTTCAAATGGACCAATGAATCGAGGGTTGAGCTTTCCTCTCTTTCTAAATCTTGTAACTCCTTTCCATGGAGCAACATGTAACAATACATGATCTCCAACATTGAATTCCACGTCCCTTCGATGAAGATTAGCATAACTTTTTAATCGATCTTGTGAGGTTTGTATATGTTGCCGGATCATTTGAATCTTTTTCGTAGTCATGCGTACCAATTTTGGGTCTATTACTTGAGCAACTCTAACTTTATCGATTAAAGTCGGTCTTACTCGTATATTTGTCATTTTCACGTAAGTCCTTGAAGTCTTTAACTCTATCTCTATCTTTTGTAAGTCATACAAAATGGGCCTTTGTGTTAACAACATCGCACTCGTACCCGCATATGATCTTCTACTCAATACATCAGCTACCACGTTCGCTTTTCCAGGATGGTATTGAATGGTATGGTTGTATTCTTTCAACAGCTCAAGCAAACATCTTTGGCGCATGTTACGTTCGTTTTGGGTGAAGAAATATTTGAGACTTTTGGAGTATATTAGGATGTCGTCAATAAAGACAACCACAAAATAATCTGAATATTCCTCAAATACTCGGTTCATCATATCCATGAAGGAAACATGGGCATTGGTCAATCCTAAAGACATAACTAGAAATTCTTAATGCCCGTAACAAAATTTAAAAGTAGTCTTTGGAATGTCATCAGTTTTAATCTTTAACTGATGATATTTGAAACGAAGATCGATCTTTGAGAATAATTGAGCACCTTGCAACTGGTCAAATAGGTCATCAATGCGAGGTAACATGTACCTATTTTTGTTAGTGACATGATTCAACTCTCGATAGTCAATGCAAAGTCGCATACTCCTATCTTTCTTCTTTACAAATAGAACAGGAGCACCCCAAGGAGATGTACTAGGATGAATAAAACTGATGTCTAACAGTTCTTGCAGTTGAGTTTTTAACTCCTGAAGTTCAATAAGAGTCATTCGATATGGGGTTTTGGAAATGAGTTGTGTATCGAGTTTAAGGTCAATACAAAATTTAATTTCACACTCTGGGGGTAGGCCGGGAAATTCTTCGGGAAATATGTCAGGAAATTTATTAGCAATAGAAATATCATTCAAATCTGACGTATTTTTGTTTAAGTATGTGGCATGGGCTAAGAAAGCTTGACATCCATTTTTCAATAAACGAATGGCTTTATGGCTCGATATGACAGTGATTGACTTTAGTGGTTTGGTTTCTTGAATTCACATAATAGGTTAGTTAGGAATATGAAAACAAACGACCTTACGAAAATAATCAATTTTAGCATGATGAGTAATTAACTAATCAATCCCTAAAATCACATCAAATGCAAGTATTTTCAAAGAGGTAATGTGACAGTGTCGATTTGAATCAAAAAAGATTTATAAATGGTGTATATAATAAAGGATTCTCCCAACGCAGTTTCAACAGATAAGTCAAAGTCTAATTTCTTTGGAGTCAAATTTAAACGTTGAGCACAAGCAGGTGAAATAAAAGAATGGGTAGAATCTGTATCTAATAAGGTATAGACTTCGTAAGAGTTTATGATTAACTTACCCGTGATAACTTCGTTCAGGTTCCTCGCTTTTTGGGAAGTCACAAAAAATGCTCTCCCTTGAACTACCATCTTTGACTTATCCAAGATAGCCTTCGGTGTCATCATTACCGTTGGAATTGACTTCATTATAGGGCATATTCCACCCTTAACTGCTTTTTCATACTCCTGTACCATGATCTGAATCATTAATCTTCGATCCATATTAAATTGGGGTTGATCGCTATATACAGGGTAATTCAAAACTTGATGTTGGGTTCTCCAAATTACTGTCCAAAAAAAAGAAATATATATCATCTATTTTAGCCTTCTTGAATCGGACTTCTCTTTCTACAATATCAACGCGTCGTGCAGATTTTACCCATGCATCCTCCATTCTCACTCATTCCATTGTTTCTTCTTTCAGATGATCTTTGACATTTGCATTCTCAGATTTCAGCTCTATTATCATATACTCTGCCAAAGAGAGCTTATGTTCAAGAATCACATATCGGGTAGTAAAATCTTGAATTGTTGCATCCTTTTGTTCCACGACCGCCTGTCGTTCTTCACCATGCTCTTCTAACTCACGAATACGATCTTGCAGTTCTATATTTCGATCATAAAATTCTCCTAGTAAACCCTCCTTAGGTTCCTCTTCTTCTTCACTCTCAGCTGCTACCTCTACGACTAGCTCGGGTGCAACTATTAATTCTTCACTCATCACATAGATATCTCTAATTTCTTCTTTGCCTGACATCCTACAATCAAGTTTAATAAGTTAATTAGTATTCCTCAATAAAAATCTTTGTCATAACAAGATATTATACTCCAATATTTATTCTTTAAATGAATCCCTCGATTCATCACTTAAAACTCTATATGAGTTCATCTCTTAATTTTTAAATGTCATTTTTAAATACTGCCACAAATCAAGAGTTAATTAACGAAATTGACATGCCACAAATTATCCCTATATTCCGACTGACCAATTAAATAACAAATAAGCTTAGGTAGGACACACTAGCGAATGATTTACTCGTCTCTCACCTCCTAGTTCTAGCCTCAGATCTCCGTCAGAGATCATATCCCTAAGCTCTAATACCAACTGTGACTCTCATTCCAACCTTAGATAGCACCTCACATCGATACCTATCAGCTTGCCATCGTTATTCACGGAATACCCTACGGAGAATCTGGCTTCGGTGCATCCCACACAAGGGAGTCACCAACGATAGGCTCATGGCTATTTACTTATAGCTCTGATACCAACTTTGACGCCCCCAAAATAGTTCCATACAATACATTCTGAGCCGCCAAATACATGGTACAAAATTTAAATACAAACTTCATTTATACAATTATTAACTATCATGTAAAATATGACAAACATAAACTGTGAGTTTTAATACAAATATTGTCTCGTAGACAATATCCAAACTCAAATAAAGTCCTTATTACAATTATTATCACACTATTTTATAGAAGGTCCATCACTCCATTCCCCGACTAGTCCCAGCTATATTATCATTTCCTGAAGAGAATAATGAAAGAAAAGGGTGAGCTCAACTAGCCCAGTAAAGAATATTATAACTAAGATAATGTAGAATAAATTATACTTAGTCCTCAACAGAGAAAAATCTGATTGAATAAAATAGACAACACGTTTTAGATCAATAACTGCAGCGGAAATAGCAATCCATTAGAAGAGTCAAGTAGAACATGATCTCTACTATCTTCTATGATTTAAAAGTCCATCATCAATATTTTATCTATGTAACACCAATTAATAAATATTTCAAATCAACGAATTATCCATGCACTACGGACCAATGATATTTGTATATATCACCAATGGTCATGATCATGCCAAACAACTGTCCATCTATGCACTACGGGCCAAAGAGGACTTTCACCACATCATTTGTCTGTAACATTACAGGTCATGATTACACTAATACATAATTCCTGGTCATAATCATACTGATCAACAGTCCATCTATGCACTACGGGCCAAAGATGACTTTCACCACAATATAACCACGAGGATGATGACAATGAAATAAAGAATCAATCAAGTGAGATCAAGGATAAATATTAGAGATTTATAATTCAATTTATCCAGAGTTCAAGAATGTCCAATTTGTCAACATGAGTTGTGAACAGTACCCATGAATAGTATCTATGAATAGTACCCCGACATGAAAAGATTAAAATTTAATAAGAAAGTTTAGACCAATATTCTAGTGAAACGATACTAGATGAAGCGTAAAACTCAAGGATATTCTATTAATTTCAGGGATTATAGAAGCAATACGTATCAAAGTAAGTGTAGATTTAAGAATATGAAACAAAATAATATCACTTACATACTATAGAGTATGGAAGAAAATAATATTCCTTACGAATATTGAACGAAAATAATATCCCTTACGAGTATGAAGAAAATGATATCCCTTTACCAAATTATAAAAAATAATACCCCTTACCTTAGTAGGAGACTAAATATGACTAGTATAGCGGAGATATTCTTGAGGAAATCTTGGACTATTAGTAACACTCAAAGTATTCTTATACTAAAAAGAAATACACACAATATTATAGAAGAAGAATTCTTTGATTCTGGTGTGATTTTAATTTTTTAACTAAGCAACCTATTTATAGGAGAATAGCAGGGCACTATTTAAAAGAAAATCACAGACAAACAGTAAAGAATTCATGGATGATTTCACGAGAAAAAATCGACTGATTTTTTGATTTTTACTATTCATCACTGTGCAATAAAATATTCTAATAAAATAAAAACTTTATATAAAATATAATATATTCTAATTATAATCTAATAAAAAAATAACTTTATATATAATATAAAAAGTATTCTATTTATATAGAAATTTTTCTGTTTTATTACTATTATAATAATAATAAAACAAAATTGAGACACTTTCTATTACGTTTGACAAATTGGTACATAGGGGTCCATGGAATAATAAGTCAAACTTAAAACAAACGCTTCGTAAATATCTACCACAAAGCACTTATCTTCAATCAACCCATTTTTAATCTTTCAACATTTATTTATCATTAATATTATAACTCACAATATTGACAACCAGATCATTCCCAGGAAAGAGGGGACTTTCCAATAAGAATTTCTCCTTATTGGTGCGCAATTAAATAACCTAACACCTTTCCTCGACAGGACTTTTTAGACATTGTCAATAATGTAAATAATAATATGAATAGTTGTGTCATCTCAATTATATATTTAATAATATAAAATATTGTGCAGATGATATTGTGACAATAATTGAATCAATAATATGAGATATTATGCAGCAACTACTGTGACAATTATTAAATGAACTAAGTGACTTATTACGTAAGCATCAATAATCAGAGATATTGTACAATATCGTGTGTTACTATGCAACCACGCGTATTACTGTTCTTTTATCACCGGTATTTCAACAGTTAACGATAAAAGTTTTTTTTGTTAAAAAAGGTTATTTCTGTCACTTTCTATATCCGACAGTCATTCCGTTGTGGGGTCCACCAATAATTATGTCGTCGTACGAATATTCCACGATAAAAAGAATATTCCCCGACCAAATGAATATTTTATGACAACTTACTTGCTTGCAAAATTTGCACATATCACCCATAACTATAGTATTATATCAAATCACACCTTATTATTTAAAATAATATTTAGAAAAAATTAAATCTTTATTCATAAAAAGTTCGGGTGTTACAAATCTAATATTATTCCACCTCCCTCCTTCTCGTGGTAGGATTCTTCTTGTCTCTTTCCTTCCATGAATATGAGCATTAAATATTAATTGATCACCAAGATTTTGATTTTATTACAACTAAATATTAAATTCAACAAAATAAAATAAAATATATTAATTAATAAACTAATATAATTAAAAGGACAAAATTAGGGATGATAAAATGTATGAATTATGTGTCTATCACTTAATTTTTTGGTGATATTTATTATTGACTTATCATACAATAATACGTAGTTGTGTGTGACGTCTTCTACCGCATCAATCGACGATTGTACCAAGGTTCCTATTTCGATATAAACATGGGGTTTAGGTGTCGTTGGTGTTTCATTCAACACAGATTTCATTGTTTGATCTATTGTACCAAGGTTCTTGTGGTTTTATAAGCGTTGAGTTGAGGTGTCGAGAGAGTTCTACCCTTACATCTTTGCTAGAAATGATCCAGGTGACGACCACCTCACGCAAACGTGTCGTAGAGTTCACCATTTGGTATCAAAGTTAAGTCTTTCTAGCGAGTTACTTATCTTTAATTTTCTATTTAAATTGTTGAAAAAAAATACAGATTTTTTTTTCAAATTCTATTTCCATTGTGCTAACCAAATTTGTAGTACACCATCAAATTTCAACCAAGAGTTCATCATCATCAATTCCAAAGTGGAGCTACAATTGACAAATCTGAAGCATACAAGGAGTTCACCCGTGACACTATAAGGTTCACGATTGTGGTATTTCGAGATTCACACCATCTATATTTGTTCTTGATATGTTATTTTTGAATTGAATAGTGAAACTGTGATATTGTTTGGTGAATTCAAAAAGAACCTATAAGAGAGAATATATAGTGGTAAAAGGCAAGAGTAGTATGATCAATTGAGGGTAAAAAACGAATTTGATCAATACATGAATGAATCATCATTATTTGAGTGAAACACTTAAGGGAGTGTGTGAGGAAAATTTTATCTACTAACCTTTGTTTTGCAATAAATATATATGATTAAAATTATATGTGTACTTCTGAAAGTCGGGGGAATTCTTTCCACATGAGGAATGATCATGATGCATATCTGAGATGAGAGGAAAAGTTGGAACGAGAGTTTGATTATCATGACTATTCCGAGTGGAGGAAGTTCAAACTTGCGATTTAAGATTTTTATGCTCATGTAATTACATGGTGGGATCAGTTTGAGTGTAATAGAAGAAGATGTGAAGAGCACACTACTAGAAAATCAATCTATAGCGAGGGGATTTAGCGACGGTCGGGGCAGAACCGTCGTTATATATATAGTGACGGTCTAAGTATGACTGTCGGTATAGGCCTCTGATGGTAGTCTATTACGAGGGTCACAGGTTGGCCGTCGGTATAGGACTTTTTTTTGGGATTTTAACGAGGTTCATATAAGGGAGGCGTAGATAATAAGGGTTACAAGGGCGCGTTTTATTAGTCACAAATCTACTGTTCTTTCCCCAAATCTACATCTCAATCAGTAGATTAACATCTTAGTCACTCGATCAACATCTTCAGTATTTGCACTGTCCATCTCAGTCACTCGATCAACATCTTTAGCATTCAGACTGTCCATCTCAGTCACTCTACATCCCGTATTCGCCTGACTTCATCTCACTCCATCTCTCCGTCCGGCTTGATGGATCATTTTTACTGGCTGTTTGAGCAGGTATAATTTCATTATTTAGGTTTTCAATTTTATTTACCCCTTAGTTGTTATGATTTCCTCTATTTCTCTCCTCCCTCTAACAAGCCCTAAATTTACTAATTTTGGGACACCCTTCTCTGGGGTGTTTTGTGAGCCATTGTGGTTCAGGTTCAATGTCATATTCATATGACATTGGTAGCAGCTACCAATTAAATTCGATGGGAAGCAACTGATGCTTCCCATCATCAGTTGTAGTTACCATAGTAGTTGTAGGGTCTACGTTATCCAGGCAGGCAGGCTAGGCAACAAGCTCTCTGAATTAGTGGGCTGTCTTGTTACCTTCATGTTCCGCTTTTTCCTACTTTCTACCTGAATCTCTATATATGCCATTTCCATCTTGGTGTAAACCTTTTGCTTATCATTATATACATTTATACAATCATGTTATATATATATATATATCCATATATATTCTTATGTATGTATATGTACTTCATATATATATAGTCACTGTTCATCACTTGCAATTAAATTATATCAGTCTTTCATATTACTTAATATTAGATCAATAATTAGTACTAGCTAGTTAGCTAGCTACATTACTGTTGGTATATGATTGATTATAACGACCGTCGCCATACATCTCACATTCGCGCCAAATCTTACCTATAGCGACAACCACGACCGTTGCAATACATCTTAAATTCGCCATACATCTCACATCTAGCGACGGTCGGCGACCGTCGCAGTAGTTCTCAGCCATTCGCGCCAAAGCTTCTGTAGCGACAGCCGTGGCCGTCGCTATATCGATATTTGATCGTCGGTAAAAAGTTTCAAGCGCGTTTTTGTGTAGTTTTCTGGCGAAGGTCTTCCCGTCGCTATTGGAAAAAGACCATCGCTATAGGTTACAGCGACGGCTTATATAGCGACGGTATGCGACCGTCGCTATAGCCTATAGCGACGGTCTTTTCATCTAAAGTGACAGTCGCTGACCGTCGCTATAGCTTGATTTTCTGGTAGTGACATCTAAACGAAACATGGGAGGAGTTAAACATTGTGATGAGAAAGCGGTTTATTCCAGTACAACAAAATAGGAGGGACGAGGATACATATCCAAGACATGCAGAGCAACCTTCAAGGCGATCAACATTGGATAACGATAGGAGGGTTCGCAGACATATTGATAAGAAGGAGTCGCATTGGAGACATCCAAGAGAAACTCCTAAGGTGTATAAAGATCCATTATTTTCAAAGGAGGCAAAAGAGTATATCATGGATTCATTGCATAAAGGAATGAAGGATTGTTGGATGCAACTACAAAATACCTCTAAGGCATAAAAGGAGCAAGATCGTCCTAGGGAGGAAGAAGATGAAAAAGAATACGTAGTCCAGAGAGAACTTTTAGATTCTATTGTACAAAAGGGTTGTGATCAAAGGCAAAAAAGAAAACAACAAAAAGAAATTTTTCAAAAGGGTAATAGTGAAAAAGAAAATTTAAAAAGAATGAAGAAGAAAAGAAAAGAGAGATTGAGAAGAATAAGAGTGAAAACAAAAGAGAAATTGAAAAGAGTGAGCTTAAAAATAAACGATAGAAAATAGTTGAGAGCAAAATTAAGGGAAAAGAAGAGAGAAAAATAAGTGACTATAAAAAAAAGAGAGTTGGAAAGTGAATTGTATTTTAAACAGTCAATGATTTTTATTTCGTACAAGACGACGCTTTTGAATACTAACCGGATTAACTCTATTTTATATAGTTCTATTGTGTCTCTTATGCAGGTGAGGGATCACATACCTAGTGCTATCATTCCATACCGATCAGCTGATAGTATTCCTGAGGAGACGACGAAGTCACCAAAGTAGGTTGGAGAAGTGATGGAGATCACATGTATCGTGGGAGAGAGCATGAGTTGATGTGTTATTCATGAGATCATAGTACCTAAGAAAAAAAGGATTTTAAGCTTGTGCATTGATTTGCAATTGGTAAACAAGTATCGCTATTTTCTTTCCGTAGATATTATGATTGATAAATTGCATAGTTCTTATATTTTATCTAAATGTGATAATGATCATATGATAACAATTCCTAATTAATTTAGCATGAGAGAATGCAATAACTAGAAAATTGTGTTAACATGTGACTTGTATAGGTGGTTAGTTATTTCAGTTAAATTAACTAATGCATCTAGTGTTTTATGGGTTTATTAAAACATGTTTTGCATGCGTCCATTGATAAATTTGTTGTTCGCTATTTTGATGGTAGAATCATCTTTATCATAAACTATGGAGGATATTTGATATTTGTTGAATTAGTTTATGATCATGATGTGTTTTCTAATTCTCAATGTTTTTACTCACATGAAATTCATTCTAGGTTTTCTTATCCATATGTTAAGTTAGGTTTTCATGTTATTCAATCTTTACATGAGTTGTCGTTAATTGACAATATAACGCCCCCAAATCCAGGTACTTATTACCTCGGGCCTATTGCATTACGATACAACCTTTATCTAAATATTTATACCCTTTATTCATATAACGATGAATACTACCTCGCTTTGATTACCATCAATACATTAATTCCTTATATTCCAAAAATAGTAACCTTTACGATCTGCTATTACATTTGTAGATTATTTTGATCTGCTTTATACATCGAGATATAATCAATATATTTCTCTTTGATTTACTGATTGTAAATATTCATAGTCTCACAACCAGATTTAACGATCATGATATACAAAGTTCCTTGACTACGTAATTACCATATATCATATGCACATTATCTAGTATAGCTAAAACTATACAACAACATCAATCAGTACTTCTTCTTTTCCTTTGTATATCTTGAATCCTTCGATCCGCTCTGGTTTAGCTGGAAACAATTATTTATAGCAAAGGTGAGCAACTATGTTGCCCAACAAGTTTAACAGTTATCACATAACACATAAATCACAATTCAAACATATATTATCTTCTTCATGCTTTGCATATCAACATACTTCGTGTTTCTCATACTTGACATATATTCATACCTCGTATACTTTATCGTATACCTCATATTTCAATGTAGTGAGTCTCCATAACTCACTCAACTTTGATCATCAACTTGATCCAATAGATTTATATCACAATATAACACATAGTGCACATCTCAAACTAACCACAAGAATTAAGTTCATACAATACAAGAAGTACTTGCACATAATCACTATCAAGTCCACACATAAAACAAATTCTGAAAAACTTACCTAGACCGGGGTTTTACCATTACACCAAATTATGCGTTCCTTGCATAACCTACATTGTATGTGAGATTGATAATAAAACACATTATTAGTCAAAGTTTGACTATTAGTGTGATCTTACTTTAAAACTTTATCTTGACTTATTATCTTCCTTGAATTCCCTTTATATCCAATAATATAGACTTTTACTTTGTTATCTATATAACTAAATTTTATTTCCCTTTCATTACTACATGTGCAAGCTTATCGCAACTGTAGTTTATGTACTGTGTGTGTATCACACCATGACAACATACCACGCTTAGTTAAACATTTCTCTTCCTAGTTCCTTAGACTTAGATTATGCATACAACCTTCGTTCATTACTTTGTAACTATATATACATAGTATACACTACATACTTAGGTTCTATACATTATCAAACATACTCCTTTTGGTTCAATCATAACATGATAAACTTTAAATTTCATCTTAAGTCATTCTATGGCATTTCCAAGAATTAAATCTTATTTTCCCATCATAGAATATTTGGCTGATGTAAAGAATATTAGACAACTTTGATTAATGAATTATTGTGAGATTATTCTCCTTTGGTTCTTTAAGAACTTCTGAATTATTCTTATTCTTTCTATGAGATTCAATATTGACTTATCATACAACAATACATAGTTGTGTGTGGCGTCTTTTACCACATCAATCATTAATTGTACCAAGGTTCTTGTTTCGATATAAACACGTGGTTTAGGTGTCATTGGTTCATTCAACGTAGATTTCATTACTTGATCGATTGTACCAAGGTTCTCGTCTCTTTATAGGTGTTGGGTTGAGGTGTCAAAAGAGTTCCACCCTTACAGTTTTTCTAGAAACGATTCGGGCGACTACCACCTCACACAAGCGTGTCATGGAGTCCATCATGTAGGGATCACCCAATCCTTTATACTTCTCAAACTTTAGAACTTGGAATTTATCCAGATATCAGGCTCTAGGGAAGATGCACAAGTCAGAGTAGTTGACACTAACGTAAGATCATGTTCCTTTAATGGATCGAATGTATTCTTCCATTTACCGTACTTTCTTCTAAATTTCTCCAGTTTCTCTATCTTCCCTAAGATCAATTTCTTTTGTTTGACCTTTACTTGCAGCATCCTTGATGGCTCTGCTACTAAATTAGAATATCGAAGTGGGTATATGTGTATTGTTGGCTTTGCTTAAAATTTGACATTCTCCTTACATGGAGGATTCGGGCTGAGTTTGTGGTCTCGGACCTTGGGCTATTTTGCATTTCTATTTTAGTAGACTGGCCATTTCGGCGATTTGCTTTTTGAAGTCATCAAACTCCTCCAGAGAAACGGGAATGGATTCTGGTATAGTACTTTCAGGCATTTTGATCGGCTGGGTTCACACCTTCTTAGCTCGAGGACCAATATACACACAAATGGTATATAGTTTAGTCTTGATGTACATAGAAGGTATGGATGCATATATGTTTATGTTATGCATTAGGTTTGAGGTTTTTTAATCTTTTCATGCAAAATTGAGGTTAGTTGTTTCATAACAGGATAAGAAGATATTAGATGATCAGTTAAGATTAGATGATATTGTGAAAGTAGTATGCACACAAGCTAATCATGTTGATGATAAAGCATATACTTTGTAACAATCTTATTCATTTATTAATAAAAGTATTCATTTACTAAAGGCTTTAATTTATCTACATGGTGTTGTTTTAATAATATGTGATATATCCATAGTTTTAAGCAATGCTTTTAGAATCATGATGAGATCATTCTAATGAGATCTAAATTCTTAGATAGCTTAAAAGCTAAAATATTCCCAATCGATGGATTACTAAAAATAAGATTAGTGAATCCAGATAGATTGGTACATACGTTACTTGCTCATTGGATTAGGATGATTGATCTCGTGATCATTTATGTGGAGACACTAAAACAAGTATGTAGGTGCTTATTGGAGAATAAGTTCACTGAACGTGACTCGCTAAGGAATACCTAATGGAGTTTTTACTTGCCTATCAATAGGAATTCCTGTAGTGATTGTAGTACAAGTGATCCTTGGACTTGAGATCATCATAGTATCTTGTGTATGATGAGTTATACTTTGACTTATTCCTTAAGACCCTTAGGGTATATCAAAGGGTATGCTTGGGTATAATAAGTTGTACATGGAGATAATGTATGATCAATAAAGAATCTACCGCTTCTAGTTAAAGAAGATAAATGTCCTATGTGATTCGATAAATGACAACCTAGTAGTCCTTGGCCAAGGCAGAATGAAATTAGAAAGGAGTTTCTAATTTGCATTATTTGATGTTGTGCATTTAAGAATCAAAATACATATAATTTAAATAAATAAAACTTGACAGTAGTTCCATGTCTTATATTTAATTGGAACATTGTATGGTGGAAGAATTGAATTGTACAGTAACTATTTACTCAAAGATTCTTTTAATGATTAATGTTGAAATCTATATTATCTGTAAAGTCGTTGATCGCTGGGGAGGCTTATCCCTATTGTAGAATAAATATTATTTATTTAAAGAAATTAATAGTGTACTTTATTTATTTAAATAAGATTTGAATTGTTCTAAATTCACAACCGATTTAATATGGAGAACCTAAATGGTCACACCATAAAAGGAAGAATAATTAATTAAAAAGTTAATGGCATAATCATAATAATATGTTAAGTATATTTAATTTAATCTATGGTGATAGAATAAATTAAATAGCTTAATATTTATTATTTAATATTTTGGAAACATTAAATATAAATTAATAAGAGGAGTCTTATTAATATTATTACAATTATTATTATTTTAATTTCTAAAGGAGTTTAGGAATTAATTTAATATTAGTACTCCCATTTATTCCTAATAGGATTAGGAGGCAAATTAATTAAAAGAGTTTAATTAATTATCCTTAATAAGATTATGGAGCATAGTTAATTAAAGGAGTTTAATTAATTAAATAATATTCTATTTTAATTATATTAAAATATGTTAACTGATATCTTTATAAGAGTAATCTTATATTAGACATATGTGTGTGTGAAATACGTGATTCCAAGAGTTGGAGAGTATACCCCTTTCTATAGAGATAGAAAATTAGGGTTTGAGCCAATACACCCTTCTTCTTGAATTCTTCTTCTTCCTTGGTGGATCACCTCTAGAGGCCAAACGCTTGGGTGGCTAACGTTGATCAAAGGAAGGAACCAAACCTGCGTATTCAAGGAGAAAACAAAGGAATAGGAGTTGAACGTGTACCTGAGAAAGCTCGGATCTTCAAGGGTATGATTATGTTTTCTCCTACTCTTTTATTGACTGATAATCTAAGCACAAGAACGATATTTGTTTATGGTTTGCAAGAAATTTTAAAATACTGTTTTTACATCGCTTCCGCTTATTTATGTGATTTGATTGCATGCTTTCGTTTCTAGCAAACCTAACACATTGATTACATACAAAAAGAGTAAGATGGTATAAAGAGACTTCCCGTAAAATTGGGTTTATCTGAGGTTGACATACCCTAGGGTTGCTCTCGCGGGCTTTTTGACATTAAGGTTCCCAGATCTTCGCAATTTACTCAATGAGAATATATCTGATCTTTCAATTGGAGCAGATCTGAGTGGTGCCTTTCCTGAGCCTTGCGAAGGAATGCCCCTTGGAGTCCAGTAATCAACAACTGACTGGTTAGCCTCCTGGTGGAGGAATCACATAACATACATTCATCGTGCTTTACCGTATGCATATGATGACATTATGCGAGGCACTAATATAGAGCATTTAAAAATATAAGACATTCATCACACACATAAATCATTCACACAACATGCATATAGCGAAGGAAATCAACAAGATTGAAACATGACTTAAGCCCTCTAAAAGTCCCCAGCAGAGTCGACAATATCATGAAAACAGAACCTAATACAACACAAGTAACCATCCATGACAATATCACATACAATTGCAATTTCTTAATTGTCTCTCCTAGTCTGATAACTCCAATTTTAAGATCTCCCTTTTTAAATTCTTTAGCTTCTCTTTCTGCTTTCTTATTTTGTTTTTTAGTAAATTGACTCTATCTTCATTTCTTGAAAAAGGACTCATTTCACTGCAACCCATTTCACTACAACCACTACCATCAACTTCATTTTGAGAAATTATGTCCAACCATCGAAAAAATCCACAATATTTATTAACTTCCTGTAAAAGAAAAAAAACACCCACCAAATTGAATTCAAAATACATTACAATAATATACAAATTTATACATATATTTTACTTACTAGGTAAAAGCGACATCCATAAAATTTTCTTTCCTTTGATTTGTTCTTTATGGAGACACAAATGGATGCAGATACATCGCATAAACATCATACCATCTTTGGAGAAACCGACGAGGATTTGCTATTTGAAGATGTCATTACCAACCTTTTAGGTGTTCAAATTATTTGAGAAAATGAAAATTCTTAATTTTCCCCTTTGATTTTGGTCGATTCAATCTTCTTATCTGAGATAGATACCTGGAACCCTAATTTGCAAAAAGAAGAATCAGTGAGGTTATCACCATGTAATTAGGAAATAGATCGGAGCAACACTTATGCAATCAACATACCTTGTACCAACCCTAGATTTCCAAATTGCTCTCTCAATTTCTGAAGCAGAAAAATGGTAAAATGAGGTTAATGAGGTCAAAATAACTATTTTATTTTGCCGCTTAATCCACGTCTGATAGGGCCATGTAATTTTCCTTTCTTTTTCAAGACCATGTTGGATAAATACTTAAAAAATTTAACGCACGTGAGCTAGAGATAACATAATAACCCAATTTTAAAATAATAATTAATTTACCCTCATCATTTAAAAATCAAAAAATGATGTATTTAATAAAACTTGACAACTTGAATGAATAGTTAATTAGTTTTGCCCAATTATAAATGATTACACCTTTTCCGTATTGGATTCCATATTCAAGACAGAATACTTATGTGACCCACCCTATAACTTGACCCGTTGTCAATTTGCCTCCTAGTTCTATTTATAGCCCCAAAATAATTGTTTCTCCCCTCTTCCGCGAGCCCTAATTCAATAACCCCAAAATCTCCACCAAATCATGGCGACAATCAGCCTGAGAAAAGGCAATACAAGGCTCCCGCCGGAGGTCAACAGGGTCCTCTACGTCCGAAACTTACCGTTCAACATCACTAGCGAAGAGATGTACGATATCTTCGGCAAGTACGGCGCCATACGCCAAATCCGTATCGGCACGAGCAAGGACACTCGCGGCACCGCATTCGTTGTGTACGAGGATATTTACGATGCCAAGACGGCGGTGGATCATCTCTCCGGTTTCAATGTTGCCAATAGGTACTTGATCGTGTTGTATTACCAGCAGGCTAAGATGAGTAAGAAGTTTGATCAGAAGAAGAAAGAGGATGAGATCACTAAGTTGCAAGAGAAGTATGGTGTTTCAACTAAAGATAAGTGAGAAAAAAGCATAAAAATTTGAATTTGGGATTTGGGTATTTTGTTTGATGTTGTTATATGGAGTTTGTGTGGTGGGATTCATTATGTAGCCACTGATTAACTAAATATTTTGTACTAATAGTAGCTGGGTTATATTGGTATGAAAAAACTTTGTATGATTTATCTACTTTACTGTTATTAACATGTTCGTGTTTTTTGTTAATAATTTACCTGCATGATAGTTATATTGATGAGTTAGAACATTGATTAGAAAAAGAAATAAGGGTATGATATTCAATCGAAATAGTAGTATGGTGTCAATAACGACAACTGAAGAAAAGCCAATTTAATTGGAATTCGGATGTGC
Source organism: Panax japonicus (assembly GCA_020205505.1). NCBI lineage: Eukaryota > Viridiplantae > Streptophyta > Magnoliopsida > Apiales > Araliaceae > Panax > Panax japonicus. The sequence goes on along the minus strand of CM035104.1, from coordinate 34,770,619 downwards.
TTTTTTGAGGTTTTGGTTTTTTGTATGATCCGCTCACAGATGCACATTATGTAACATGATTTTTTTACTTTTATTTGTAGGGTTCACTAAATTATATTTTATGTAAGCTATGTGTCTATGATAATGCCTGCCCTAGTTCAGGATAAAAGGCGTAGTTGAGTTTAGTTGGATGTGTCTATGGTAATACTTTATGGTGAAATACATGAGTGGTTATCTTGATTATTCCTGATTTGCTAGGTAGAATCAATATAATATTATTTGGGTTTCTCAGTGTGTTCTTTAATATATCTACATTGCTTACTTCAGGGTATGATTTTGTGTCTGCTTGTATCTGTTTACTGATATATTGTGGAAGTTCTTTTGAACTAATGAATCTGATTTTTAAAAAATAACTAACGAATTGGGCATCTTTTGGCTTCTTGATTTAGGTTTTGTTTGTCTAGTCTTTTGTTAAATTAAATATAGTTATGGAGAAGTGGCTGTGATGCTGGTGTTAAGAAAATATGGTTAGAAAGACGCCAGGTAAATTCATAGCAATATTGGTAGACAAGGTTGTTTATGGTTGACTAGTTTCTTGTTGTTCCATTTGTGTTCTGTGCTTCTTCGCAAATATACATGTGTAGTTGAATCTTTAAATTGATATTTGAACGTCACAAATTGTGAGCTCCATGTAGGATTTTAAACCATATTTTCTCAACCCTACATGCAGCTTTCTAAGCAATTTGGTATGGTGAGATTGATGATGTAGCAGTTGCTTCAATTGATTTTTATCTGCAAGTTATGGATATCATTAGGGCCAACCTATCTCTTTGTGTCCATTGTGAGATCCAATGGTATGGATTTAAAAAATTACCTTTCTCATGAAGATCTTGTGGAGGAAGTGTTTTTTTTAATAAAAAATCCTGACCATTGGATCTCCCAATTGGCAAATAAGAGATGGTTTTACCCAAAATGATCCATACGGGAAGCTTCAAGAGCATAATCCTTAAATAGTATAATGCCTTAAATAACATAATTTTATTTTTGGTGGCAAATTGGGTGTATCATTGTATGAAGCGAAAGTTGGACGCTTACCTACTTGTTCTCGATGAGAGGCGGAATCCAAGGTTGCGCTTTTTGGGGTTAATCTTTGACGACGATGATGATGTGCCCGCCTTTTGGCCTTGTCCGTTATTTGATTTGATGGTTAAAAACCCATATGAGATTAACTAGAAGTTAGGTTTTTGAGAATCAAAAACCCTAACTTGAACATGAGAATAGGGAAGAGGTCAATGAGTAGAGAGTAACAGGGAAGAGGTTTTGCAATGAGCAGGGAAGTGGGGGCATAAATGTTCAAAATTGATTTTAATCATGTGAATAACTAGCGGATGGCGTAAGGTCTTTTTAAATCTCAACCCTTCATTTTTGTAATGGAAAGTATAGATGTTATATGCCAATTTTTGATACATACTAAATATATGTTATGGATCATTGCTATATATATATATATATATATATATATATATATATATATATATAGCTCGGCTCTCTAGCGAACTGGAGGGAGTTCGCTAGAGAGAGGGAACTAAAAACGAACCGGTTATAACGATGGTTTTGTTCGTCCTATAGCATAGAAAATCGGGTTTCTATGCTATAGCGACGGACAAAACCGTCGTTATAGTCGGTTCGTTTTTAGTTCGCTCTCTTTAGTTTTGGAGGGACGCGGTGACATTTTTGTAAATACCATGTCACCGCGTATTTATAAAAATGTCACCGCGTCTTATCAAAACTACGTCGTTTTGATAAAATTATGCTATTTAAGGCGTTATGCTATTTAAGGATTATGCTCTTGATCCTTCCCGTATATATATATATACAGAACCGATCAGGTGAGGGCTCCCTTACTTTGTTAAAATGCGGATTTTTTTTTTTTGGTTTTTTTTAAACAACTAAAAAAAATATTTAATTTTTTATGGAACTGATATTTTTCCATAATATAATGTTTTGGGCGTGTTTTGAATACCTATACCAAAAAGTGGTGGTACAGTCTGTCCAGACTGTACATACATATTTTGTTATACGTACCCAAATCACATCCAAAACATTGTATTATGAAAAAATTTCAGTTCTATAAAATATTAAACTTTTTTTTTTAGTTATTAAAAAAAACCAAAAAAAAAAGTTATAATTTTAGGTTTTGTTGGGCATCATCTTGTTAACTGTTATTATTATGTTTATGTGCTGGACTCATAGATACATACATAATTATTTTTTTGGTTTTACTAAATTATATTTTATGCAAGGTGTCTATGGTAATATTAATTGGTGAAATATTTAGAGGTATCTTAATTATTCCTATTCGATTATTTTTATTTTTTTAAATAATTATATTATTTAATATAATAAATTAGTGATCAATTTCGATTTTAATTATACGATTTATAATTATAAAAATATGATGTATTGATGAGATGCAATTTGTTATTTAAACTAGCCTGTACATTGCACATGTTACCAACTAGTTTTGTAGAATAGAGGAAACAAAACTAATAGTTTTATCAAATATTGGAAAGTATTTACTTCAACAAACAAACTACTACAAACTTACACTTCATTGTTTTATCATATTTTCTTTATAAAAATGGTAGTTCTCTTGATGTATTATCGACAAAAGTTGTATTTAAAATATGATATGGAATGAAACCCATGTAAAAATAAAAGTAAAAGATGCTTTACATCCCTCAATCTACCCTCATCTCCTTTGGCCACATCTTTATAGTTTTCATTTGTACAAACACCCTATATTTCTCTCTGATAAGAACCCTAATCTCCTAAATCATTCAACTGATCTTGCCCCCTGAAAAGAGATAAGAGGGTGTGTGTGCAAAATGAAAACTATAAAGATGCGGGGAAAGTAGGTGAGTGTGTTATTTACTTATTAATCAAGGCACTAAAAGTAGGAGGATGCAAAATGCCTATTTATAAAGTATGAGACGCAAAGTGCAAAATGCAGGTAAATTTGGGGATGCCTTGTGTCTTTTACTCTTAAAAATAACTGATAAAAAACACGACAATTGCACATGCATGTGTATCAAATCCCTAATGGATGTAATGGAAGAAGCAGTGCCAATCATTGTGGCTGTATTATTAAATAACTTCATGAACCAAGACTCTATAACTCTATTGATTACAATAAGCATTTAAGACAACACAGACTAACTGTAGTTAATAAATACAAGTTGAAGATCATACACGACATTACGACAACACGACAACAGAGAAAAATCAGTACATGAAAGTCTGTTGACGAACTCAAGCTGTTAAAGCTACACTGCCGGCTGGCTGCCTCGGCTTTGAAATGGGAATAGTTAAAAGTCCACTAAATGCACAGGCAGAACTCTGAATCCTATATGGTACAACAAACAATTGGCAATACGAATCATCTTCATAAGAAGTATCACAGAAAAGATGGTGCTTTTCTCACTCTCGTGGGCGCGCAAGCCAGAGAGAGCTAAGAGCTCGAAGCCGTGAGAAATAGTCATTGATGGCAAGGACTGCACGAGCCGACTGGCGAGTTGTTAATATACGATGCAATTGTTGGAGGGTTTGTTGCCTCAGATTGTCTGCCTGGTATTAACATTAATTATTTTACATCACTTATTTTGTCCATTTACAAAGATCATCAATAAACCATGTATGTGTGTGTGTTTGCGTGTATTCGCACACGCAAGTGTGTGTGCACGTTCAAGTGTACACGAGGATCACCTGACGAATGAAGCCTTCAAGTGTTCCAAGCTTTCCCATAGCCATAGCCATTTGACCCATGTAATTTGCGACATTTCCTGATGAATTTGAGGGACCAAGTGATCCAGCCAAAGTGTCGGCCAAAGACTGCTGCAATGCCTCCATTCCCTGTGACAGTGCATCCTCGGCCTGTTGAGATGACTGCTGCAAGTTGCTGATGGCCAACAACTGCTGCTCAGTCAAAGGCTCCAACTGATTTATAAGCAGCTACAACCAAGGAGATTCAAATTTAGAAGAATGATATAAAGAAAAAGGGGGATAAGGAAAGAGAGGAGAGAGGGGGGAGGGGGGCTTGAAGGTGAACAAGATGGTGATAAAAAAAAATTTAAGGAAAAAGTCGGATCCAAATATAACGCAACATAAGAGTTGAAAATAAACAAAGTAGAGCTCAGCGAACATGCAACAAAACAAATGATGATAGCAGCATATATAAATTAGATCCTTAAATGAGTGATGAAAGAAAAAAATACAGAAACCGGGACCCAAGTAGGTCCAGAGCATCTATGTAGCAAGGGTCGCACAGAATTCAACCTCACCCAAACGCCTTTATGTGTCGATTAGTATGACATTCAATAACAGATACAAAACTCGTTGGAAAGTATCCTTCATCTATAACTATAAATAGCCATTACAATTTATCATAAAGCTAATATAGCTTTTTCAGAACTTAATGATACCGCTCTAGTGCATGATGATGGATTCATCAGATCACAAAATGCATAATGACATAATGAGCATTCAGAAGGAACAGAAATCCAAAGGAAAAAAAAATTCACCCCTACTTTGAACCTACAATGCTATAAATAGAAAACAGTAAAAACATGTTTGCGCTGAACATAGAGCATGAATGTAGATATATATATATATATATATATATATATATATATACATTCAGGAAAATTTTGCAATGGAAAAAGAAACATGAAAAGTAAGCACGAAATCATAAATATAACAGCTGCAAAGAAAAGACAGCTAAGTCGAAAGAAGAAACATTCTATGCAGCCATATAAATGCACAAGCATGTTGCTATATAAATTTCACACGCAATTTAAAAGGCCGACATTATAAGAAAGAAAGCTCTTTTCATTAACAAAGAGGTAATCCGACAATGCTGAAAAAGGAAGGACAAATGGTAGTACACATATTTTTAAAATAATAAGAATCATTACAAAAAGAGTTTGACCAGAAAATAATACTCCCTCCGTCCAATGATAAAAGTCCTTATTACTATTTTGGGTAGTCTCATGTTAAATGTCTATTTTCCTTTAATAACCAAACTTTTACACATATTTTCCTATTATACCCGTAGCATTAAATATCTCATACTTTTTCTTATTCTAATTCTCTCTCCATATTTAATGACATTATTATGGGCAATTTTGTCATTTCATTCATCTTCTTAATATGCGTAAAAAGTCCACCAGGACTTTTATCCTGGACGGATGGAATAGTAATTATGTGCATGTGGAATCATGCAGCTCATATCTCATCTGAAATAAGAAGACTGCAACATAAGTCTTACCATTCATTATGTGAACGTGGAATAGAAAAAGCTATTTTCTTTAACAAAGAGGTAACCCGGTAGTACACATATTTGACAATAATAATAACAATGATTACAAAAAGAGTTTGACCAGAAAACAATAGTAATTATATGAATGTGAAATCATGGAGGTCATATCTCATCTGAAATAACAAGACTGCCACATATTATTTTACCATTTAGTACCCCAAAAGATAAATTTTTTAAAAATAAAAAGTTGAAGAGAAGCTTGCAATCAAAGCCATATTATTTTCCCTTTCAAATAAGGAATGATTTGATTCAGGATCATCTTTATAGGTTGCCATACAAAGAAGTCACGTGTCCTAAATAAAAGTTAAAGTAACAAAATTAACTAATTAAGCATGCATACTCTACAGATTATTGTGGTTACATCTTGGTAGATTGATGATTTGTTTCTGGGGAAAAGGTTAAATTTTAAGCAAATTATTTCAAAACACAAAAACATGAATAAATAAATTAATTCAGAGATTATACTCTACGAAAGTTGGTAGTTAACAAGAACCACAAAGTTTCAATCAAATCACATGCACAAAATATAGGATATTTTATTTGAATGAAACAAGACGAGTCTATGATTGCTAGTTTAAGTATCAGCATAGAACAGTTTTCTATTACTTTTTTTAAGTATTTTATTTTGGCCTGATATAAAATAGTAAACATTATCTGTCAAACCCCACATCCACAATGGTGATGCTAAAAAAAATCCTCAGTTTCTACTACTTATTCACCTATGTTTCAAATTTCATCTTGTCCCTGATTTATCACCCATCCTACTCAATATACTTCACTTATGATTGAAAAAGAAAATTTGTGACACAAAAACAGAATATTATATTTCTTCCTTCTCACAAGTTTATTCCATCCTTCTTAATAAAAGTCTCAGAGTCCCAAATTAATCCAAGGTAGCCATTTAGTTATGAATTTTAGAAGATGAATCAAGCAATATGCTACTAACTAAAAATTTGAGTACAAATATGGATCTATACCCAGAGCAAAGAGAGAGACTGAGAGAGAGAAAGAGATGAGCAAACACATAATCTACACCAATGGGGCCCTCTACAACCTTTGGAACTAATTAATCAAAACCCTCACCTTAAGGATTTCAGATGAACGAAATCCACCAAGCCATAAAAAACACCTCTCTGCAGGTGTTTTCCACATTCCTGACAAAATATGGAAGACATCAGCCTTAGCAGCATCACCTTTTATCCTGAAAATGTCATCATAGTGGGCCAAGACTCCGTCCACAATGGTGCGAAGTTCAGCATCACCCGCATGGGAGTTAACAGCTCCTCTCAGCTCATTGACTCGCCTATTGTGCTCTTCCAGCCAGCGCGCATATTCCACATCAAATGCCAAGGCTCCTACAATGTGATGCAATCATTAGCTCATTCTTCTTCAGAAACAACGTAAAGATATGGATCTACAAATGGAACTTTTTGCCAATGGGCTTAGTACAACAAGTCAGACTTTGAAGGTTGTAAAATCAGAAATGGATGAATAAGCCAGTGTAGATTTATTGTTAGTTAGGCAGGAAGGTTGCACAATGAAGCCCAACAACTCACTACCATTGTGACTAAGCCCTACAAAGCCAATGTCCACCATTAATACACCCTCCACACCGAAAGTACTTAAAAATGGTTTCAACTCTAATTTCTCAGCAATACTAATTATTACTTGGATTGAAATATGTATATAATACAAGAAGAGATTTGAGCTTCCTATGCATAGAATTCATTGATATGTGAGCTTCAAATACTTAATCCAACCTCCATAAGGAAAATGGGTTGGATAGCATGGAGGAAGAGTTTCAGTACTATTAATGGGGTGGAAGATCTGTAAAATGCCACAGTTTGATGGCTTTGGCATCAAGGATCTGTCTTTATTTAGTTATTTACTGCGAATGACTTGTTTCCAATAGCGTCTTACTACCAGCAGCTGATTCGAGGAGCTACTGCAGAGTTATTCTCGTGGGGTTGAAAAGTCCATCTTGTACAGGGAGATCTACTATGTTAAGTCTTCTATAATTTTTGGTTCATAAGGTGTATATGGGAGGTGGTCTTCCATTCATAGATTTTTTGGAAGAGTTGGAAACTGGATAATTTTTGGCATAGAGATCAAAATGATTTTACTTCTTTCCCTGTGATATTGGATTCTGGACTCTTCAGGTAATTTCTCAAAGAAGTCTGTTTTTGCATCTCATCCTCAACTATCGTATTATATGATTTCACTTTCCCATATAATATTTAAAAGGAAACACCAATGACATACCTACAAATCCTTGTCTCCAGATTTGAGCGTTAGTGTGTTTTAATTAATTCTTACCATATATCAGGGTTACAATGGGGTAAAGATAATAAGATCCTCCGAAGGTATGGATGCTTTGTCATTCTTTGAAATATTTGGAAGGATATAAATTTTCATATAATATTCTCATGTTATATAAAATAGTTTTTTTATTTAAATTACAAAACCCAACTTTTAAAGGATTATATGGATGATCTAAGGATGTCAAATGGTGATGGGAACATATTCTTGGAATATATATATATATATATATATATATATATATATATATATATATATATATATATTTCTGCACTACTCTTCTTCCCTCTAGACGATATCCTTGTTCTACCTTTTTTTATGGTCCTTTCTAGAAAATCTCTTTTAGCTCAAAAGTCCTAAAAGATTATAACCTGTCAAACGGTCAAATGAACAAATTTTTGGACAGTCCAAAACAAAGAACGGGTAGAGCAAATCAGTGCCATTCAGCAACAACACTTCCTAATCTCAATTTATTTGCTGTTTCATTTTTTATTTATTTATTTTTAGTGGAGGGAGGGGTGTGCAATATAAAGATAAACCATTGGAGTCAAAAGAAGTTTGTGAGTTAGTATTATACGTGTTACAAATATACCATATGGTTACGAGTGTTAAAGTCCTTTTGCTGCTTAGTCTGGATTTTGAGTTATGTAAAGCATTGTATATTTATGGAAACATGCAGCTTTTGCGTTGTCAAAAAATGGAAACAGAAAAAAATCATCAAAAAAAAGAATTTATTATCCACCTTTCATATGATTTAACAAGATAGCATAGCTATAATCTCCCTTTTACTAGCCCATAATAATATGCCTGTTCATTTGAATACTGGAAAAAAGGCATAAGAAGATGATCATACCATTTCCACTCATTGATTGAGATTGATCTCCTGAACTTGAAATGAATATACCCTTCAGCAAAGAACGGATATTTGTTAAAATGACAGAAAATTCTAAGGTAGTGGGGAAGATACTAGGAGAGTTATCAATCAAACCTGCTGCCTAGCTCGTTGAAGCTCCTGTTCAAGTTGGGTCAGCTTCATTCTACTGCTCTCAAGCTGTTGGACATAAGCCTAGAAACAAAGCATAAAACATATAAATAAAAGGCAGAAATCATCTCCTTACAACAAAAAAAGGTACAAGTCACCCTACAGCAACATTAATTAAACAATGAAAAAACTGCATGAAGCTGCAGCAGTTCAAGAAAAGTATTTGTACACCCATGTGTAAGCCGAGCCTAAACTATAAAGAAATCGTTGTCAAAGAAAACAAAGAATAAAAAGGTTCCAACAAAGTTCATCCTGTTTCAAAGAGGAATAACCGAACAAGGATGATTCTTAATACTACAAATATAATGAAAAATAGAACGACAAGAACTTATTTGACATGCACCGTTAAGAAACAATATGTGTTATCAATCCACTCAAGCTAGTAAAAATAAAATATTTTTTCCCAAGTAGTTAAATACATAATCCCTTCATTATTAAATTCATTTTCAGCCTAAACCAACTAGTTTGGGATAAAAGGCATAGTTGAACAAGTAAATACATCCACTGAAAGCCCTAAAAGGGGGTGCATCAAATTACACATGCAGTATACCAAAGCATGGGGAAAATAAAAGACACAAATATGCCCCAAGAAAGACAAATCCCAACCTCAACAAAGAGCCTATATACCTACTAAACTAGGCTTCTAGAGCAAATTCTTCTAAACAATATCCACATAATGCACAATAGGGCCCATAGCACCTCATGCAACCAAAAAACATTTAAGGACCAAAAAAAAGCAAGACTCTAAAAAGGAAAAAAAAAGTCAGATACGAACAACATGTCTTTATGCCTTTGAAATGTCAGTTGTTTTTCTCCTTCAATTATGTCCACCAAATACTGTGTGGCACCAAGTCATGCCGCCTTCTCACTCCTTCTAACCTCCACCAATTTCATGCATGCAACATCTCAAAACTGATCTAGGTATCATCCAACATATACCACATAGTGAAAACACCAGAGACCATAAGCTCCTCATTTGTCACCCTGCAACACCCTGAAATAAGAACGCAACTTTAATCACCCACTTTTATTCTCCTTGCACCTTACTGTATTGTAGAAGCAAAGGGCGAGAGCCGGATGCCTTTGCAATAATCTGAGGTTGAGAGTTGGTACCAGAAGCATGCATCACTAGGAAGAATGGATGTGGTGTATGTTACCTACTATGATTTTTCCACTATCCCAGGATGAATGAATGGGGAGGCGAACCCATCTTGGCACATGTTGACATCCTATGATTTAACAAAGTGAGTTCATTATGTTTCCTAGACGCCTAGTATAGTTGGGAGTTATTGTCTCCTTATATTAGGTTTCCTAGTATGACTAGGAGTTATTTTCAAGTTATTAATTAGGTTATCTGTTTCCTATTAAAACAAGGTTAGTTTCTCATAGAGCACTTGTTGTAAACATATTTATAAGGGACTTCTATTAAGTTTTCATATATCATTAAATAACGCAAGATGGAGTCTTTTGAATTATGTGCGGTGGAACATAGGCCACCGTTTATATAGATCCTCTTTAATTCTTCTCCTAATTCTCTTATTCTCAATATTTTTCTGCTTGCGATTAATGATTATATTCTGAAATCAAGAATGTATCCTCCCCACAGAATCCTCCCTTCGAGAATAGTCAGCAGGTCTGAAACCTCCTCTAGCTCCTAATCCCAAAAGTGACACCTAAACAATGGCTACAACAACCAACTCCACTCTATCTCCAAGTAGTAATCTGCAAATATGGCAACCGAATCGCTGCAGTACTTACTAGGTTAGGCAAATGCTACCCAAGAAGTTCCTCACCACAACTCCTCTCCATCCAAAAGCAGATCTTACTACCGTTTCCGACCTCTTAAGGAATGTGAAAAACAAAAACATCAACTCCTGACAAAATGTCTTTCTACACCCCTCCCTCATACAGAAAGGAGCCACGTTGAGTTCACCACCCTCCCTCCTCCAAACCAAAGCTCAAATTACCACCCTCTTCACAAAAAAATAACTGCCACAGCCACTTTCCAAACAAAACTATATTAAAATACCCAAGTCGCAACTACTCATTGGAAAACACACTGCTTTCGCATGACCAGATTAAATTACCTCTTGCTTCACTCCCCATCTAAATGAAGTCCCGCATAACCTTATGAAACCTCTTGAGAACCAAAGCCAAAAGAGGGATAAGAGACGTAAAATAGGCTGGCTAGCTAGAAGGCCAAATCTTCCTCATTTGGACAAGTAACCCTTTCCATCCTGTAAGTCTTTTCTCAAATCTCTCAACAAATAGATCCCAAATGGCTTCAGACTTGTACAAGGCACCCAACAACATAACCAAGTAAGAAGTTAGAAAAGCACCAAACAAACGACTAAAAATAGAAGCAAAACTCTCCGGCTCGGCTATAAACCCCCCACAAAAAAATTCACACTTCAGCACTTTAATTCTCGAACCCGCCTCAAAAACAGATCAGGACGCATCTCAAAGCTCACAACTGCTGCTTCTGCATCACAAAACTACTGTATCATCTGCGAAAAGAAGATGGGAAATCAACAGTTGTGCTCCTTCTAGTCTACCAATTGAAAAGCCCTGAGTTAAACCAGCCCTTGCAGCCTTTCCGGACTACATACTCAACGCCTCCAATGCAAGTTAAAAGAAAAATAAATAAAAAAGAAAGAAAGAAGAAAGAATATCTCCTTGCCTCAAACTCTCTCGAGCTATGAAAGAAACCAAAGGATAGCCCGTTCGTCATCACAAAAAAATCTGACCAAGGAGATGCAAGCTTTGAACCAACTCACCCATCTCCCATAAAGATTATGTTTACAGCTTGTAGATACAATGTTTGTGAGAGACACCTTTGATCCCTAACTATACTATGTTATCCAATTATTGGAAGGTTTCTCCAAATATTAGAGTGACAAGTGAGAACATGATCAGCTAAATTTGGTTTTTAATTATATGTATCTGCCAAATAAGAATCAATAGTCAAAAAACGCATCTTACTTAAGCAACCACCCTAATCATGTACATATGAGCCATGTTTCATCCATTCACATATTTTTCTTTCTTTCTTTCTTTCTTTCTTTCTTTCTTTTTTGTCTAGTAATTCTTATTCATCATGTCATGAAGACAAATGTCAATCTGAAGCTTAGACAGACATATTAAGGATACTTTGAAACTTCATATATGTGAGTGGGGAAACCCCTCAACTTCATCTCTCAATAATGACGCATGCGGCAGATTTCCAAACTCAATGATGATAACTAAACACGAGGATTGGCCTTGTTGTGGGACTTAACCGAACACCTTATGCCATGAGCTGTCATCAGCCATGCACCACCTGTGACCACATTCCCTAAAACTCCGATTCAATGCAAGTCAAGCTAAGGTTGTTCTTCACTTTTCATCGGACCATGAGAAAAGAGGTTGAAGCAACTAATTTATTCGTTCTATTGTAACCTTGTCAGGTGGGACAAGAGAATGCCCTTCCTTTCGCATCAAATCGGATTCAAAAGTTCAATTTTGTTGTGCATTCCATCATGATCAAATAAGAAGTAAGTTAGTATCTAGGTCCCACAAAAACAAGACTGGTTCCTTCTTCAAAGATATAGAATCATGTATTATTAGATTAGCTTTTGCGCACCTGCTCAACTATAAAATCACATATACAAGTACCTAAAAATAGCTCACAGGAAGCTTAAGAATGTCCTTGGCCAATACTGATACCACAACCCAAGCACACAGCCCAGCTGAGGTGTTGAGTCTCTAAAATGTCAATATGAACAAGAAATCTCGATTATTAGAACTTTGGAGTCATTGGTAGGGGTCTGATGTTGTTTTATCATCCTAGACAGGAGAGGAGTTTAGTGTTGGAGAATATTGCCTCTAAAAATTTGTCCCTCGTGAGCAAATGATTTTGGCGCCTTCCTTTGGAGCTGACTCTCTTTCACTTGTAGTGATCAGAAGCCAATTCGTCTTCATTGGAATGGGTGTGTCTGATCACACTCGAGCTGCAACTACTCATTCTAGTCCTTGGAAACTTATCTCTCAATTCAGGAATTTTCTGTTGCCACAGACAAGGTACAGCTTGGGAAATTGGGGACAATATAAGGTTTTGGGAGTTGTCTTGGTTGGGGGATGCTTCCTTTCAGGAATCATTTCCAGACTTTTATGCTCGTCTTCTTTTCATAATACGCCAATGTTTGAGCTTCATTGGACGGGCATGAAATTTCCACTTCTTTAGTGATCTTAATAATAGAGAATCTGAAGATGTTTCCTCACTTATTTCCCTTCTCTCTTCAAGTTCCTTTACTCCAAAATTGGAGGATTTGGTCTTTAGATATTATGGGATTTTATTCCTTCCAAGTCTTATTTTGGTTGTCTCATTGGGCTACCAACCGCTTCCCTCTTTCAACTTTAATTTTGAAACCCAAAGTTCCCTTTAAGATTAAGGCTTTGGTATGATTTGTTGTTCTTGAAGACTCGATATAAATGATGTGCATGAAAAGCATAGACCCTATATGTTATTCTCTCCAGATATTTGCATTAAGCGCAAGCAAAAGATATGGATCCCATGCCCATCTTTGTCTTTACTGCACCATGGCAAAAGAGTTTGTAGAGTTTCCTCGTTTGATTCACATAGTAAGGCATAGTAAGTCGTGGGTCTGCCCTTCCTCCCATTTTAGAATTTGCAGACCATAATTTGGTGATTTGTCACTAGAAAAAATTATAAAAATTTGATGGTCTGCAATATTTGCTATTTTATGAGTGATTTGGACCGAGATGGACGCTGTTCCTCATCGCACATTTCGATATTAAAATCTTTATTTAACCCTTTCACCTTGTATTTGTGTTTTTCCCATCTCTCTCTCTCTCTCTCTCTCTCTCTCTTTCTCTCTGCTGCTTCTACCAGAACGTGGGAACTTATCAACCATCCAGGCCCAACATAGACGGATCTAAATGCTCTTGAAGAGGTTAAATGGGGAACATAATTATTGAGGCATTATAAGAAAACAAGGATGACATGCCAAAATTTCTTTCATCACACTGTGACAGCTGGCCAAAACTTTATTAGAATGCTTACCAGGTTTTTGGAAAAAGTGTCATCTAATAGAAGTTAAAAGTGATGGGTGTTCATTGTTTCTTGAAGTTCTCAAATTGTACTATTTAACAGCAGTAACAACATTCCAATCCCGAAACAATGATTCACAATAGTTCCAACGAACCACGAAGACAGAGGATGACATAGAAAATAAACTACATGACAAGGAGGAAGGAACATACCTTTTTCCTTAACCGGCTCTTTCTTGCAGCTTCACGATTTTGAGCAAGCCTACGAAGAGTCTGTCAAATAAAGTTAAACAAGAGTACAAGAAGTTATCTAATCAACTGAGATATAACTCGGATATAAATATAAATAATTATTTATTTAGACTAAAATATAAATAATTATATATATAAACAATTAATCAACAGAGTCAAACAGTAAAACCTTTTGATCTCTTGACTTGTCGCTGGCATCAGAAACAACAATGCCTTGATTGTTATGAAACTGTATTCATGAATATTGAGTGTTAGTATGATCAAACTTTTAAAGTAGTAAGCTCTAAGCAGGTATCAACATCCAAAAGTCAAAAAGAAGGTGCATCCAGAACACTTAGTAGGTAAAATAAGTACTGAGGTTTAGAACAAATATCTAGCATCAAGAATAATGCAAATTAAATCAAGAGCTGGAAACATCACCCCCAAAGCCTTATCATCAGTGTCTCCATCAGTCGAAGTATCAGTCCTTGGACTTGCATCTGCCATCATGGACTCTCTATCAAAATGTCAGTTGCGAATGAAACCCAATGTGGTTGATGACTCTTCTTAGACAGTAATGAATCAAATCCCTATCTAACTGCAGAGGAATCTATACCAAAGGGAGTGTGACCAACTCACTCTGCGAAGACAAGATGTAAAAGAAATTAAAAATGGCAAATCCTTAACACCTTACTGATCCAAAGCATGATCTCAGAATGAATAATCATTAAAATTCATAAGTTTATGTTAAACAAAAAAAAAGTAACAATGGCTTCAGAACCAATTGGCCGGACACTAGTGATGCTGAAAGACTTGCAAGATCTCTACTAAAAGGCCAGAAGCGAAAGATGCAAGCTCATAATCATATTTTCATACCTAGATTGAACTCCAGTAGTATGTTAAGTTGAGAATTCACAATATCCAATTCTGCATTTATTTCAATATTTCACATATCCAAGAATTTATATTATTTTTCAGCGAGCCATAAGACATAAGGCATAAGGAGAAGACGGAAATAACATAAATTTTTGGATAAGCTTAATTTCAGCTCCTACCATAGGAAAAATTGTCCCAAAGAAATTAAAAACGGTAAATCCTTATCACCTTACTGATCCAAAGCATGATCTCAGAATGAAGAATCATTAAAATTCATAAATTTACGTTAGACAAAAAAAAGTCACAGTGGCTTCAAAACCAATTGGCTGGACACTAGTGTTGTTGAAAGACTTGCAAGATCTCTAATAAAAGGCCCAAAGCGAAAGATGCAAGCTCATAATCAGATTTTCATAACTAGATTGAACTCCAGTAGTATATTAAGTTGAGAATTCACAGTATCTGATTCTGCATTTAATTCAATATTCCACATATCCAAGAATTGTATTATTTTTCAGTGAGCCATAAGACATAAGGCATAAGGCGAAGACGGAAATAATTTAATTCTTGGATAAGCTTAATTTCAGCTCCTACTATAGGAAAAATTGTCCCAAATAATTGATAAGCATTTAAGACAAAAATGTTTTTTTTATTATACTATTTTCTAACACGCGTCAAAACTGCTGACATCTACATATTTTCTAACACAAGCCAAAACTAAATCAAGGGACATAACAGATTTAATAGAGAGGAATATGCTCTCTCTCTAACAAAAGTCCTCTAACTCTTTTGTCAATGTGTCTTGGCATAAGTGGTCAATGCCTCGATTCTTGATTTTGTGTAAGAAGCCTCTCTTGGCATATGCTAGCTATCTTTCCTGCTATGATGCCCTTTTTAATCCCCATTTTCATTACTACAGAACCTCCATTATCAGCACTTCTTTATATACAAGAACCAAAAGACACAAACATGAACAGCTCAAATCCGTTCTGCGAAGTTTCAGAAAAGTAAAAATTAACCCTTTTATATGATCTTTTTTTACTTAACTACTTAACCACATAATAATGTATCATCCTATTTATTTCTTGCAAAGCTAGTTCACCCTCTCTCCAAATTTCCATGAAATGAAGAACAGATATCTCAATACTTCTTGCATTTCTTCTAATTCTAACTATATATAATCCAATTCTTTCAGACACAAATTTACCTAACAATTGATCCATTAGGTACATAAATAGAGTTTAAGAACTAAAAGGATCAAGAAACATGAAACCCCATTGCAATTATTCCATAGAGCAAACCTACAAGACTAGATGAAGAAAATTCAAACGAAATATACACAATCAGGAGGGTATATACTTTTCCGCATCAAGATTAATAACAACCAATATGCACCATCGATACTCATTTATGGGAGGAACGATAGAGAAATTGAACTACAATTTTATATAAATATATATACCTTGCAGTGTCCCCCCTCCCCCCTCCCCCCTCCCCCTCCCCCTCCCAATTGGAGTGGATATATATATGTATATATAATACACAGACATACTCTCTGTCTCTCTAATATAGGTTATGAAGCCAACTAAAAGAAGATTTATTTTAAGCTAAGCTAATATAGGATACAATTATGCGCAAAGAATAAAATTATACAAAAGAACTCAGCTTTTCAGCAAAAATAAAAACAAAAACCCATTTCAATCATAGTCAATTTAAAGCAAATACATGTTGAACAAAATCTAATTAACAAAATTCAGCATAACCAAAAAAATCCTAAAGTAAAAGGGTCTCAAAAAGAGCTTACAGTAAACGGAAAAACAGTATAAAAGACATCAGAAAATTCACTTCATCAACATTTTGTATGTACCCAAAAGCACAGCTTTTTCATCTTCTTCAGCTCATATCACTCCTGTAATCCGTACAACCAAAATAGTCACTGAACAAAGAAAACCCTTTAGTTTCGAAGTACCCAGAGGGTGAAATTTGGTTGAAATTTGTGATTTTGGCTTTTATTGAAAGTGATTTCAGGAGCTCGTCTATAGCGCTTGAATGTCCAAACTCCAAAGCATTCGCCAATTTTGACTTTTGGTCTTTATTTGTTGGAGTTTGTCTTTCTGTGCGGTTCGTACAGTTATCTAACCTACCCCATATTTTAATTTTGGCTGCGGAATTCAAAGATATAAATAAACTACTGTACTTACTATACTAGTACTACTAAAAATATTTTTTTTGTTTGTTTGGAAAGTCACAACTTTAGAAAATTTTATTAATAATGGACTTTCCTCAAATTATTCAAATCATTGACCACAAAATAAATGGCCAAGGTTTTTTGTTTTTTTTTTTAAAAGTAATGTGGTTGACCACAATTCAAGATGATAAAATCATCTAACTATATCAAATACACTTCTAACAATCCGTCCCGTGTATAATATATGACGTTTTAGATAATTTTATTTTTTTTAAATTATTTTACATTCTATATAATCTAAAAAAATTAAAGGGTGTTTGATAAAAACTGAATGAATCTAAATCTGAATCTGAATAAAAAAAATTGTTTGATAATTAACATGTCTAAAATATCTGAATGACATAATTTTATTATTTTACCCCTCTGAAAAAAAAATAAAAGTTGTTGTAAATTTATTTTATATTACTTAATATAATAGTTAATATTTTTTAATTTTTTAATTTTTTAATTTTTTTTTCACTTTATTCAGCTGATCATTCAGCCAAAATAATGTGACTTAGCCATTCAGCTCAATCATCTGACCGATTCAACCATTCAGACGATTTTTTTTTTCAAAACAAACGCATTTAATGGTTGACCGATTCAACCATTCAGTCATTGAGATGTATTCAGTTTAAACAAACATGACGATTGTATTAGTCACAATCTTTCCAAAATTACCCCTAATGAGAAAATATTACATATAAAAGAGAGAACATGAGATAAGTATATGGTAAAAAGTATTATAGACAATTAATATTATATTTAATGTTATACAATCATTTTTCTTAATTCTTGTGTACAACTCTAAAACGTCATATATTATAGGTTGGAGGGAGTATTTGACTGTATTTAAATAATGTAACGGTGGATTGACCATTTTTTAGATTTAAAATCAGTCATTTGTTTGAAATAATTATCATTCAAATTATTTTTATAGTTTCATTATTTTTCATCATTTATAACATATTACCGTCTCAATATCTTTCTGTCTTTTGAGTGAAAAAACAATACACTACAACAAAGCTTTTATACGCCACATTATCCAACACTTTTTTTAACTAATGAGAAATTATCTCCTTTAGATTAGTCATATGTGCGTTTTACCAAAAATTATGTAAACACTAAACTTTTAAGTGAAAATTAAAGTTGAGGACTTAAATATAATAAAGTAAAAAAATAAAAGAAAAAAGAAGAGGCAAATACTAACAAGTGTTTTTTTTGACAGATACTAACAAGTTTTTAACATTAGAAAAAATTGTAAAGAGGTTTTCTAAACGTATTTGAAGTTAATTTTTACAATGTACTATGATGAGGAGTTCTTAATATGCATTTAATATTGTTCATTGAATAAAATTTGAAAGTAATAGTTTGACAGAGGATACTAGCAAAAATATAGAAGATAGACTATATCTAGACTCCTATTTTACTTCCACAATATTTACTTCATTGCAATTTATGTATGTTTGCTATATATTTCAATATATCTAATGTAAATTTCAGTCATATAGCCAAAAAGTGTACTTTAAATATGATACAGACATAATTTATACATTTTAATATACTCATACACTGCAAGAAAAAGTGTTATTTTCGATGGAATTAAGTCAGACTAAATTCATTCCGTCGACTTTAATCTAAGACCGACTGAATATTACATCGATACTAAGTCCGTCGACTTTAGTGTATCATCAACGGACATCCGTCGGAAGTAAGCCATCTCCTTGACGTCAAGCTTTCCCGCCAGCGCGAGTATAAAGTCGACAAAATATGTGTTACACTCAACGAAATAGTTCGTCGAAATTAGAGTAAAGTCGACGGAAATAACCTCGACGAAATTCTGTAAAAATAATTATTAAAAACATAATCTGATTATTTTCTCCAGCCTCCTCGTCTCTCTCTCTCACTTTCATCTCTCACTCTCTCTCTCTCACTAACTCCCTCATCTCAGTCCGCCCACACCACCACCTTTGCCGGATTCCAACCACCACCTCCGCCCACCTTGTTACGGAAGCCCACCTCTTTGGCATCCCCACTAGATTTTTGGTTTGGGTTTTTGAGCAGCTAGTCGATTTCTTCTCAAATTGGTGGTTTTTTAGCTAGTAAATCTTCAACTGTTTGTTAAAAATTCAAGCTAATCAGGTATATTTGATGAATCTGTCATTTGATTTTGATTAATATGTCTTTTAAATCCATGCCCTATTTTTGCAAAATGGGTTCTATTACAGTACTATTATGTATTTTGTATATGTTTGGGTCTGAAAATTAGTGGGTATTTATTTCTCTTGCACTGACTCACAGATTTACTGAAAATGGTTTTTATTAGGTTTGAAATTGGTTATATTGGTACCGAAGATATGAAATAGAACTGAAATTGGTATAAGATAGGGTTGAGTTGATCAAATTGGTCTGAAATTAGTTAATTAGGTTCTGATGCAGGAATTACATTACTGAAAATTGGTATTATATGCATGCCATGAATTGTTGATGTGTTTGTTTATTATATCATTATGAAATTGTGAAAAAAATGATGAAATTAGGAATATTAGTTGCTATAGTATCTTGTTGATTGTAAGACCCCAACTTTCATAAATAAAGATTATTTTTCTTTAAATATCATTTTGAATATTATGGTGTGGATTTGATATACTGTTATAGTTGTGGGTAATATTTATAAATTTTGCAAAGTAAGCAAGTTGTTATAAAATATTCGTTTGGTCGGAGAATATTCTTTTTGTCGGAAAATATTTGTACGATGAAACAATCATTGGTGGACCCCACAATAGAATTATTGTCGGAGTTAGAAAACGACAGAAATATCTTTTTATAAAAATAACGGCGAAAGTTTTACCATTAACTGTTGAAATACCCAGTGGTAAAAGTACAGTAATACGCGTGATTGCATAGTAGCACACGATATTGATTATTGATACTTACGTAAGAAGCCACTCAGTTATACTCAATTATTGCTACAGTAATTGCTGCATAGTATCTCATATTATTGATTCAATTATTATCAAAATATCATATGCATAATATTTTATATTATTAAATCAATAATTGAGACGACAAAGTTATTCATATTATTATTTACAATATTGACGATGTCTAGAAAGTTCTGTCGAGGAGTGTTTGGTCACCTAATTGCGCGTCAATAGGGAGAAATCCTTATCAAAAAGCCCCTCTTTCCTGGGAATGATCTGGTTGTTAAATATTATGAGTTATAATAGAATAATTGTTGAAAGATTAAATATTTGTTGATTGAAGATAAAATGATTTGTGGTAATATTTATTCAATCTTAGATATAAATAAGAAGTCTGTTATGAGACGTTTATGGAAAGTTTGGTTTATTCTATGGGGGCCCATATGTCATCATCTAAGAGTCACTTTCGCCAATAGTAATTGCCTTTACTAGGCGTCGAACCAATTGTTGTTTCATATTACAGGCGTCGAACCAATTGTCGTTTCACATTACATGCGTCGAATCACTTGTTGCTTCACATTACAGGCGTCAAACCACTTTTCTTTTCACATCACCAGTCGTCAGGCCATTTGCCTTTTCACATTGCAAGGGCTAAGCTAGAAATCTTCTATAAATAGAAGCTTATTTCTTCTTTCATTCTCACCAATTCACTACGACTCACAAGAGAATTCTATAGAGAGAGAATCAGAAAGAAAGAAGAAAAGTATTCTGTTACTACACTATTTCAGTATCCAATCTCCTACTAAGGTAAGGGATATTATTTCTTTCGTATTCATATAGGGATATTATTTTTGTTCAATATTCGTATGAAATAATATTTTATTCCATACTCTATAGTATGTAAGTAATATTATTTCGTTTCAGATTCTAAATTCTACACTCATGTTGTTAAGTATTGCTTCTATACTCTTTGAAATTAGTAGAATATCCTTGAAATTTGCGCTTCATCTAGTATCATTTCACAAGGATATTTTTCTGAACATTCTTGTTAAAGTTTAATCTTTTCATGTCGGAGTACTATTCACGGGGTACTATTCACGAAGTATTATTTATAGGATACTATTCATGACAAAAATTAATTTCTTTTCTGTCCAAATTATTTTTGATACAATATTATTCTTGAATTTTACTCCACAAAGCAGTATCATGTTGACAATTTGGACATCATTGAATTCTGGATAAATTAAATTATAAATCTTTAATTGAATTCTTATATCATTGTCATCATCCTCATGCTTATATTATGATGAAAGTCATCTTCGGCCGTAGTGCATAGATGGACTGTTGATTGGTATGATTATGACCAGGGATCATTTAGTACAATCATGACCCGAAATGTTATAAATGATGTGGTAAAAGTCTTCATTGGCTCGTAGTGCATTGATGGACAGTTGTTGGTATGATCATGACCATTGGTGATAAAAATGAATATCCTTGGCTCGTAGTGCATGGATAATTCAGTGATGTGGATTATTTATTTAGCTGAGTCCCAACAATAAAATTGATGATAAACTTTTAAATCATAGAAGATAGTAGATATCATGCTCTACTTAACTCTTCTAATAGATTGCTCGTTCCGCTGCAGTTAAACTTGGTGTTTATTGTATTTTATCAGTTTAACACTTTTGAAGGCTAATGATAATTTATTATGCATTATCTTAGTCATAATATTTCTTACTAGGCTAGTTGAGCTCACCCTTTTGCTTTTATTGTTCTCTTCAGGAAATGAGAATATAGATGGGACGAGTTAAGAAATGGAATGACGGTCCAGATAGGTGGCTATAGTAGTCCTCACTATTATGTAAAATAGTGTGATAATAATTGTAATGAGGACTTTATTTGAGTTTGGATACTCTCTACGAGACATTATCCGTGTTGAAACTCTCAGCTACGTTTTGTCGTACTGTATAAAAGAAGTTTGTATTTAAATTCTGTACCATGTATTTGGCGACTCAAGATGGGTGATGTATACCTATTTTGGGGGCGTCACAGTTGGTATAAAAGCTTAGGAATATGATCCCTGGCTGAGGTGTGAGACTAGAACTAGGAGGGGAGAGACGGGTAATTTCTTCGCTAGTATGACCTACCTAAGTTTAATTGTTATTTAATTGGTTGGTCAGAATATAGGGATAATATGTGACGTGTCAATTAACCCTTGTTTTGTGGCAGTGTTTAAAAATGACATTCGAGAATGTTGAGATTAACAATAGAGCACAGGAGACCATTGAGTCACCACAGATCAATACCCAGGATAATGTGCATCAAGAAGGCAATAATCCTCAGGTAAACAACAACATCGACCAAATGATGAACGATGGAATGGTCAGAGGCTTTCTGCAATTCATGCAACATCAGGCGAGACAGACTCCTGTCCAAAATGCAGGTGGAAACACTGGCAACTCACGGATGGTCACCGCTAAACAGTTCAAGGAACTGGGACCACCGAAGTTTTATGGAGAGCCAAAACCACTTAAGGTAGAGACGTGGATAAAGCAGGTCACCAAGATATTTGATGTCTTGGGATGTGCTCCGAGGAGCAAATGGTTCCCTTTGCCACCTTCATGTTACGAGGAGAGACAGATTACTGGTGGGAATCCGTAAAACGTACCCAACCTGCTGCACTGAAGATGTCTTGGGAGAAGTTCCAAGAACTGTTCAACGACAAGTACTTTCCCGAAAGTATTCGTCACATGAAGGAGGTGGAGTTTATCAAGCTGGAGCAAAACAATATGATCGTGTCACAGTACAAAGCTAAGTTTACCGAGTTGTCCCGGTTTGCGTCCCACTTGGTTGATAATGAGGAGAGAATAACGCGAATATTTCTAAGAGGTTTGAAACCTGAGATAAGTCAATACCTAATTTCTCACAAACTGTGTTTGTATTCAGATGTTGTAAATATGGCTCAGTTATTGGAGCACGATAATGAGTTAACCCAACCAAGAGAAAGCAGCAGACAAATTGATAATACCAGTGGTAGCAGTCATCGAAGCGGTGATAACAAACGTGGAGGGAATCAACATGCCAGAAATGGTAACCACTTCGGTGGTAATCATGGCCAAGATAATAGAAGTGGAAATTTCAAGAAGAGAAAATTCAATAATGATGGAAAGACGTCAGCACCAGCACCTGTTGTTAAGGAAGGAGAACGACCGCCGGTTGTATGTTACAAATGCGGAGGGGAGGGACACATCAGTCTAAATTGTACGCAGCAGTCCAAAACATTTTACAATTATAGAAGAGAAGGTCACCTAGCCTGATTTTTTCGTGCACCAAAGTCAAGTCCAGCTGGGATGGAGGCATCAAAGGCCGTCCCAAACAAGATAAAACCAGTAGTTCAAAGGAGAGCGTTTGTCGTAACCTCCCAACAATCGAGAAATCCGAACGAGGTGATCACAGGTAAGCTAATCATAAACTCTAGCGAAGTTTATACCTTATTTAATACCGGTTCTACCCATTCTTTTATTTCTCCTACTTGCGCTCAACATTTAAATTTAACTCAAGAGAAATTAGACTTTGATTTATCTGTTGAAGCTCTGTTGGGAGAAACCTTCATTACATCCACTATTTATAAGTCTTGTTTGATTCAAATCGGTAACCGCACGTTACCTGTCGATCTTATCTCTTTGAAAATACTTGCATTTGATGTGATTTTAGGGATTGATTGGTTAACTACTCATCATGCTAAAATCGATTATTTTCGTAAGGTTGTTAGTTTTCATATTCCTAACCAACCTATTATGCGAATTCAATCAACCAAACCACTAAAGTCAATCACTGTCATATCAAGCCATAAAACTATTCGTTTATTGAAAAACGGATGTCAAACTTTTTTAGCCCATGTCACGAATTTTAAAAAAAATAATTCAGATTTGAATGATATTTCTATTGTTAATAAATTTCCTGACGTATTCCCTGAAGAACTTCCTGGCCTACCCCAGAGCGAGAAATCGAATTTTGTATCGACTTTGAACCCGGTACAAAACCCATTTTCAAAGTCCCATATTGAATGACTACTATTGAACTTCAGGAGTTAAAAACCCAACTACAAGAATTATTAGACATCAGTTTTATTCGTCCTAGTACGTCTCCTTGGGATGCTCTTGTTCTATTCGTAAAGAAGAAAGATTGAAGTATGCGACTTTGTATTGACTATCGGGAGTTGAATCATGTCACCATAAAAAATAGGTACCCGTTACCTCGAATTGATGACCTGTTTGACCAGTTACAAGGTGCTAAATTCTTTTCAAAGATCGATCTTCATTCCAGATATCATCAGTTAAAAGTTAAAACTGATGACATTCTAAAGACTGCTTTCAGAACTCGGTACGGGCATTACGAATTCTTAGTCATGTCTTTTGGATTGACTAATGCTCTTGCGACTTTTATGGATATGATGAACCGAGTATTCAAGGAATATTTAGATCATTTTGTTGTTGTCTTTATTGATGACATCCTCATATACTCCAAAATCCGTGAAGATCATGAGCAACACTTAAGGCTAATACTCCAAAAGCTTCGTGAAAACAAGCTATATGCCAAGTTGAAGAAATGCGAGTTCTGGCTTGAGGAAGTAGCATTCCTTGGGCACGTGATATCAAATCATGGAATATCTGTTGACCCGGTAAATATTGAAGCAATTCAAAGATGGGAGCAACCTAAGTCAGTGACCGAAGTACGTAGCTTTCTCGGCTTAGCTGATTATTATCGGAGATTCGTGGAAGGATTTTCTCGAATCGCTACTCCATTAACTCAGCTGACTCGAAAAGATACAAAATTCGGTTGGAGCGAGGAATGTGAGAAGAGTTTTCAAGAACTCAAGAGGAGACTCATTTCAGCACCTGATCTGACAATACCATCTGGTACGGAGGGATATGTCATCTACAACGATGCTTCAGGCAGAGGTTTAGGATGTGTTCTCATACAACATGGGAAAGTCATAGCCTATGTCTCGCGATAACTCAAAGAATATAAGAGGAATTATCCTACTCATGATCTAGAGTTGGCAGCTGTCATTTTCGCACTTAAAATATGGAGGCATTACCTGTATGAGGAGAAGGTGGAGATCTTTACGGATCATAAAAGCCTCAAATATTTCTTCACTTAAAAGAAACTCAACATGCGGTAACAACTTTGGCTTGAACTGTTGAAATATTATGATCATACTATTCAATACCATCCTGGAAAAAGCGAACGTGGTAGCTGACGCATTGAGTAGAAGATCATATGCGGGTACGGGTGCGATATTGTCAACGTAAAGGCCCATTTTGTATGACTTTCAATGGATGGAGATAGAGATAAAGACTCTAAGAACCCACGTGATGATGACAAATATACAGGTATAACCGACTTTAATCGATAAAGTTAAATTTGCTCAAACTACAGACCTGGAGCTGATGCGTATGAAGAAGAAAGTGCATGAAGGTGCTATTCCAGAAGCAAGAATCGATGAAGAAGGAATACTTAGAGTCAACTCCAGACTTTGTGTTCCTAATGACTCTGATTTGAAGTATAAGATCATGATGGAGGCGCACAACACACCATTTGCAATCCATCCTGGGAGTACCAAAATGTATCGTGATCTTCGACGTACATTTTGGTGGAGCAATATGAAAAGAGAGATTACGGAGTTTATATCAAGGTGTTTAACTTGTCAACGAGTCAAGGCGGAACATCAAGTGCCAAAAGGTCCATTGCAACCATTTGAAATTCTAGAATGGAAGTGGGAGCACATTACCATTGATTTCGTTATCGATCTTCCCAAGGTTTCTCAAGGCATAGATGCAATTTGGGTCATTGTTGATAGATTGACTAAGTCTGCTCATTTCTTACCTATACGAGAAACTTATATACTTGAACGTCTTGCTCGTATGTACATAAATGAGATTGTAAGACTGCATGGTATGCCGGTATCCATAGTTTCTGATCGAGACCCAAGACTCACTTCACGGTTTTGGGTCAGTTTGCAAAAAGCTATGGGCATGGATTTACGATTTAGTTCAACATATCATCCTCAAATGGATGGGCAGTCGGAGATGACTATTCAAACTCTGGAAGATCTATTAAGACTCTGTGTCCTTGACTTCAAAGAAAGTTGGGACAAGTTCTTGCCATTGATAGAATTCTCCTACAACAACAGTTATCAAGCAAGTATCGGCATGGATCCGTTCGAGGCCTTGTACGAAAGGAAGTTGGGGCAAGATATGTTTATCTTCATCGAAAGGACGCAAAATTCGATGTTGGAGAACATGTGTTGTTACGTGTTGCTCTATGGAAAGGAGTTACAAAATTTGGAAAGAGAGAAAAACTTAATCCTCGATTCATTGGCCCATTTGAAATCCTTGATCGAGTAGGAACTGTGGCTTATAGACTCGCCTTACCGCCAAGTATGTCTCGTGTTCATAACATTTTTCATATATCCATGTTACGTAAATATGTGGATGACCCGAACCACATTATTAAGTTAAAACCAGACGAGATAGCAGAAGATTTAACGTACGAAGAGGTACCTGTTAAAATCTTGGATGAGAAGGAACATATTCTACGCTCCAAGGTTATACCTCAAGTAAAAGTTTTGTGGAGAAACCACGATGTTGAAGAAATGACCTTGGAGTTAGAATCTCAAATGAAGCCAAGGCATCCCCACCTTTTCGACATACCAGGTATGTACCCTGATTTCGAGGACGAAATTTCATAAGAATGAGAGGTTGTAAGACCCCAACTTTCATAAATAAAGATTATTTTTCTCTAAATATCATTTTGAATATTATGGTGTGGATTTGATATAATGTTATAATTGTGGGTAATATTTATAAATTTTGTAAAGTAAACAAGTTGTTATAAATATTCTTTTTGTTGGAGAATATTCGTACGATGGCATAATTATTGGTGGACCCCACAACAGAATTATTATCGGAGTTAGAAAACGACAGAAAGATCTTTTTATAAAAATAACAGCGAAAGTTTTACCGTTAACTATTGAAATACCTGGTGGTAAAAGTACAGTAATACGCGTGATTGCATAGTAGCACATAGTATTGATTATTGATACTTACGTTAGAAGCCACTTAGTTATACTCAATTATTGCTAAAGATATTACTGCATAATATCCCATATTATTGAATTAATTATTATTACAGTATCATCTACATAATATTTTATATTATTAAATTAATAATTTAGACGACAAAGTTATTCATATTATTATTTGCAATATTGACGATGTCTAGAAATTTCTGTCGAGGAGAAGTTTGGTCACATAATTGCGCGCCAATAGGGAGAAATCCTTATCGAAAAGATTAAATATATGTTGATTGAAGATAAAATGATTTGTGGTAATATTTATTCAATCTTTGATATAAATAAGAAGTCTGTTATGAGACGTTTGTGGTAAGTTTGGTTCATTCTATGGGGGCCCATATGTCATCATCTAAGAGTCATTTTCACCAATAGTAATTGCCTTTACCAACCACTTGCTGTTTCATATTACACGCGTCGAACCAATTGTCGTTTCACATTATACGCGTCGAACCAATTATCGTTTCACATTACAGGCGTCGAATCAATTGTCGTTTCACATTACAGGCGTCGAATCAATTGTCGTTTCATATTACAGGTGACAAGCCAATTGTCGTTTCACATTACAGGCGTCAAACCACTTGTTGTTTCACATTACAGGCATCAAATCACTTTTCTTTTCACATCAGTAGTCGGCAAGCCACTTGCCTTTTCACATTGCAAGGGCTAAGCTAGAAATCTTCTATAACTAGAAGCTTATTTCTTCTTTCATTCTCACCAATTCACTACGACTCACAAGAGAATTTTATAAAGAGAGAATCAAAGAGAAAGAAGAAGAGTATCCTGTTATTACATTATTTTAGTATCCAATCTCCTACTAAGATAAGGGCTATTATTTCTTTCGTATTCATATAGGGATATTATTTTTGTTCAATATTCGTATGGAATAATATTTTCTTTCATACTTTGTAGAATGTAAGTAATATTATTTCGTTTCAAATTCTGAATTCTACACGCATGTTGTTAAGTTTAATTCTATACTCCTTGAAATTAGTAGAATATCCTTGAAATTTGTGCTTCATCTAGTATCGTTTCACAAAGATATTTTTTTGAACATTCTTGTTAAAGTTTAATATTTTCATGTCGGAGAAATGTTCACGGGGTACTATTCACGAAGTACTATTCACGAGTAATATTCATGACAAAAATTAATTTCTTTTCTGTCCAAATTATTTTTGATACAATATTATTCTTGAATTTTACTCCATAAAGCAGTATCATGTTGACAATTTGGACATTATTGAATTCTTGATAAATTGAATTATAAATCTTTAAAATTTATCCTTGCTCTCATTTAATTGAATTCTTATATCATTGTCATCATCCTCATGCTTATATTATGATGAAAGTCATCTTTGGCTGTTGTGCATAGATGAACTGTTGATTGGTATGATTATAACCAGGGATCATTCGATATAATCATGACCTGAAATGTTACAAATGATGTGGTGAAAGTCCTTATTGGCCCGTAGTGCATTGATGAACAGTTGTTGGTATGATCATGACCATTGGTGATAAAAATGAATATTCTTGGCCCGTAGTGCATGGATAATTCAGTGATGTGAAATATTTATTTAGCTGAGTCCCATCAATAAAATTGATGATAAACTTTTTAATCATAGAAGATAGTAGATATCATGCTCTACTTGACTCTTTTAATGGATTGCTTGTTCCGCTGCAGTTAAATTTTGTGTTTATTGTATTTTATCAGTTTAACACTGTTGAAGGCTAATGATAATTTATTATGCATTATCTTAGTCATAATATTTCTTACTGGGCTAGTTGAGCTCACCCTTTTGCTTTCATTATTCTCTTCAAGAAATGAGAATATAGCTGGGATGAGTCGGGAAATAGAGTGACGGTCCAGATAGGTGGCTATAGTAGTCCTTACTAGTATGTGAAATAGTGTGATAATAATTATAATGAGGACTTTATTTGAGTTTGGATACTCTCTACGAGACATTATTCGTGTTGAAACTCTTAGCTACGTTTTGTCGTACTGTATAAAAGAAGTTTGTATTTAAATTACGTGTCATGTATTTGGCGACTCAAGATGGGTGATGTATACCTATTTTGGGGGTGTCACATTGATGCTTCATGAATTGTAAAATTTCATGTTATATTTGTTATTTCTGACGGAATTCCCAATGGAATTCTGTTAGAATTATTCAATTACAAAATCAGTGGGCCCTGAAACAAATAAAAATTAATAATAAATTAGAATAATATATATAAATTGAATAAATCTATATAAAATAACTTCAAACATATCTAATAAATAAATAAAATAAAATAAAATAAATAGAATAATATCTAATAAATAAATAAATAAAATAAATTATATTTAATTAAATAATAATAAGTTAGAATAAATCAATTAAATTGAATAAATTAAATTAAATTTAATAAAATAAATTAAAAAAATTATATAATATAATATAATACAAAATAAACTAAGTAGAATTTACTTAGTTTTTTAAATTAATGAAAATAAGATCAAAATAATATAATATAATAAAAAATAAATTAATATTTTTGTAAATAAAATTAAATAAAATAAAATAAATCATATCTAATAAATAAATAAAATAAAATATTTTTAGTTAATTAATATAATATATTATAATATAATAAAAAAATAAAAATGAATAATAAATTAGAATAAAATAATTAAATTGAATTAATTTAATTTAATAAAATAAATTTAAAAAATTATATAATAAATAAAATACAAAATAAACTAAGTAGCATTTACTTAGTTTTTTAAATTAATGAAAATACGATCAAAATAATATAATATAATACAAAATAAATTAATATTTTAGTAAATAAAACTACATAAAATAACTTAAAAAATTAGATAATATGATATAATACAAAATCACACTAAGTAGCATTTACTTAGTTTTTTTAACATAAAATAAAATAATAAACTAAGTAGAATTTGCTTAGTTTTCTACAATTAAAAGTAACTGAATAAGTTGTCTATATATTCAGTAAATAATATAAAATACAATAAACTTAGTAGCATTTACCTAGGTTTCCATTGATAAAATAAACTAAGTAGCATTTGCTTAGTTTTCCTCAATTTTTAATAAACTCAATAATGTCATGTGTTAAATCTTCAATACACTCAATTGACAATCAATTACGATTATACACTTTATAGTACATATATCATTCCATTAACATGTAAATATTTACTATAGGTAGGAGCATAGAAACCCGTTTGACATTTACTCGAATAGTCCCCAGTTTGGAATTGTTACTAGATGTTATGTCTCTCACTTAGGTCGGTAACAATTCACAAGGTGCGTTTTTATAAACTTTTGAGGATTTTTCAGCTGGTGTCTCTACATGTTGTAAGACCCCAACTTTTATGAATAAAGATTAATTTTTCTTGAAATATATTTTTGAATATTATGGTGTGGATTTGATATATTGTTATAGTTGTGGGTATTATTTACAAATTTTGCAAAGTAAACAAGTTGTTATATAATATTTGATTGGTCGGGGAATATTCGTTTTAATAGGGAATATTCGTACAACGGCACAATCATTAGTGGACCCCACAACGAAAGTATTGTCGTAGTAAAAAAATGACAGAATTATCTTTTTATAAAAATAACGGCGAAAGTTTTACCGTTAAACTGTTGAACTACACGGTGGTAAAAGTATAGTAATACGCGTGGTTGCATAGTAACACACGATATTGATTATTGATGCTTACGTGAGAAGTCACTCAGTTATACTCAATTATTGCTACAGTAATTGTTGCATAATATCTTTCATATTATTGATTTAATAATTGTCACAATATTATCTGCATAATATTTTATATTATTAAATCAATAATTGAGACGACAAAGTTTTTTATATTATTATTTGCAATATTGACAATGTCTAGAAGTTTTGTCAAGGAGACGTTTGATCACCTAATTGCGCGCCAATAAGGAGAAATTCTTATCGGAAAGCCCCCTCTTTCCTGGGAATGACCTGTTTGTTAAATATTATGAGTTATAATATTAATAATGAATAAGTTCGTGTGGATTAAAGATGAAATAGATAGCTCCATTGTGTTGGGATTATTAGTGTTAGTGGAAATCGACATCTATTTCGATAATAATGGATGTCCAGAGGTTATATTGACCAATCGGGTAATTAATCAGATAAATGAGCAATTAATTGTTATTAGTTCACATGCTTATAATTATTTGTTCACATGTGTGTACTATTGATTCACATGCATGTACTATTAGGGGAGATGGTGCAAGATTGATAATACTTGTATGACTAAATTAAAAATGGAGGTATAGATAAAGGTACTATACTATAATTATTTTTTTCACATGATTATACTATTTATTCACATAATTGTACTATTGATTCACAAGATATACTATTAGGGGAGGTGGTGCAAGTTTGATAATACTTGCAGGACTAAATTAAAAATAAAGAAAAAGATGAAGGTATTATACTGTAATATTTTGAGCCCCAAAACATGCAATTATCAAAACTATATTTTCCTATAAATAGAAACTCATTCTTCTTTCATTCTCACCAATTCACTAAGACTCACAAGAGCAATTATAGAGAGAGAAACTATAGAGAGAAAGAAGAAGAGAAGTCTGCTACTTCACTATTCCAGTATCTAGTTTTTTTTTGAGGTAAGGGATATTATTATTTTCAGTATTCATAAGGAATAATATTTTCTTCCATACTCTGTAGCATGTGAGTAATATTATTTCGTCTCGTATTCCTGATTATATCATCATTCGGTTAAAGTATTGCTTCTATATTCCGTGAAATTAGTAGAATATCCTTGAAATTTACGCTTCATCTAGTATCGCTTCACAAGGATATGTTCTGCACATTCTTGTTAAATTTTAAGTTTTTCATGCCGGAGTACTGTCCATGAATACTATTCATTTATACGGTACTATTCACAAAAGTACTATTCACAGGTACTATTCACAAAATACTATTCACGAGTACTATTCACAAAGTACTATTCACGGAGTACTATTCTCGAAGTACTATTCACGAGGTACTATTCACTCGGGTACTATTCACCCGGAGTACTATTCATAACAAAAATTGATTTTTTTCGGTCCAAATCATTTTTGATACATTATCATTCTTGAATTTTACTCCACAAAGTAGTATCATGTTGACAATTTGGACAATATTGAATTCTGGATAAATTAAATTATAAAATTTTAAAAATTTATCCTTGAACTTGTTTTATTGAATTTTTATATCATTGTCATCATCATCATGTTTATATTATGTTGAAAGTCATCCATGGCCTGTAGTGCATAGATGTACTTGGTATGATTATGACCAGGGATTACTCGGTATAATCATGACCGTAATGTTACAAATGTTGTGGTAAAAGTCCTCATTGGCCTGTAGTGCATTGATGGACAGTTGTTGGCATGATCATGACCATTGATGAATACACGAATATCATTGGCCCGTAGTGCATGGATAATTTGTGGTCGTAATACTAAAGAATATCATTGGCCGTAGTGCATGGGTGATTCGATGATGTTGATTATTTATTAAGTTGAGTCTCAGCGATAAAAGTGATGAAAAACTTTTTAAATCATAGAAGATAGTAGATTTTATGCTCTACTTGACTCTTCTAATAGATTGCTTGTTCCGCTGCAGTTAAACTTGATGTTTATTATATTTTATCAGTTTAACACTGTTGAAGGCTAACGATAAATTATTCTGCATTATCTTAGTCATAATATTTTTTATTGGGCTAGTTGAGCTCACTCTTTTGCTTTCATTGTTCTCTTCACGAAATGAGAACGTAACTGGGACTAGTCGGGGAATGGAGTGACGGTTCAGATGATAGCATTAGTAGTCCTCACTATTCTATGAAATAGTGTGATAATAAATGTATTGAGGACTCCATTTGAGTTGAAAACTGTCTAGAAGACAATATTCGTATTAAAACCCTCAGTTTATGTTTTGTCGTATTTTACACGACAATTGTATTACTAAGTTGTATTTGAATTTTGTACCATGTATTTGACGACTTAAGATGTGACGCCCCCAAAACAGGTATACATCACCTATCTTGGGTCGCCAGATACAAGGTACTGAATACAAATACAACTTAATTATACAACATTCGTGTAAAATACGACTAAACATATGCTGTGAGTTTTAATACAAATATTGTCATCTAGACAATAAACAAACTCAATGGAGTCCTCATTATATTTATTATCACACTGTTTCACAGAATAGTGAGGACTACTAATGCACCATCTAGAACCATCACTCTATTCCCCGACTAGTCCTAGCTACGTTCTCATTTCCTAAAGAGAATAGTGAAAGAAAGGGTGAGCTCAACTAGCCTAGTAAGAAATATTATGACTAAGATAATGCAGAATAAATTATCATTAGCCTTCAACAATGTTAAATTGATAGAATATAATAGAAAACAAGTTTAACTGCAGCGGATCAAGCAATCCATTAGTAGAGTTAAGTAAGGTATGAAATCTACTATCTTTTATGATTTAAAAAGTTTTTCATCAACTTTATCGCTGAGACTCAGCTTAATAAATCAAATCAAATCATCCCTGCTCCACGGCCAAGGATATTCATGTAATCATCAATGGTCATGACTATACAAAATAATCCCTGGTCATAATCATACCAACAACTGTCCACCAATGAAATACAGGCCAATGAGGACTTTTACCACATCATTCGTCACATTACAGTCATGATTATACCGAATAATCCCTGGTCATAATCATACCATCTATGTACGTAAGCCAAAGATGACTTTCATCACAATATAAGCATGGGGATGATGACAATGACATAATAATTCAACAAAACAATTTCAAGAATAAATTTTAAAGTCTTATAAATTAATTTATCCAGGAACCAATAATGTCCAATTTGTCAACATGATACTGTTTTGTAGAGTAAAATTCAAGAATGCTCAGAAGAATATTTCCATGAAAAGATACTGGATGAAACGCAAATGTCAAGGATATTCCACTAATTTCATGGAGTATAGAAGCCCAAAGTTTTAACCAACTGAGTATAATAGAATATATGAAACTGCAAATGGATTTTTGCCCGCCATGCGGCAATTCACGTAGACAGATTATTTTCACAATTTAATAAGAAATGAATACGAAGGATCATTCACAATGCATGTGGTAATCCGCATAGACATGTTATTCCAACAGAATAATAAAAAATGGAATAACAGAAGGATTCACCATGCGTGCGATAAACTGCACAGACAGGTTATTCCCAACAGAATAATAAATGATGGAACCAGGTCCGACATAAACGC